>OX465292.1:51782852-52302852 GCA_949987695.1 Merzomyia westermanni | reverse complement strand
GAAAAGAAAAGAAAAGAAAAGAAAAGAAAAGAAAAGAAAAGAAAAGAAAAGAAAAGAAAAGAAAAGAAAAGAAAAGAAAAGAAAAGAAAAGAAAAGAAAAGAAAAGAAAAGAAAAGCAATGGAGCAAAGGAAACGAAAGGAAAGGGAAAATAAAATAAAAGAAAAGAAAAGGAAAGAAAAGAAAAGAAAAGAAAAGAAAAGAAAAGAAAAGAAAAGAAAAGAAAAGAAAAGAAAAGAAAAGAAAAGAAAAGAAAAGAAAAGAAAAGAAAAGAAAAGAAAAGAAAAGAAAAGAAAAGAAAAGAAAAGAAAAGAAAAGAAAAGAAAAGAAAAGAAAAGAAAAGAAAATAAAAGAAAAGAAAAGAAAAGAAAAGGAAAGAAAAGAAAAGAAAACAAAAGAAAAGAAAAGAAAAGAAAGGAAAGGAATGGAGAAAAAAGGAAAGGAAAGAAAAGAAAATGAGAAGAAAGGAAAGGAAAGAAAACAAAAGAAAAGAAAAGAAAAGAAAGGAAAGGAATGGAGAAAAAAGGAAAGGAAAGAAAAGAAAATGAGAAGAAAGGAAAGGAAAAAAAACAAAACAAAAGAAAATAAAATAAAGGAAAAGAAGAGAAGAGGAAAGAAAAGAAAAGAAAAGAAAAGAAAAGAAAAGAAAAGAAAAGAAAAGAAAAGAAAAGAAAAGAAAAGAAAAGAAAAGAAAAGAAAAGAAAAGAAAAGAAAAGAAAAGAAAAGAAAAGAAAGAAAAAGAAAAGAAAAGAAAAGAAAAGAAAAGAAAAGAAAAGAAAAGAAAAGAAAAGAAAAGAAAAGAAAAGTAAAGAAAAGAAAACAAAATAAAAGAAAATAAAAGAAAAGAAAAGCAATGGAGCAAAGGAAACGAAAGGAAAGGGAAAATAAAATAAAAGAAAAGAAAAGAAAAGAAAAGAAAAGAAAAGAAAAGAAAAGAAAAGAAAAGAGATGGAATCTGCCAGGTGCCATTGATCGGAGGTGAAAACCACCGGCTACTATGCCTAGCTAGTAGCTACCTACTCAATCTTCTAACAGAATCATCGCCCTTTCATACTAAATTTGCACGCAGGCAAACCTTTCTCTTATAATAACAAATGCTTATATATTTGTAATACATATTCTTATACGTTAACATTTTTCTTATTATGCTACTCTTTAAACACACGACTGTACGCATTCGTCTTCCTTCATATGCCGGCTCTTCCTATTGCAGCGAATATGTGCGTACACACCTGCACGCTTGGTGACTTTAAATGTTTCTCATGTGTAAATGTGTATTGCTTCGCTTTGTTGTGTGCTTAAATGTGTGCATCGAATACCAATACGTTTGCCGTTTCCTTTGCATAGGCAGGTTTGTAACCTTTTAGCGTCGCTGCCAAATCTAGTGTACGGTTAAGATCATATGTGTATATGTATATCAAGGTGGTACTATTATTTAAAAAATTTGATATTCTGATGATATATTGTATATACTTCATTTACATAACGGCATTTGTGCAAAAATATAAAAATGCATTGTATGTCATAAAAATTAATTTACAATCCATATTAAATTATGCAATTCAAAATGTGTATGTATATGTGATCTGATCATTTCGGTATACTTATTGGTGGGTCTATCTCTTCTTCTTCTCATACTTACAAACAGCGGACCAAAGTTATAATACCATTTCATGTTCATGAAATGTATAATAACGAAAAGTAAAAGTTCATTATCATGGCATATGAAAATACGGAAAAGTTCATTAGACATCATATGGATGAATTGTGATACCTTATGCAAATTATGGTCAAAAATTAATACGAGGCAAATGTAATGACACTTTTGAATCACAAAAATGTATACAAAGTCATGAGGACTGCCCCAACACAACAACTAATAACGAAAAATAATAATATAGTTAACGAATTATTACGACAGGATAACATGGACGCAACCTCAAAAAAAAACGTTTGTCATAGAATACGATAAAATGCTTTTATCTTTTGAAGTCGTATCCCTGTTTATTAACATGCCGATTCACTTAGCGATACAAAGAAAAATGGGAAAATGAGCTGGAGCAGCATACGGCATGCCTATGGGTAACCCATTATCTCCAACGATCGCAGACATTGTACTTGACAAAATTTTTGACGATAGTTTAGCTTTACAAAAAGACATATGCGTGAAATAGGACATATGCATTAAATACATAGCCAAATATGTAGATGATGTATTTGCTATCATTACAAAGAAAGACGTAGAAGACATTCTTAAATTAATGAACGCGCAACACAAGAATATTAAATTCACAGTGGAAAAAGAGGATAAAAACCAAATAGCCTTCCCAGATATGAAAATATACAAAAATCGCAATCTATCATTTGACTGGTATTCAAAAGAAGTTTAATCTGGTAGAATAATTAACTACCAATCAAACCAACCTTGGCACCAAAAGAGGAATACAGACATGTCAGGAAAGTATTTATGCTATGTGATGATAGATTCATAAAAAAACAACAAAATAAGAATTAAGAGTATACTTTTTAAAAAAAGGCTACTCAGAACAAAGAATTAACACAATAATAAAAGAAACTTTAGAAAAGATGACTGACAATAATAAGCAAAATAATAGGCAGAACCGAAAAGGAAAAACAACATAATGTGGTCTATGAAATAAAATGCAATGGAAAAGGAAAATGAAATTTGCATGCAGCGCAATATGGGTACAACAAAGCGAGCATTAGGAGTGAGGACAAATTGTCACTAGCACAACATCTAACAAACATAAATCACACAGCTGATTTCGCAAACACAAAATATTGGATTTAGAAAACAGAGCAAATGCAAGAATGACGATGAAAAGTTTTCGGATACAACAACAATTACACAGAGTTTTAATTTAGAAGAATTTTAAGGAAGACTTGGACAAAATAAATAACGCTTACACAGCCGTGATACAGTAGGGATATGGTGGCAAAAAAAAAACACGGCACTGTGGTGCGACTATTATAATGAAAAAAGGAATAAAATTAAAAATTTAATTCAATAAAGTTTTATAAACATATATAATGTAAGTTGTAAAAAGTACTAAACTTCCTGAGGAAGGCGCCATAGCGTCAAAACGCGTAGGAGGGTATAGGAGAATTTAGGTTCCCTTCTCATTTACCGGTCGTAAAGCTAAAACTCAGTATACAAAGCTCCATTTTGTTGGAATGTCGCTTGGCAAAAACTGACGAAATTCTTGCAATTTGTGTGAATTACCGCACTTTTTATGTTTCAGGCTGTACCTCGTTGTTATAAAAGACACGACTTGAATAATTTGTAGCAGACCCATTGTGTAGTGTTGCTTAGCGTGACTGCGATACGTTGGCTTGGATTGACCGAACCGATACATCTGACACTCCTGGCAATAAAGAAATTACTTTAGCTATTTCAATTTACCACTCACCAAAGTTCTCCACTTTTGGAAAAGGTGAAAAAGTAGTTGCTCGCTGGCTCCATTAATACTGCTTGGAAGTTTCCCAACTGATCATTCGAGTAGCGTATGATTCATTAAACGATTTGAACATCTGGAGAATCTGAAAGAGGCAATGATGTTTAACACGATTAGAAAAGTCCCATATTGATGATTTTTGTTGATGGTCTGAAAACGTTATACTTTTTTCAGCTGCGTAATTTTCTTCTTTTTTCATAATAGTACTTTTGTGATTGAATTTTATAATTGATTTCACAAAGATTTAAAGTTTTTTGAAACATTTAATTGAAAATTTTAAAAATTTTAATATTCATCTCAGATAGAATCTAATCCATACTTGTAAAATTATCTTTATATAAAATTAAGGAAATTCAAGGAAGATTGGCTTTTTATGGTGAAAATTTTAAGTTTTGGAGTTCTTTGCAAAATAACCATGGAGATAACTCTCTTATGAAATTCTAGTACATAATGTGCAAGTTCTTAGTAACTAAATTTTTAAAAAGTGCTACTTTAACCGCCTCTGCTCACAAATTTCGTTGTTGCAACTTCTAAATGATTCCGTTGGAGATTCATTATTATTTTATTTATGAAAACTGCATTTCACAATCACAATAAATCAAACCTGAAAAATTACAACAATTCAATATTTCTTGTGTGAAATTTTTGAGAACTTTTTATTAAAAAAAGGCTACTTAAATTATTCCACAAAGGAATGTTATTTACATACAAAATTGATTTGACAAATGATCGTCTTGTTTTCACTTTTCTTCGTGGTTTCATTTGAACATTTCTTATTCGTTGTTACTTCCCTGCTGCGCCGTTAGTAGTGACGTAGCAAAAATAAGGATGTTGTGATGTGCAACCCACATGTAATATTTAAACCACGAAATTCTCAAAAGGATTATGATTTTATAATCAAGACTATTATTTACTGGCGGCCGCCGTGGTGTGAAGGTAGTGCTGCCACACCGAAGGTCCATGGTTCGAGCCCTGGTACAGGTAACATCAAAAGTGATTTGAAAAAAGTTTTTCAAAACGGGGTCGCCCCTCGGCAGTGGTTTGGCAAACTCTCCGAGTGTATTTCTGCCATGACAGGCTTCTCAGCAAAAATTCGTCTCCTTTGTAGATGCCGTTCGGAGTCGGCAAAAAACTGTAGGTCCCACCAATTTGTAGGGAAAATTCAAATCGGCACACCACAAATTGGAAGAGAAGATTGTCGCAAAAATCTGTTAGGAGGTTTATGATGATATACAGGGTGGCTGATGAATTTTGCTACATTAAGAAACTCAAATAATTTTTTTTTCAGTGTATGGAATTCATTTTTCTTTTATTCATTTTAAAGCTCATTAAATTTTATTAAATATAGCTTAATTAGTTTTAAAAATAATGGAATTTAAATGCCCCCCCTGCTCGTCGATGCATGTGCGGCATCTTACCAAAAAGTTGTTCATTACTGCTTGGAGAGTTGAGACAGGAATAGCCGCAATTTTTTCTCGAATGGATTGCCTTAGTTCATTCAAATTTGTTGGTTTTGCTTTGAAGACTTCCTGTTTGCAATAACCCCACAAGAAAAAGTCAGGTGCAGTAAGGTCAGGCGACCTGGGTGGCCAACGGAATGTGGAGTTTCTGGATATCAGCTTATTGGGAAATTTTCGTCGCAATTCTGTCATAACAGGTTGGGCTATATGAGGAGCTGCACCATCTTGATGAAACCACACAGAGTTGAAAGAAATGCTCATTTGGCGTAATTCTGGATAGAAAAACTCTCTCAACATGCTCAAGTAACGGTCTCCAGTAACCGTAACGGTGTGACCGTTTTCTTCGAAGAAGTAGGGCCCGACAATGCAGCGTGATGAAACTGCACACCACACTGTGACACGAAGTGGATGCAATTCCGTCTCATGGAGTATCTGTGGGTTGGAAGCACTCCATATTCGACAATTTTGTTTGTTTATGTTGCCGTTTAAATCGAAATGGGCCTCGTCAGACATGAAAAGACAGTTCAACATGTTTCCATCCTCTTCCACCAAAATTCCAAGCGAATCGGCAAGTCTGCAGCGTTCAGTTTGTTGGCCATTTGAATTTTATATGGGAATAAGTCCAAATCTTTGTGCATTATTGACTGTAATGACTGTCTGCTTACACCCATTTGAGCAGATAAGCTTCTTGTCGAAACACGTGGATTGTTTTGTATGGCAGCAGCTACAGCAGCGATTGTTTCCTCCATTCGAACTGAAGGGTTTCGATGGTAAGGTCTTCTGTTGACTGTCCCATGCTCGGCAAAATTGTTTACAAGTCTTATTATGGTCCATCTGCTCGGAGGATTGCCGCCAAACGTGCGCCTATACTCTCTTTGAACCGAAACTACGGACTCCAGTGCGTGATAGCGGCGGACAATCCAAATTCTTGTTTCAGTGTCCCAGTTATCCATTTTTGTTGAATGTAAAAGTCAATCTGCAAAATAAAAAAAAAATTAACCATATTCATTAAATAGAAAAAAAGTTATTTAATTTTTTTTGGTAGCGGCTTTCATCAGCCACCCTGTACCTATTGTATATCGCGCCATAGAGATAGAGAGATTATTTACAAGAAAATGTTATATTTAATTTAATTAACTGAATATTTAAAAACTCAGAATGTTAGTTGAACAGAAAATTAAAATTAAGTATGGCTTTGTTCACTGAACGATTGCCGTCCGAATACTGAATTCTTTTCTTCTTCGCTCGTGTAGGTATGTAGCTGCCGACAATTTTAGAAGTTTTTTTGTTATCTTTATACTTTTTTGCAAACCTTTGGCAAAGAAGAGTCCAAGTGGTGAAACGGCAATTGGAGGTGGTATCTTTTAGATTTTAGGAACTACTATTAGTAGTAGGGTGGGCCATCAGCGACGGCTATTGCATCTTTTTTTTTGAATTTAGTTAGGATAAGTTTTCGTTATAGAAAACCCTTATGATAGCGGACACGTTCCAGTCGCTGAAACTGGTATGGAAAAGACAACCAAATTCTAGGTTATGAACTAGAAAGTTTACTAACAGTTTGGAAGTTCACTGCAGAGTAGTTTTTGGATGATTTGTGTTCTATATATCAAAAACCCGTTGAAAATGTAAGCGGTACCAACACAAAAAAAGTTAATTGGCTATATCTTATAAACTATGTACATTTCATCACCCGCAGAGAAAAGGTAGAAGAAAGTGATTAGGAATAGAAAATTTGAGATGTAAAGGAGGTCTTAGAGGAAAACGAAGAGCGTAAACAACTAACGGGAAAGGGGGTGGGTAAGGAAGACTAGAAAGAAAAATTAAAATATAGGCATGAAGGAAGAGGAGGCCGTATGGGGAAGGAAGAAAGTACAATTTTTCAAAAGTATGCAAGTCAAGTTTTAGGCAGGACAACGTCTGCCGGGTCTGCTAGTAATTCATAAAAATTATTATTCTTAGGCTTGAGGTCATTTATAGATGTAAAATGTACAGGTCGCAAAGGCAATAATTTAATTGAATTGTTGGTACACAAAATAAAAGTAATTTTGAAATAATTATTTAATACATTTTCTATGGCAATGAAAACTGCCAGCTATGCTATCCAGCTGGACTCTTTCGTAGCAATTGACTGAAACAACATCAATTTGGCATCGCACCATTCAATTGTATGCCTTTTCACCAACAACATAAATTCTATATTCGTAAATACGAAAAAGCCTCTTTTTAAATTCATTTATCACATACTTGGTAAGCCTGAAATGATGCTTACCTCGAAATGAAATGATGTCACGGAAAACCCAAAATCACCGCTATAGTCTTTTTGAGTTGAAAAAAGCTATATATTATGAAAGAGGATCTAAAACTACCCACCCACTTGTTTTAATTTTGACATATCAATTATACAATTAAAAATACATTTTTGCTTTTTTATACCAACAATTTTTGTTGATTTACCTGTACATTTTCAAGTATTCATGAAATAAGCTTAAGGCCAAGAATAATAATTTTTCACTTTTTGAATTTTTATGAAAATTATTATTGTTTTTATTTATTAATAATCATTTGTAATTAATTATTAAAAGTTTTTTGAATGAATAGAGCAGGAAAAATGTTTAGAGACAACTGCCTTAGCTTTTCTTAAAGATCCATTTCGGAAGCTGCTAGACTTCACTCATCAGAGAAATTTTGGCACGCACTGCTAACCATTAAGCTAACAATACGCTGGTTTTGCTGTCATCTAAACTAATAGTTCTATTCTTCTTTTACCATATGCATGAACCACTTCCGCCATTTGACAGTTAGTAGTGTGATCATGATGGATTTTTGACAGATCTGTTTTATCATTAGAACTGTCTTACCGTGTGCTTTCGGTTTTGTTATTGCTTTTTTATACCAACAATTGATTGATTTACGGCCTGTACATTTTCAAGTATTCATGAAACAAGCTTAACCCTTAATTACATTCGTGGGGTCAATTTATACCCCACGCCTCGGTTTTTTGCTTGTTACTCAGTTTTGGTTGTTGCTGCTGTGTTGAAATTCAGTGTATTCTCAGTTCTTGTTGTGCTCTAGCAGCGTGCGGTTGTTTATCTCGGTAAGTGGAATAATAGCTGTGGTAAGCGGACGCTGGGGTATAAAATGACCCCACGAATGTACTTACGTAAGTTTTTTTACTTTTGGTAATTTTTGTGTTTTTGAACTTTTTAGTAAATATGAAGCGGTTTTTGACTGTAGAAGAAATTGCAAAAATTTGTGAAGTAGAGGAGTTATCTGAAGATGACGAAATCAATAATTTTGTAGAAGATAGTGATATCAGCGACGGAGAATATGAAGACAGCAAACATGATAGCGAAAGTGAGACCAGCAGTGAAGAGGAAGAAAATGAAAGTGAAGATGAAGAGAATGAAGACAATTGTATAAGAGAGTCTGGCTATTTTTATGGTAAAAATTGGTTCAAATGGGCAAAAGCTGCACCTGCAGCATCAAGAACAAGGGCACACAACATTATACATCTTTTTCCTGGCATCAAAGGTCCAGCTGCGGAGAAAGCAAACTTGACACCTCTTGAATCATGGTCTGTACTTATCACAGATGACATTATATCGCACATTACTATACAAACTAATGTAAAGATAACCGAAGTTATTAATAACAGAACTAGCGATAACTTACCGGCGTTCGTCAGTCATACTAATGAAATCGAGATTAAAGCGTTAGTAGGACTTTTGGTGCTGACTGGTATTTATAAATCTAATCACGAAGATGTACGGACGTTATGGGCTACCGATGGAACAGGTCGAAATGTTTTTAGAGCTGTGATGAGTATGAACAGGTTCCTATTTCTGCTAACTGTTCTTAGATTTGATGACATACACACTCGCACAGAGAGAAGAGAAACTGATCGACTGGCTCTAATTTCTTATATTTTTGACAAATTTATGTTGAACTGTAAATCAAATTATATATGTTCAGAATATTTGACAGTAGATGAGATGCTAGTGCCCTTTAGAGGCCGTTGCCTTTTTCGAGTATACATGAAATCAAAACCAGCAAGATATGGCATTAAAATTATGTGTATGTGTGATGCAAGAACTCACTATTTATACTCTGCTTTTATATATTCAGGAAAAGAGCAGACAAGTCGTAACACTTATTCGATACCTTCCAAAACTGTCTTAAAGTTGGCAGAGCCTTTATTCGGCACAAATAGAAACGTAGCTGGTGATAATTGGTTTTCGTCAATCGAACTAGTTGATGCTTTAAAAGCAAAAGGATTAACTTACGTTGGGACCATGCGTAGAAATAAGAGAGAGATTCCTAAAGAGTTTCTACCAGCTAGATCAAGACCAGTTCAGTCATCTTCATTTGGATTCGTTCGAGATAAAACTTTGGTCTCATATGTGCCAAAGAGAAACAAATCTGTCATCTTAGTGTCAGCAATGCACCATTCAGCTGATATAGATCCGCACAGCTTGAAGCCTCAAATCATTGAATTTTATAACTTTACCAAAGGTGGAGTGGATGCACTTGACCAAAAATGTGCTGTGTATTCAGTTTTGCGAAGATCGCGGCGTTGGCCAACAACCATATTTGGTGCTATTTTGAATATAGCGTGCGCTAACAGCTTTGTTATTTGGAAAGCATCAAATATTGAAAGTAACTTGTCACGACGTGATTTTATAAAGGACCTGGGAATGTCTTTAATCAAGCCTCACATTAAAGAGCGTAGTAAAAATTCGGAAAATTTTTCCAGAGACCTGAAAAATATTATTGATCAAATACTTGGGGAAGACCATGAAGCCGAAGCTGGACCAAGTCAGCCAAAAAAAACAAAAAGAGTTCGTTGCTTTATATGTCCTCGGTCAAAAGACACAAAAAGCAGTAAACAATGTTCAAAATGTAAAAATTTTGTTTGTAAAACCCATTCAAAGGACTCCATAATATGTACAGAATGTGACAAATAAAATAAGTCCCTTTTTATCTTATATTTGTAGTATTTTATGTAGTATTTGTAGTATTATATGCAGTACTTTTAGTATTTTATGTAGTATTCACTGAAGAATGTATGCACGAAAAGATGCCATGTCAGAATTTGTATGTTATTTTATAAAAGATTTTTTGTTTTACTGTTGTCATTAACTATGTTTTTTTAATATAAATTACCACAAACATTTTCTTTAAAATCATTTTTTAAAAGTTTTTTTTACAAAAGTAATGAACTATATTTTTAAGAGTGTAATTTTGAGGGTGTATGAAGAAACGCCATTTTTTGTTTTTGTTGTAACTTGTTTAAATAAAAATAAATGTGTTTTTAATAAAGAATTATTCAATGTTTTATTCTGTATTAAATTTTTTTTTTTAAATCCATGCCTTTGAAAATATTTAAAAAATGGTATTGGGGTCGAAAATTACCCCACGAATGTAGTTACGTAAGTTGAAATAGCGAATGTAGTTGAGGGTTAAGGCCAAGAATAATAATTTTTCACTTTTTCAATTTTTATGAAAAATATTATTGTTTTTATTTATTAATATTCATTTTTAATTAATTATTAAAAGTTTTTTGAATGAATAGAGCAGGAAAAATGTTTAGAAACAACTGCCATAGGTTTTCTTAAAGATCCATTTCGGAAGCTGCTAGACTTCACTCATCAGAGAAATTTTGGCACGCACTGCTTACCATTAAGCTAACAATACGCCGGTTCTGATTTCATCTAAACTCCTAGTTCTATTCTACTTTTACCATATGCAAGAACCACTTCCGCCATTTGGCGGTTAGTAGTGTGATCATCATGACTTGAAAACCAGCGTATTGTTAGCTTAATGGTAAGCAGTGCTTGCCAAAACTTTTCTGATGAGTGAACTCTAGCAGCTTCCGAAATGGATCTATAAGGAAAGCCATGGCAGTTGTCTCTAAACATTTTTCCTATAAAAATTATTATTGTTTTTATTTTTCCTAATCTATTCATTAAAAAAACTTTTAATAATTAATTAAAAATGATTATTAAAAAATAAAAACAATAATCATTTTTATAAAAATTCAAAAAGTGAAAAATTATTATTCTTGGCCTTGAGCTTGTTTCACGAATACTTGAAAATGTACGGGCCATAAATCAACAAAAATTGTTGGTATAAAAAAACAATAACAAAACCGAGAGCACACGGTAAGGCAGTTCTGATGATAAAACAGATCTGTCAAAACTCCATCATGATCACACTACTAACTGTCAAATGGCGAAAGTGGTTCATGCATATGGTAAAAGAAGAATAGAACTAGGAGTTTAGATAACATCAAACCAGCGTATTGTTAGCTTAATGGTTAGCAGTGCGTGCCAAAATTTCTCTGATGAGTGAAGTCTAGCAGCTTCCGAAATAGATCTTTAAGAAAACCTATGGCAGTTGTCTCTAAACATTTTCCTGCTCGGAAGCTGCTAGACTTCACTCATCAGAGAAATTTTGGCACGCACTGCTAACCATTAAGCTAACAATACGCTGGTTTGATGTTATCTAAACTCCTAGTTCTATTCTTCTTTTACCATATGCATGAACCACTTTCGCCATTTGACAGTTAGACAGAAATGGATCTATAAGAAAAACTATAACAGTTGTCTCTTAACATTTTTCCTACTCTATTCATTCAAAAAACTTTTAATAATTAATTAAAAATGATTATTAATAAATAAAAACAATAATAATTTTCATAAAAATTCAAAAAGTGAGAAATTATTATTCTTGGCCTTGAGCTTGTTTCATGAATATTTGGAAATACATTTTTGTTACTCATACGCCCCGTGATGTTAAAGAGAATTAAAACTAAGAAAAAGAAACTTTTCGAGTAAGTAATTAGAACATGTAGTTTCGCATAACAAAGTGCAAATTTGAACTACCTAGGGATCTGGGTTTAAGAGCAGTTTTGAAATAGAGTTGGCCAAAAAAGAGACGAAAACAGCAATGGGGTTGAATTAAGAAAAGCTTGCAGGCTTCGAATGTTGTCAGGAGGCAACTTGATCCGTTTTTTTGTTAGGGGGGAGTCCGCCCTCCCCTTATTAGAAAACCTGTAACTGACCTAAATTATGTTCTTGAGCATGGGAGTTGTTAGAGCCTTTTCCGTAAAATCCCAATCTGCTATTAGAAATTTTTGAATTAAGCATAGTTCTCCAACAATCTGTACTAAAAGTTCAGATGGCATATTTTTGACCCTCTATAACATACCAGTTTGAAGCAATATGTGTGTTAGAGTGCCCCATAAAAACACTTTATTCGGAATATGAAGTGCTCTAGTTACAGAAAGTTGTCATCGGACATTCTATTTTAAATGCCATAAAAAAAATTGATTTGGTTAATGTCCTGAGTTTCCGGCCGAGGCTTGAAAATTTTTTAGTAAAAATAGAAGTTAGTATTCATAAACTCTTCTACAGAAGTTCATTAATTTACCCTAAAGTAGGATATGACGTAGTTGTTATGATATGTGAAGTCCGTTTTCAGTATAGTCATTACGAAAAGTCCTTGTTATTTTTGAATATGATCAAGAAAATAAAATAGAAACTCAAAATTATGTTTACCCTGTGTTTGGACCTGCGTCGGCATTACCCTGGGATCAATTGGCCTCACATGCTGATATGACCCGCCAGTTCAGCAAACCCCCAACGGTCATTAAAAGCCGATCTGAATGAAAAATTTCCACCCAGCAACGCTTTTGCTAATGAGGTAACTATTGAAATAAAAGATCGATGGCAAAGAACCAACCAAAGCAACCAAAGAATTCAATCGATGGTTCTTGCAAACCACAATAAATTGCTTCTTGCGCTGAAATCATCCCACAAGTTAAAGCTACCGCTACAAAGCTAGGCAAAATCCGCTTGAAAATCTCAAAAATTAGTTAAAAATCAAGCTGTTTGATATAGCAGTATGTAAATGTGATATCAATTAATAAGAGGGATTTCATACAAAGCCAAAGAAATGGTCGATCAATGACAATGCCCAATGTGGAAGACAGGTTTGCAAAACTAAGTAAAAATCACGAAAAGCTTCAGTATCTATGAAGAGAGTGACGTGACCTCTTACTAAGATGTCCATATTGAAGATACTGAAGAGTACATTCCACCTTAAATAATATGTCAGCAAAAAAAAGTTAAAACGAGAAATACCATGAAATTGAAAATAACTGCATTCATTTCAGATCGCTTTGGCGTACCCAGCAACGCCACAAGTGCGATAGCGAATGCAACATTGCAAGATTGTGGTATACTGCCTTCGAAAAGACCTAAGATTTTGTTGAACCCAAAAAATTGGACTGCAGAAGGAAGGAAGTGCGAAAGAATCAATTAAGACACATTACGGGGATCATCATCCCCTAACTGCGCTATATTTTGACGGCGGCATGGACATTACCTTGGTTCGTAAATAGCATGGCCCGAAATGCTCTTATACTACTATTTTGGACATTTTATTGTAAGTGAATTTGCTGAAGTTGATCTATCAGTTTTGAGACTGATCAGAAATACCTATGGGAAATTACTAAAGCTGTGATAACCGGATTATGCCTTCAATCTTTAGCTGACGGAGATCCTGGAAAACTGGGACATGTACGTTGGCTAATGACAGCAAATCTCATTTTACACCCCTTCATTTCTTTTGAAGAGCCAACAATTCAACTGCAAGAACTAGCTGAGTTTATTGTAAGAGAGAGCCACACTGTACTGCTGGAGAACTTCATATGTGGCGAATGTTCCAGTGCACAAACAATTTGTATGAAAAGCCAAAATAAGTTGCTCAAAAGGTTTTGCGTCACAACTCCTTTTTCTGCCATCCTGAAAACATTTTGCTGACAATGATTGTCGATGATAGGGTTGATGTCAAAAATATAGCATTTAAGAGGATTTTGGTTGCAAGAATGCTTCAAACAGAAAATTATGGGAGACCCAAGAAGAAATCGGAATGATCAGTTAGAATTTTAAAGCCGTCTAGAAGTATAATTAATCTCGAAGCAGTTGACTACATGGATCTCATTAACTTGTCAAATAACTGCTCAACCGTTACTTGACGATATTCCTTGGAAGGACTTACAGATGTTTTTAGAAATGGAAAACCCACCGAAACCTACAGTGCCCAAGTGGCCAAACCATACACAAGCTTTAGAAAGATGTGTAAGAATGTTCACCAATGCAAGTAAAAAAGTGGTTGAACACGAGGCTGTGGAGGGCTACATTTTAAATAAGCTTAAATCGAGGGGCTGACTTTAAAGTAAATACAGACTAATACCGGCGTGAAATAATTTGATAATTGTTTAGGTGTTTTGTCCAACTTGGTCTATTCTAGTAACAACCAAATAAACTTTACTCAGAAATGTATAAGTATACGAGTATATTCGTAATTTTTTAAAGAACTTTGAGGGCAACTTATGTGTACCATTAAAAACTATCTATTTAATATAAAACATCGCCTTTCAGCTTTCGCCTATTTTTTGAACACAGAGATTTTCAATACTCTGGCGGAAACTCAGTACATTAACCAAATTAATTTTTATTTGTGCATTTTAATTAGAATGTCCAATGACAACTGTCTGTAACTAAGGCAGTTCATATTTCGAATAAAGTGTTTTTATGGGGTACCCTAATGTGTGTTTAGGTATTAAAATATGAGAGCCGGAACACTCAAAACCAGATTTTGGGTCACTTTCATGACACAAAGTTTATATAATTTGTGGAACATGGAAAACGTCTGAAGGATGACGTCATCGTTGCCTATTTTATCAACCAACTCGACGTACTCTTCCTTAGAGCAGTAACTGCCTCGACCTTACTATACCTTCCATGAACATGAAATGTTATTATAATTTTGGTCCGATGCTTGTAGGTATGAGAAGAAGAAGAGATAGACCCACCAATAAGTACACTGGGCGATGAGTTGAGTCGATTTAGACATGTCCGTTTGGACGCAAACTAGTCCCTCAGTTTTTCAGATATCCCGAGGAAATTTGGTGTGGGGCCGCCATACTAACATAACCATACAATCGATTGTTCCGATAAACGAGTTTTGGGCTATAACTCTTGCAATTAAATAGATAAGAAAAAAAATGTTGCATGTTATTATATACGTAATGTGGCTTATGAAAATCAGCTAATCGATAAACCCAATAAATGGGTTTTGGGCTATAACTTTTGCAATTAAAAACTAGGAGCGTACAATTTTGCAGCTTTAATGGGGCTAGTAAAATTTGTAAGATTGGAGCAATATATTGGGCTTTGTATCTTTAAATTAACTGGGTACGACAGCCAAATTTTGCTGAGTTTATTGAGTAATTCCTGTAGGTGAGGATCAGGAAAGGCATGAAGCCTTCGACACAGCCAATACGGGGCTCTCCTTACTTATTTTTATACTGATTTCCCACACTGACCGCACCTAAAACATTCGAAATCTTTCTTCTTTCCAACCTTTTTCTTGAACGACTTTGCGTTTGCATAGAACGCTTGTTGATTGAGGCCATGTATTGGTTTGGACTCCGCCCCTTTGCGCTGGTGTTTCCATAGCTATTACAAAATTTTCATATTTCTTAGGCAGGCTTTAATGCAAATTTATAACGTCCAGCTCTTCGCCAAGACTAATGCCGACCTCCGAGAGCTTATCTATGGTTACACAAAACATTTATATACACATTATGTCACAATCTAACATCCGGAAACCAATATATATAGGGGCATCTTCATTTCTGGTCCACTTTGTTGATATACAGCTTTGAGTTCCTGCCCAGAATTAGCTTTAGTTATGCAGTTCTTCAAATAGCATAACTATCGCGGATTTACACTCATCGTAATTATTGCCATAGTTTTTGTTCAGTCGCGTCGCTTCTTTGCTTCTATATCTGGTCTGGTTTGTCAATCACTTTCCATGCCTCGATATCAAAGTAGTCACATATTCACAGTATTAATACAACAAACAAAAAAAAATCCTATACATATTGTTGCGGACGAGCAACTTAGTTTCAACTGCACGAGGCTTTCGAAAGTATAAAGAACACAAGCTTAAACCGAATTTGATTTAATTGTAATGATAAGGGAGGCTGATCACATGGTTCCCACAGGGCATCATGTGATCAGCCAAAATACTTCCCTGCATAACAAAAAAGCTGTCACTTCGCTGGACAGGGGCCACACTATATGGCGCGTAAGTGGTATACGCTATGTTGGCACCTGTCCAGAGAAGATACAACCGATGACCGACAGGAACGGCATGACCGTGAAACGTTCGGGTTCCACGGACATGTCGTTGCTGGCGGCCATCAATTAATCATTGGCCATCAAAAACAAAACACTGTTTCTAAAACTGAGTGGATAAATAAAAAAAGTTTTAAAAGAAAACTAAAAGTATAAAGTTGTTGTATTCTTTATTCAATTAACATGGCGATCCTGCCAGGAGTCTCCACGCATATGACATCGGCAGGAGTGGCGCGGCTAAGTTAAGTGGCAGTGAATAAGCAAATTATAATAAATAAAACCTAAAGTTAACGGAAATAATAAAAGTACCTAAAATGTAAAAATTTAATAACGTATCAACTAATAAAAACGGATATAATAAAAGTTAGAAAAAATGTAAAATCTAATACTAAAGCAAGTAATAGAACCAGAGATAATAAAAACCCTTGTAATAAATGCCAAATTTAATAAAGGATCCAATTAAAACAAACGGAAATAATAAAAATTAATTCAAATCTAAAATTTAATAAAGAAATCTTAATACAAACGGAGGTAATAGAAAAATTTAATACTAGACCACACATGGCAAAAGGAAAATTTATCACTTAATATGGAAAATTTCAAATAATACATAAAACTAAACTACAACACTAACAGAAACAGAGATAATCAAAAAAAAAAAATAAATTTTTTTTAAATAATACAAAAAGAAACTATTCTAGAAAACTAAAGAATACGGAAATAATACATAAAATTAATCTACAAGTCTAAAGAATACGGAAATAATACGTAAAATTAATCTACAAAACTAAAAAATACGGAAATAAAACTAAAAAATTTTGAAAATAATACAACAAATTCTAATCTACGAAATAATTGAAGCAGAAATAATAGGTACATCGGGTGCTGTACCTAACGGCACATCATATCACGCCACTTAACTAACGGACATTTTTCAACCCACGCCACTCACACTGCACAGCAACCACCAGCAGCGAGCGAGACAGCGCAGCAGCAGGCAGGAAAAAAGGCAGCAGCGGTAGTAGCAGCGGCAGCGGTGGTAGCAGAAGTAGCAGTTTAATAGCAGAAGTAGCAGTATATATGTATATGTATATGTATTTTTCCCTTAGGGTTTTTTTCTTATACAGACATATGTACACATTCACATTAGATTTTTTTTGAACAAACGGTGGTTCCGTGAACAACCATATTACAATTTTTTTACAGCGGTGCGTCCGCTTGTACCCAAAACGGTGGTCCCGTACAACAACCATATTACAATTTTGATTAAAGTGGTGCGTCCACTTCGTGTATACCCTACACAAAACCCTTGCCATAGACTTTTGCCAATTAACTTTGTTTAATAATTAAAATTTTGCTTTCCTTACAACATGTTAAATTAAATTAAAATTTTGTCGGTTTCTTGCTTTGTAAATTTAACTTTGGATGTAAATAATTTTTGTACAATAGCCTAAAAATTAAACAAATACAAAATACACTTAGAAAAATTATTTGTTTGAAATTGCATGAATGCCTAAAATCCTTTTGCATGCCAAATCCCAAGTTCTATGCATGATAATTTTCAGCGGATGACGTAATTTCAGCAGATTCGGTTTTTTTTTGTATTTTTTAGATTTTTAAAAATGTTTCACGTTTTCGGACTTTGGTGAATATTAAGTTAATAGAATCGAGATTTTGCTTTGTTTTTTGATTTATCGTAGTATGACTGATTTAGAAGAAGAATTTTCAAATAGATATTCAGAGTTTATAAAAGTTACTAAAAGAGTTTTGCAAAACCGACAGCTTTCGTCGAATAAAGATAAACTTAATGAATATAAGAAATTGCTAGTAGCTTCTTATAATCACATTTTAATACACGTCAAAGGTCATACAAAACTACATGAGTCCTCAAAAACACAAGTAAAATAAGAACGTTGTAGAGATCTTTTAGAAAGGTGTTTCGATAAATTAGATTTTCATATTAAAATTCCATTAGAGCCAATTAAGTTTATTTGCAAAACAGACTCAATTGAATCTGGTTCTGAGGAGGAATACTCAGATGCAAAATCACAAACTTCATCACTCGTTCCTATTTCAAAAAGCACCTCTCTGCCAAACATAAAAGATTCCTCAACTCTAGAAGATTCGTTAACTTTAATAGAAGAACCAATAGTTTCAAATAGTTCACCAAATATTTCGATTTGTACGGAAATTATTACTATTAAAATGCCTACTATTGAAGAAAAAAGATCTTTAATAAGCCTTTGTGCTTCGACAATAAGGGAAAATTATAATGGAGATCCGTTAGCTCTCGAATCGTTTATTGACAAAATTAATTTGATTGAAGAATTAGTAGATGAAGGCTTAACTAGTAGGTTCATAGCATTCATAAAATCAAAGTTAGAGGGAAAAGCCCGAGAAGCTATACCGACGCAAGTAAATTCAGTTAACGAAATTAAAATAGCTTTGCGTAATAGGATCAAGCCAGACAACTCGAAAGTTGTAGCAGGAAAAATAGCCGCGTTACACGTTAACAGTAACAATTATACAGATTTTGCCAAAAAAGTTGAAGAATTAGCTGATTCACTTGAGCGGTCTCTTATTATTGAAGGGATTACTCAAGGAAAAGCTCATGAAATGGCAGTTGAACAAACGGTTAACGTGTGTCGCTTAAATGCTAGATCCGATTTGGTTAAAACTATTTTGGCTTCAACAGCTTTTGCTGATCCTAAAGACGTGGTAGCTAAATTGATTGTTGAACAAAATAACGAAGTGAAAGAGCGTCAGGTTTTAGCTTTTCGTTCACGCGGTAATAATACATTCAGAAATTCGCGTGGTAGCTATCGTGGCTTTTACCCAAATCGAAACTTTAACAACTATAGAAATAATCGATCATTTTCATACAACAACAACCCTAACGGTAATAATAGTCAACGAAATCGACTTGCTAATGGAAATAGGTATCAAAATCGAAATAATAATAATAATAATTCACGTTCAAATTCTGGTAACAGTAATAGTAACAATAGCGGTAACAATTCACGATCATCAAATGGTAGAGGTAGAAACGCTAATGTCCGCGCTTTAAACGCGAACGCCCCTCAGGAGCGAACACTGGGGGAGGACGAATACAGCGATTAAGCGATTTTACTTCGACAAAAGCCATTTATTGTTTAAATTTAAATTACTCAGATTTTATTGAATTGCAAATTAACGAGTCACAAAAATTTTGTTCTTTCTTAGTAGACACACAAGCCGACATTTCTTTAGTAAAAATCTCAAGTTTAGACAGAAATATTACATTTAATACAAACGATATTATTAACATTACCGGTGTCACTTCTAGTACTGTTTCAAATTTAGGTAAAATTATCGTAAATTTAAATTTTTACAACTTTTCGATTAAACATACTTTGCACATAGTAAATGAAGACTTTAATATCCCATCTGATGGTATACTGGGTAAAGATTTTTTGAAAATTAACAAATGCGTCATTAGTTATGGGAACAATAATATTTCCTTTCGGGTAGGTGATGAAAAAGTCGCGGTACCAATCCTACACGGAACAGAAAGCGACAGTTGTGTAATACCGCCCAGATGTGAAATATTTAGACTTTTTGATTTAGGAAAAACACCCGAGCCACTTTTCGTGGATTCGCAGGAAATTGAAAAAGGTGTTTTCACAGCGAGATGCATTGTTAATTCCAAAAACCCAATAATTAAAGTTATAAATACAACGGATGATGTAAAGTGTGTTAAAAGAAATAGTATTCGGACAGAAAAACTTTCAAATTACAACGTTTATTCAATTAACAAGACAGAAACGGAAAACAAACGTACGAAAAAACTAACTTCAATTTTAAAAAACCAAATACCTCAACATGCTCATAGTAAACTAATCAACCTTTGCATAAATTATGCCGACATTTTCGCTCTCGACACGGACAAAATGACTTTAAACAATTTTTACGAGCAAACACTAAGAGTGACAGACAACGACCTGGTATATGTTAAAAACTATCGATTGCCATATTCCCAACGTGAGGAAATAAATCGCCAAGTAAATAAATTGTTAGACAATGATTTGATTGAGCCTAGCTATTCCAATTACAATAGTCCTTTGATTGTGGTCCCAAAAAAAGATACTAATGGTCAAAAAGCTTATCGTATGTGCGTAGATTTTCGCGGAGTTAACAAAAAACTCATTGCTGATAAATTTCCTCTTGCTAGAGTTGACGATATTTTAGACAATCTTGGTCGAGCTAAGTATTTTTCGACATTGGATCTTTTTTCGGGATTTCATCAAATTCCCTTACATCCTGACTCACGCGATATTACTTCTTTCAGCACTGACCGTGGTGCATTTAGATGGAAAGTTCTTCCATTCGGGTTAAATGTAGCACCAAATTCATTCTCGCGAATGATGACTATAGCTTTTTCGGGTATACCACCCAATGTTGCATTTTTATATGTCGACGATATTATCGTCATTGGTTGTAGTGAAGCACACCATATTAAAAATCTTTCAAAAGTTTTCGATACTTGTAGGTCTTTCAATCTCAAACTAAATCCTAACAAATGCAATTTTTTACGACCAGAAGTAACTTTTCTAGGTCACAAATGTACAGCAAAGGGTCTGTTGCCAGATGACTCAAAAATTAACGCTATTAAAAAGTATACAAAACCAACGGATAAAGATGCGGTTCGACGTTTCGTCGCATTTGCTAACTATTACAGGCGTTTTATACCTAATTTTGCGTCACTGGCAGCGCCTTGAAATCGTTTAAGTCGGAAAAGAGTTGAATTTGTTTGGGACGTGGAGTGCGAAAGATCATTTCTATCATTGAAAGCAGCTTTGCTTTCACCTAAATTGCTACAATACCCCGATTTTACTAAACAATTTATTATTACAGTAGACGCTTCAATAACTGGATGCGGTGCTATTTTAAGTCAGGATCATCAAGGTAGTGATTTACCAATTTGTTTCGCTTCTAAAGCATTTAATAATGCCGAACAGAAAAAACCAATCATAGAATTGGAACTTTTAGCCATTTACTTCGCAATAAAGCAATTTCGACCATACGTTTATGGTACTAACTTTATTGTAAAATCCGACCATAGAACGCTAGTATACCTGTTCAATATGAAAGACCCCTCTTCAAAACTTTCGAGAATTAGGCTTGAACTAGCGGAATATAACTTCACTATTGTATATATTAAAGGTAAATCAAATGTAGGCGCGGATGCACTTTCACGCATCACAATCGATGAAATTCGAGATTCTAACAAACAAATTTTAGCAGTACAAACAAGGGCGATGGCAAATCAGACAAACAACAAAAAATTACTTAATAAAAACGACAAAACTAAAGACAAACAACAAATTTTACAAGTTTACGATAAATTTTCATTTAATTTTTCAAATAAAATACCGCGTATCAGATCTGAAATTACGTACGATAAAAATAGAAAAACTACAAATTTACATATTTTTGCGCATATTAAACATAAAAAACTCGAGTTACTTAGTTTTGAGGTTGCTAACGAAATAATGTCTTTAGAGAAATTACTTTCGAGGCTTGATTCAGAAGCCAGCAAACGCAAAATTAAGCAAATAGAATGGCCTAAAAATGATTTATTTTTCAATCATTATACTATTATAAATTTAAAAGATAGCGGAAATAAAATACTCAAATTTTTAGAAATAATTTTAACAGATCCAGTTGAAACTGTAACAGATAATGACAAAAAACTTAAGTTGATGACTATTTACCACGACAACCCAATCTCAGGAGGACATTGTGGTACCAAAAAACTTTACGCAAAACTAAGAACAAAATTTTATTGGAAGAACATGACTCGCGATATAGCAAAATATGTAAAAAGTTGTAATAAATGTCTTTTGAACAAGGTGAAACCAAAAACAAAAGAAAATCTTGTAATAACTCCAACACCTTGTAAACCATTTGATGTATTGGTTATCGATACAATAGGACCCCTACCTGAGTCCAAATATGGTAATAAGTTCGCACTAACCATGATTTGTGACATGACTAAATATTTGGTAACAGTACCTGTACCAGATAAATCTGCCAAAACAATTGCATCGGCAATTTTTGAAGGCTTTATTTTAACATACGGTGTAATGAATTCCATAAAATCTGATTTAGGTACAGAATTTAAAAATGAACTAATAGCTGAAATAACAAAACTGTTAAACATAAGCCATGATTTTTCAACTGCGTACCATCACGAAACTGTTGGTACAATTGAACGTAAACATCGTGTCTTTAATGAATACTTACGTGCATATCTTAATGAAACATCGTCTGATTGGGATGTTTACTTAAAATATTTTACATTTTTACACAACACTACAACAAGCACAGTTTTCGACAATAAATTTACTCCATACGAATTAGTATTTGCAAAAAAGGCAACTTTGCCAAATGAATTCAAAAAAGATAAAATCGATCCAATTTATAATGTCGAAAACTATGCTAAAGAAATCAAATTTCGAATGCAAAAAACACATGAAATGGCACAAAATCTAATAAATAAGAACAAATTACAAACAAAAAACTTTTATGATAAGACGGCTCGTCCGTTAGTAGTTAAAATTGGCGATAAAGTCTTATTGCAAAAAGAACCAAGACACAAACACGAAAATATGTATCAAGGTCCATTTATAATAAAGAAAATTGATGAACCTAATGTAACTATTTTTGACGAAATAAATAATAAAGAAAAAGTAGTACACAAAAACAGGCTGTGTAAAGTAAATTAACATATTTTTCTTAAAATGTCAAAAAAAAAATAAACCAATTTTTAATCTTTTCATTTCCAAAAATCTGTAAAATAATCAAATTTTTCAAATTTACACTTATTAATATAAGCGATTTTGTTATATAGCCAAGAAGGCAAAAAAAAATTCAAACCTAAACATGTATTTAAAATACAAAAAAAAAAAAAAAAATTATTTTTCTAGCAAACTGAGAAAAAAAAAACTTAATTATAGTATAATTATAAAATACCATTTTCATTATAAAGCCAAGAAGGCATACAAAACATACATACAAAAACCTGTACATACAAAAAAAAAAAAACAAAAAAAAAAATATGCTTTATCATTTATATAAATATAATTTTTTTATACTATTTAATGTTTAATAAATAACTATATAATTAAGCTTTAAGCGTTTTTACATTTTAAGCATTTGGTAAAAATTGATAGGAATGAACGAATTAATAAAAAGGGGAGGAACACCCAATATAAAATATTCGTTCATTGAAAACAATTTTAGTATGTATATGGGTAAGAAGAATCTGATAGGACTGATCACCCTACCAAATTCTTCTTTTCCCCAAAAAGGATGATGTAATGATAAGGGAGGCTGATCACATGGTTCCCACAGGGCATACTTCCCTGCATAACAAAAAAGTTGTCACTTCGCTGGACAGGGGCGACACTATATGGCGCGTAAGTGTTATACGCTATGTTGGCACCTGTCCAGAGAAGAGACAACCGATGACCGACAGGAACGGCATGACCGTGAAACGTTCGGGTTCCACGGACATGTCGTTGCTGGCGCCCATCAATTAATCATTGGCCATCAAAAAGAAAACACTGTTTCTAAAACTGAGTGGATAAATAAAAAAAGTTTTAAAAGAAAACTAAAAGTATAAAGTTGTTGTATTCTTTATTCAATTAACATAATGTAATTTTATTGATTATAAAAGTTTAAATAAATGACATTTTGCGTTATAATTCAGTAGTTAGCAAAACTGTTCGTATTTTGATCTTGTATCTTCAGCGCAATTGTGGTTGCAATTTTTTCTTTGTTCCGTTAGGATCCGTTAGTTTTTGTTGTAGCGTTTTAGTTGTCGCGGTTTAGCGAGGTTTTTATATCTTTTCGTGCCTCGTGTGCGTTTTAATTCTCGTAGCGAACTGACTGTTGCAAGAACGCGTTTTTGTTCAGTTCAAAAATGACGTGTGGCACGGTTGTATTTTTTGGTATAAATATACAGAGATGATTTAATTTCGTACTTGTAGGTTTGGTAATTTGGATTATGAAGAAAAGCCGTTTATATATTTGAATGTTTGAAATTTGAATGTCGTAACGGTAAATTTGAATGTTGTAACGGTTTTCTGGAATATACGTTGCAGTAGGGTGCCTTAATCGGCAACATCCTCTCCCCCGTGATTCACGTCACTCTTAAGAGAATCACTACCAACGTCAATTATTGCGATTTTTGATGCTGGTCTACGTAGGAGCCCTGTTGATGTCTTAATTAAAGCGGATCTGATTTGGCCGTCTGGTGATTGCGTTGCTTCGGTGACCACACCCCGTTTCCAATGGCCTCTGCTTTCGTTGTCGTCGCAGATTATAACGATGTCGCCAACTGCTATCGGCTTTACCTTCTTATACCATTTGGTACGTCGCGTGAGAGTGGGAAGATATTCTAGTATCCACCTCTTCCAAAAGGTTTGCTTTAATTGCTGCGCTATATGCCACTGCTTGCGTAAAGATTGCTTTTCTGATTGTGCCGGAGTTTGAATGTCGTTTGCGCAGCCCAGTAAAAAATGATTTGGAGTGAGGGGTTCAGAGTCATTGCTTTCTAGTGGTACATGGGTTAGTGGGCGCGAATTTATCAAATTTTCGGCCTCAATCAGCAGACTCTGTAGCGTCTCCAACTGTGGCGCTCGCTCTTTCAGTGTAAACATTAAAACGCATTTTACGCTTCTTACCATTCTTTCCCAGGCGCCACCTGCGGAGGGATTGGCGGGGGCGTTGAAGAGCCACTCTACGCCGCGACGATCACATTCTACTTGCATACCACTGTGAACAGTTACCCAATCTTCTTTGCTCGCGCCGACGAAATTCGTTCCCATGTCGCTTCTAAGCCGAACCGGGACCCCTCTACGGTTTATGAAGTTGCGACAAACGATTATGGCCGAGTCTGTCGAAAGATCCTTTGCCAGTTCCAAATGAATGGCTCTAATAGTCAGGCACGTGAAAAGTGCGACCCAGCGTTTTTCTTGGCGGCGGCCTATGGATACTAATACAGGCCCAAAATAATCGACACCCGAGTAGGTGAACGGTCGTACGAAGGGCGTTATTCGATCAATGGGTATTTGGCACATAATCGATGGCTCCGGGACAGCTGATAAATTTTTGCAAATTTGGCATTCCGCTTTTATTGACCTCAAAACTCGACGAACGCTCGGAATCCAAAATTTTCTACGTATTGCGCATATTATTGCCTCAAAATTGTGGTGATGAAAAAGATCATGGTAGTGCTTTACTACGAGGCGTGATAAGGGGTGCTCTTTTGGCAATATAATTGGTCGCCTAGTCGACATAGGTAGGCACTCTGCATAGTCTATCCTCCCGCCTAAACGTAACATATCTTCATCGTCCAACATTGGACTTAACTTAAATATTGAGCTATATTTCTTAATTGGCGCGCCCTTGCGCAGCGACTCCACTTCTTCCGCAAAAACAGTCTTCTGTACTAATGTGCATATCAGTAACTCAGTTTTCTTAATTTCTTTCGCGGTGATGGACGTAGCACCTATATTTTCGCGCACAGTAACATTGCGAAGTTTCCTTATGGCGTGTCGTACCCGTGTCATTACCCTTAAAAACTTGTAGTAATTTGAATATTTGTTAAATGTCAGTACGCCATCTACTAACTCTACTGCATATATTTGCTTAGAGCGCCGCTCTTCTTGGCATTCGTTATAATTAATATCATTTGGCATTACTGGAAATTTACTTTCAGGCAATCTTAAAAATTCCGGCCCATTTAACCACTTACCATTGTTAGAAAATGTTTTGATACGTGTGGCATGATCAGCTGGGTTGTCTTTCCCTGGTACCCACCTCCATTGACTGACTTCAGATGTTTGCAGAGCCTCTGCTATA
This sequence comes from Merzomyia westermanni, assembly GCA_949987695.1. Taxonomy (NCBI): domain Eukaryota; kingdom Metazoa; phylum Arthropoda; class Insecta; order Diptera; family Tephritidae; genus Merzomyia; species Merzomyia westermanni. The sequence continues at coordinate 52,276,799 of OX465292.1, read as the reverse complement.
CGGTGGGATACGAACTGGTTATAGCACCTAGCGTCGGACCTTATCCATTGTAGAACTATTTTCGAGTCCGACCAAAATGTTATTTTATTTGGCTGCACATCATGACTACTGATGACCGCTTCCTTTAACCTCGTACCCAGGACAGCTGATTGTAACTCGAGCCTTGGGATGGACAGCACCTTTAGCGGACTGCATCGGGAACGACCAGCTATGAATACTACATCTGTAGTGTGTGCGTATTGAATTCGCCAGAAGGCGATGGCAGCGAATGCGATCTCACTCGCATCGACAAAAATATGTAGATCTATGTTGGCTTTCGTATTCAGGAAGTTTATGCTGTAGCATCTTGGCACTTTAAAATTTTCAATGGTATTCAAACTTTTGTACCACTGTTGCCATTTCTTGTAAATGTCCTCGGGGATCGGTTCATGCCAATCTATGCTTCGGTGCCACAAACTCTGCATTAGCACTTTTGCCCGTAAAACCATTCCGCACACAAATCCTAATGGATCGAATATAGACATAATGACGCTTAACATCTCGCGTTTTGTCGGGCGTCTACTATTGTCAAGCACAGCTTTTGGTACTTTTGCGAATATTAACCTAAAGGTGAAGTGATCTTCGTTTGGGTTCCAGTGCATACCGAGCACCTTTTCTGTAGCACTCTCCCCTCGACATATGCCATTGCTTTGTTGCATGCACGTTTGTGCGTTTTGTGATACAGCTTCTAAAAGCTCTTTTGAATTCGACGCGAACCCTCTCAACTCAAAGCCAGCGCTGTTGTGAATGTCTATGACATTTTTGGTTACTTTAATACTTTCTTCAACAGTATTGAAACTGTCCATGTAGTCATCTACGTAATGCCTGTCGAAGATGGCATCTACGGCTCTTGCATTAGTATTCCGATATTTTCCTGCGTGCATATTTTTAACGAATTGCGCAGAACAGGGGGAGCTTACCGATCCGAATATCATTGCGCACATAACATACGCTTCAGACGCTTTTGATCGATCGCCTTCCCGCCACAGAAAGCACTGCGCCATTTGGTCTTCTTTGCGAATCAAAATCCGGTGAAATATTTCGCGGATGTCTCCGCACACTGCTACTTTGCCTTGCCTAAATTTGCATAGTATTGCCAAAAGCGATTTTGGTTGATATTCTTCTGGCCCTTTCATTAGGGCACAATTCAACGACATGTTGTTGATATTTGCTGCAGCGTCAAAAACAAGGCGGCGTTTATTGCCTTTATTCACATTACAGGCAGCAAAATGCGACAAATACCATAAACGATCGGCGTTTAAATTAACTTCGTTCAGGGATAGCTGCTTTGCATACCCCTTGTCAATATACTCTTTTATTTTGCCCTTGTACCACTGTGAGTACTCTTCGTCTCGTGCCATTTTCATTTCTATTTGCTCTAAACGTTTCACGGCCGTGCTGTAGCTATCTGGAAATACTATATTATCGGTGCGCCATAGTAAACCAGTTTCGTACCTGCCATTTACAAATTTTGTTGTCTGCTGTAATAATTTTTCCGCTCTAATATCGGCTTCTGAACGCACAATTGGCGATTTGGCAACTTCAAAGTTTTCTGCCGCAAAGTATTCTTTCATTTGTTTATTTATTTCGTGCAGCTGTGTGTTTTCAATGCCTACGTGACCAACAGTGACGTCATTTGCACGATATTCGTTCGATCCAAACAATGCCCAACCCACCCTTGTTTTGTGGACTGCGAAACCATCATCTAAATTGACAGTGCTAATTGTTCTTATTAGATCCGTGTGTGATAACCCAATTAGAATTTGGGGCGTTGCATTTGTATAATCGTCTATCGGAATATTTTGCAACTGTTCGTGGTGTTGCCTGAATTCGCTCAAGTTCAACGTTTGCTGTGGTAAATACAACTTTTTTGTTGTACGCACTCCCCTCATTTGGTAACTCGCCCCGGTTTCACTTGCGCCGGCAATTTCAAACGACACTTGCCGCGACTGTTCGCTCACACTTCTGTTGCCGATCCACTTCAGGCGAAGTAATTCGGTTTTGCCCTTCAGGCCGACAGCGTCTGCTACGGTTTCTTCTAATAGCGATATTTTTGCGCCTTCATCTATGAAAGCAATAATGTTCATTTCACCTTTTGGGCCTTTTATCTTTACAGGCAAATATTTGAGGAGTGTTTGTTAACGGGGTGAATTCGAACGATCGAGTGGCAATTGTGGATTCTGATTTTGATACATTGTGGCACCAGCAACAGCTGTTTCTTGAGACGAAGTATTTACTTTATTATTGTTGCGGTTGTGAAATTTATTGCAAGACGATATACCACACACTCGTCGTTTACTACATTTTTGTACACTATGGCCCGGCAGCAGACAACAAAAACACAAGTGTTTACTTTTGACAACATCCCAGCGTTTGGAACAATCTTCACCTTTGAATTTAGAGCATTGAATTAAACTATGATTTTGTTCACACATTAAACATGTTTTTTCTTCTTTTTTTATAGTTAATATTGGCTTAGATGGCACTTTTGGTTTTTTGGACAAAGGATCGTTTTGTATGTATATTTCTTGTCGGCATAACATCCATTGCCATAGAGACATACATGGCTGTGTTTTGCAGCCAATTGCAGAATGCACGAATCGTGGGATATTGAATATGCATTTCGAGGGTGTAACGTGACCACTCTTCTCTCTTGTTCAGAGGCAGCTTGCTCACTAGCTCATGTAATAATATTGGATTATTTAGGTGTGGTGCGGCACCCGAATTTTCTAAAAAGGCAACTAAGTTCGACACCATCGAACTGAAATTCAGTATATCGCCGATTTGCCCGGCAGTGACGTATGGAAAGGCCCGAGCCTTTGCAATTTGGCTTCTTATGAGTAGCTCTGGCCGACCGTAATGTATTTCTAATGTTTTCATGACTGCATCTACGCTGGATGGATGAATCAGTAGTGATTCGACTTGTTGCCTTGCTTTCCCTTTTAGGGCTTTCTGAAGGCGTAGCAGATTTTCTAATTGAGAGTACGAATGCATATCTGTGGTTTCCTTAAAGGCCACGGAAAACATAGGCCACTCCTCGGGCGAGCCATGGAACTCTGGCAGATCTAAAATTTTACGCATGGGTGAATAACGCGTTGGATTATAAATTTGGTGTCCCTAGTTAGCGCTTTGTGCTATATTAGGAACGGAACAATATGGTGTGTTTGGCATGTTGTACCAAGATGACATGGGGGCGGAATTATTCCGCCGTAGGGATTGTTTGTATGGCACTGTGTATGGGTCATTAATGGCCGACATGTGGCCGACCGCATATAGTTATCATATTGGACGTTGACTGTATTAACGTCGGCACTTTTGTCTATGAAATTATCGATGGTTCTAAAGATGCCCCATGCCTCCTCGAGAGAATCTGTTTTCATGTTCCAAACAGGTCTCTCCGTAATACTGATATATTTTATTTGAATTGTGCCCGAACCATCTATGCCTCTAACGCTCCCATATTCAGAGCGTTGTCGGAATTTAACTTCCTTTCAAATTCTCTAGCCATTGATTTTTCTTTAACTAAACATGTGTTTAAATCTGTAATCGCTAATATATTTTTATAATAAATTCTGGTTTGTATAGATCCTTTGTAACTGTATGTATTCCACGTAGTCTGTAAGTATTTATTACGTAGACTACCTTTGTAATTGATTATAATAATTAATTAATTACTTAAATAAATAAATAAATAAATAATAGAACTTACTATGAGTCCGTTGGCGGTTTTTACGCTGGCGGATACTGTGTCGAGAGTGTAAGCATTGGTACAATAAGCGTTAGCGCCGGCAAAATTGGCGCTGGCAGGTGTAGCGTTGGCATAGATGCTACTGCCACCGGTAGCACCGGCAAAATTGGTGCTGGCAGGTGTGGCGTTGGCATGGATGGTACTGCCACCGGTACCACCGGCAAAATTGGTGCTGGCATTGGGGGCTTTAAGAATATCTGAGTTACCTGTTCTGTCTGCGATTGAAAAATTGGTGACCTCCGATTCGAGCAAATGGATTTTTGTTGTAACAGGGGTGGTTTCGTTGCTAAGTACGTCGGCGGCCTTGACGTTGGTAGCCGACTGACGATTAAGGCCTTCTCTGTATTCGACCCTTTCTTTTTCGGATGAAATAAGTGACATTTGTAAGCTTTTTATTTGCTCGCGTAATTCTTGGATAACTTTATCATCATTTGGCACTATTATTTCGTCGACTTCCTCATCGCTGTTGGGACTGCTTCCGTTTTCAGACATTTCGACGTTTGATGGGCGTTTTCTTGCACGAAGATTATAGCGTGGTGTTACTTTAACAGATTTTGCGCGATTTTTCTTGCGCGACGGTGTCATTAACGATTTGGATTTTTGATATTAAACGCGATTACTCCGGTTGTTGCGTGAGTTGAGAAAAGATATAAAAAGATGTTGCGGACGAGCAACTTAGTTTCAACTGCACGAGGCTTTCGAAAGTATAAAGAACACAAGCTTAAACCGAATTTGATTTAATGTAATTTTATTGATTATAAAAGTTTAAATAAATGACATTTTGCGTTATAATTCAGTAGTTAGCAAAACTGTTCGTATTTTGATCTTGTATCTTCAGCGCAATTGTGGTTGCACTTTTTTCTTTGTTCCGTTAGGATCCGTTAGTTTTTGTTGTAGCGTTTTAGTTGTCGCGGTTTAGCGAGGTTTTGATATCTTTTCGTGCCTCGTGTGCGTTTTAATTCTCGTAGCGAACTGACTGTTGCAAGAACGCGTTTTTGTTCAGTTCAAAAATGACGTGTGGCACGGTTGTATTTTTTGGTATAAATATACAGAGATGATTTAATTTCGTACTTGTAGGTTTGGTAATTTGGATTATGAAGAAAAGCCGTTTATATGTTTGAATGTTTGAAATTTGAATGTCGTAACGGTAAATTTGAATGTTGTAACGGTTTTCTGGAATATACGTTGAAGTAGGGTGCCTTAATCGGCAACACATATATTAGTTATAATTGGCGCGTTTTTGAAGTTTACTTGGATTTATCGAACAAAAAATTGTGGCACGGAAGTTGTTATAGATAAAACTAAAAAAGCAATCCGTCGTATTTGGTAATCCAGACAAGGGAGCAGATTTTACTTCTTCTTTTCTTCAAATGATAATCCAACCGACTAGGCGATTTCGACCTTCCAACATGGCTCGCCAGTCCTTCCTTCGTTGCGCCAATTGGAGACACCGCGGGATTGCAAATCGTTCTCCACATGGTTCTTTCATCGGAGTGGTGGTCTCCCTCTTCCTCTGCTTCCACCGGCGTGTACCGATAAGAATACCTTCTGGACCGGAGTATCTTCGTTCATTCGCGCAACGTGGCATAGCCATCGAAGCCCCTGTGTTTGAATTCGCTGAACTAGTTTTATCAGCGTCTGCATAAAGCTCATACAGCTCGTTATTAAATCTTCTTCGGTACTCGCCGTCACCAACGCGAAGAAGTCCACAAATCTTTCGAAGGACCTTTCTCTCGAATACTCCCAGAGCCGCCTTATCAGATGTTGTTAGTGCCCACGCTTCTGCACCAAATAGTAGGACGGGTGTGATAAGTGACTTATAGAGTGTTATTTTCATTCGTCGAGAGAGGACTTTTACTAGCGACGCTTTTATGTGCGGAACTTAATATTCAACATTTGCTAATTACTACCGATATCCCTTGCGAAAACGTGCAAGTTGAACGGATGCACCGAATAATAGTTCCAATGATAGCCAACATTAGTCGCAAAAATTCACAAACACAAGACAAGTTTCAATAATATATAAATAGTACGCCTCCTCGAAGCACAAAAGTGTCTCCTCTCAAACAACTTACAGGTTAAAAGAATTCCACCGGAAAGAGATGAAGTACTAAGTTTCGCTAAAGAAAACGTAAGAACAGTTCAGGTAGAAAATCGTAGAAATTTTAATAAGAAATGAAAACTAGATTACATTTTTTTAAATAAATGATTTAGTAAAGATATTGAGAAAATAATATTGAGTTGGTATGAAGCTAAAACCTACAGACCTTCCACGACGTGCAGATGTACGAGTATTTAGCTTTTGAAAATTAATTTAAGCAATTCTTAAACTATAATAACACTGTGGAACAAATTTAGGTTAGCAAAAGTTAGGTCGATTCTGAGAGTGAGAGGTGAAAAAAGAGGCTAAATTAGAAGACCCATATCGCGCCGTTTGTTTATGTTAGTTCGAATTTTTTTTTAATCGACCTTCGAACTTTGCAGTCAAATGCCTATGCATATTGTTTGTATGGTTTTTTGGATATAACTTGCCGACTAATATTTATTTTTTCAATCTGTTAAAGCCAAATTATTGCTAAAGATTTAAAAAAAATTGATTTATAAAATGTTTGTAGTGCTTATGAACAAAATGTTGGAAATTTTTTATTTCATGCTTTTTGAATTTTCCACAAAATTAAGTCTTTCTCTTTCTGTTTGATCTATAATATGCTTCTCAATTTTTATAGTGTTGGTTTTGAAGAAACATTGAAAAAGAAATTATAAAAATACGGAAAAAAATATAATTTTGAATTGTTAGTTATGAAAAGTTTTAAGTAAAAAAATTAAATTAATGATTTGACCACTTGCAGTTTAGCAGGCGGCTGTGTATCAACATCACTGCTCTCTCTAATATCTTGGTCATCGTCATCATCATCAGAAAGGTCGATAAATTCGTCCAACTGATATTCTGGAATCTCATCTTTGTCTGCCCCTTCTTCATCTTTTTCCTCGTCTTCCTCTTCTTCAAAGGTGTTTTTATACCACCAACAAATTTTAGCGAGTATTGCATCTGCAGATTTCCTCTGTACCCGAAACGAAAATAGTCTTCAATGTACTCTGACAAAGATATTAGAAAAATCTAGTTACCTTATTTCAAATGGAAGCGCAGTTTGGTGATAACGTTCGCCTTGCTCATCACATTCAGTTGGCAACTGTTGAGCGAGTTGATCAAGATGCTGATGCTAGAGATGAATTTTGTACGACATATTAACCCCAATTTCATCGAAAGCTGCCAACATGTTTGCAACAGAATCCCTGTAGTTGTCTTTACGTTCTTTATCCAAAAGTCTTTTAATGGCTGCTTTCTATGCGATCCATGCATTTAATTCTCGGTCTGTCAGAACTTGACGACTCGTTAGTTTCCGTATGTCGGGACCATTAACAACCCCTTCCTGAATTTTGGCGTTACTTAGTCTTGGGAAAATGTTTTTTAAGCGGTTGCATACTGCTGGTCTTTTGGCGATACATTTCAAAAAATTAGCAATGCCAAGTTTAATGTGGAGCAACGGCAACAAAATTTTCATTTCAGGAGCAAGACTTTCGCGTAGCCTATTTTCTTTAGGCTCTATTCCAGTTATGCTGTTTGTACTGGTTTCTTCCTCTAATGCCTTCTCCGTATCGTGAATCCCAATCGTACAAAAAACACGGATTTTTTGAACGGCCAAATGCTGTTAAGCCTGTAATCAATGCAACTATTTTGAGGTCGCAGCAAATGCGCCACTGGTTTTCGTTATATTTGACTACTTCCAGAATGTGTTTCAATTTATCGAAATTTTCACTAGTGCCAGTGCTATACGCAATTGGAGCAGAAGGCATTCTATTCGTCTTGTGCAAAAGCACAACCTTTAAGCTGATTAGTGAACTATCGATGAATAAACGCCAATCATCTTTTTTATAGGTTAACCCTATCGTCTCCATTAACTTTTCGATATCGTTGCAATAAGCGAAATTTTTTGCATCATTCACAATGAAGAACTTTTCTAACTCGTTTTGGCGTTTTCGATATGCTGTTACTTTGGTACCTTTCGCCAGCAAATTATTTCCGTTCAAAAATGAAGCCAGTTCTTCTGATTTCTTCTGAGTCAAACACAAAATTGCAACAATTGCATCCAACTGCTTTTGTGTGACTAGGATTGGGTCCTTTGATGTTTCATAGGATGTACCTTCACCAGGGTCGTATTCTGAGAAAAAATGCATGGATATAGCAGCGGCGGTACTGATATCTGTTTGAAGATCTGGAACGAATTCTGAGTGCGGTAATGGTAATTGGACACTTGACATTGCTACATAAGTTTTATTCTTTGCTTTACTTATTTTCAAAGTTTTATGGTAGTTGATACATCCATAGCAATTTTCTTGTTGATGCGGGATGTTGTCTAACCACTTCATTGGTATACCAAAAGGCATAGCCTTCTTCTTTTCACTTTTCCATTGCATAACACTTGAATAGCAATTAAAGCAAACTTTTTTAGGGGCATAGTTTACGTCAGTGATAACCTCTTGCGAGAAATATTGTTTATAGGCTTCCAAAAAACAATCACTCGCATTGCCACATTTTTCATCGCTTTCTATGAAACGTCCACAAACATTACAAAAATGGTCCATTTCACACTTTGGTTCCGACATTTTTAATACAATATATATTATACAATGTTGCTTTTGTTATTTTTATGAAACCAATGCACTTAACTTAAATCACTCGCAAAATAAAATAGGTTCCAAAAAAATTAATAGCGAATTTTATCACGATCGAACGAAAATTAAAAGACATCAGCTTCGGCTAAGTTTCGAGTCTTAACTGAATCTTTTTTTGACATTAGTTCGCTTGTATGAAATAAATAAAACTCGCTACCTGGGCGGTGGTTGGAAACAAAAAAGAGGGAAAAGAGGAAGAAGGGGGAGATATTTATTGCATTTCACTGCAAAGTTCGAAGGTCGACGAAAAAAAAATTCGAACTAACGTAAACAAACGCCCCGATACGGGTCTTCTAATTTAGCCTCTATTTTCACGCCTCACTCTCAGAATCGACCTAACTTTTGCTAACCTGAATTTGTTCCACAGTGTGATACTAACAAACCTCTTTTATCAGTTGAGTTTTGATACACTTTATTTATAAACTATAGTTTCCTAGATTTTGAATAATAAAAGCTACAGGACACCAATGATATTCTACTTTTATATAAATTTCACATATTCATGAAACGAGCTCAAGAATAATAAGACAGTCGGGCAGTACCGCAAGGGAGTACCGGAGCGTACCGGGTTCAAATTCGGCCAAGGACTGTTAATTCGACAACACTCCCCAAAACCTTCGGGGAGTGTTTTTGTCGTTACCACAACAACAATAATAAGATTTCACTTTTTGAATTTTTATGAAAATAACTATTTTTTTTTTAATAATCATTTTTAATTAATTATTAAAACAATAATTTGGATTTGCCAGCTTAAGGTCAGTAAAATAAGTGAAAAGCACCACTTTAAGCTTTTTCTCCGATATATTTCGGTTACTCAACGGTAACCGTCTTCAGGGAACTACCTTAAACCTTAATTAAAACAGCGAAAACTCAAAATAACCAAAACATACCGCAAAAACCTACGGTATTGAAGTCGGTGACTTATATACCCAGCCTGTCAGAGCGCCTAACAAAATCGGATTGCTATAATGGAGGAAAAATAAAAATAGCTCATAAGCCTACAAATACGCTAAAATCACTATTTAACCAAACAAAATCAAAACTACCCACATTGGAAAAGAGCAATTTTATTTACAAAACACCGTGCCAAGGTAAAACGGACCAGCCTTGCAATAAAATCTACTTATCAAAAAACAGCACTTATGGCCCACTGTGCTGAGAGTGGACACACAGCGAATTTGGAAAAAGCGACAATAATTCAACAAGAAATAAATTACAATAAATGGCTAACAATGGAAATGCTCCATATTATTTCCATTCCCACCGACTTAGACAACTACAAAACCGATACAGACCAATGCGCGCATATTTACAGACATTTACTCGCAAACAAAACGGCAGTTTTAAGCTCCACATTACAGCAAACGGACGTGAATTAAATGTATGTACCTACTCTGTGATTTTATGAATTGTTTACATAGACAGATGTATATATTTTATAAACAATTTACAATTTTCTTTGTAGTTCTCTGAAAACGGTTACCGTTGAGTAACCGAAATATATCGGAGAAAAAGCTTTGTGGTCTTTTTCACTTATTTTACTGACCTTAAGCTGGCAAATCCCAATCATTGTTCATAAACAACAGGTAGCCAAAAACAACATTATTAATTACTAAAAGTTTTTTAATTGATTAGAGTAGGAAAAATGTTTAGAGACAACCGCCATAGCTTTTCTTATAGATCCATTTGGGAAGCTGCTAAGCTTCTTTAAGCTAGCAATACGCTGGTTTTGATTTCATCTAAACTCCTAGTTCTATGCTTCTTTACCATATGCATGAACCACTTCCACCATTTGACAGTTAGTAGTGTGATCATAATGGATTTTTTGCCAGACAAAAATGATTATTAAAAAAATTAAAAACAATAATCATGAATATGAATGAGCTCAAGGTCAATAATAATTTTTCTATAGCGAAAATTATTATTGTTTTTTTTTTATTTTTTTAATAATTTATTTCATTATTAAAAGTTTTTAATTTAATAGAAAAGGAAAATTTTTTAGAGACAACCGCCATAGCTTTCCTTATAGATCCATTTAGGAAGCTGCTAGGCTTCACTCATCAGAGAAATTTTGGCACGCACTGCCAACCATCAAGCTAACAATACGCTGGTTTTTCTGTCCTTTAAGCTCCTTGGATTCACTTTATTATATACATGATCAACACCGCCATCTGGTAGTCAGTTTTTGATCATGATGGATTTTTTTGTAGAGCTGCTATAGAATAATTATTAGTGGCCTTGAGCTCATTCATATTCATGATTATTGTTTTTAATTTTTTTAATATCATTTTTGTCGGGCAAAAAATCCATTATGATCACACTACTAACTGTCAAATGGCGGAAGTGGTTCATGCATATGGTAAAGAAGAATAGAACTAGGAGTTTAGATGACATGAAAACCAGCGTAACTTAATGGTTAGCAATGCATGCCAAAATTTCTCTTATGAAGATGGTTAGCATATTCCGAAATGGATCTATAAGAAAAGCTATGGCGGTTGTCTCTAAACATTTTTCCTACTCTATTCAATTAAAAAACTTTTAGTAATTAATTAAAAATCATTATTAAAAGAATAAAAACAATAATAATTTTCATACAAATTCAAAAAGTGAAAAATTATTATTCTTGGCCTTGAGCTCGTTTCATGAATACTTAAAATTGTACAGGTAGTACATCAACAAAAAAAGTTGTTGGTATAAAAAAGCAATAAATTTCACATCTTAATGTAAAAGAAGTAACGATGTTGACGGATTAGAAACAACAACAGTTATTATAAAACTAACAGAACTTCTCTTCTTTAAATGGTCATCTAACCGCCTGGGCGATTTTGACCGTCCAACATAGCTCGCCAAAAGGCTTTGTTGTTGAATTTCATTGGAACGTTGTTTTATGTGGTGGGTCCCAAACCCAACGCACAACCCGTTTCACGGGAGGTTGAATTCTATTACACGTTTGTATAGCGAGCCGCTTGATCCAAGACAGACGCCCGCTTGCAGCCGCACCACATGGTGATCAGACGCTGCTGTTTGAACCCCCCAGCAAGCCCTTAAACCGATTATGTCGGAGTGGCCTTACCAGGTTGTCGCCTTCTCACGTTTAGCTCACCACCAAACGGGTGTTCGGTGGTTACCCCTAGGATACTTGGGCGCAAAGCCCGGAAGTAGTGAGCTGCTTGAACCGCATGCAAGAGAATCGCTCTGGCCATTCCCAGGTGAATGGCGATCAGAAACTTTCCCCACTTTCGTGGACTTCCGCACACGGCCCCAACTAACAGAACTTACCCTGCAAAAAATGCGAATAGTCTAGGATGCGTCCGGGGAAAGTCGCAAAGGGGGATGCGATTGATGCCAGTTCTGATGACTTTGTATGGCCTGGAATGTTTACGTTGGTTTGAGCATATCCTATGGCGAGACCAGTTGTACCCATTTATACCCGAACGGGTACTTTCTGCCCAAACGGGTAGGGTAAACTGGGGCACATTGGTCAAAGCCATTTTTGGTATGAAGAAAGATTATTAGCTTTACAGCTTGAATTGTGTTCGACCCTTTAACAACTCTATGAATTGCGATGAAGTTTGGCAGTTGTAGCACGAAAGTTGACGGAGCAGCACGCGTTTCAGGATTTCTTAGCAAGCTGGTGTAATTTTGACAGGCAAGTACATAAGAGATTTATAAATCTACTTTCCAAAGAATTTCAAAGCAAGTGATTAAAAAGTTTACAGAAAATATTTATTTAATATAATGTAATTAAAAGTAGTGTTTTCTTGTTTGTTAAAATGAAAAAAAAACTGCTTAAGTGAATCGAGTGGTATCGGGGCACATTCAGCGCGTGAAGTTCGATAATTCAAAAAATATGTCTGCGAATTTTAACCCATCTTCGGCCGCTACATGATCCCGTTATAATTTTTTGTTCCCCTTTAAAGGAAAGGCTTTTAGGACCATAATCAAGAAAAATTTCAAATATAAAAAGATTCTGACCAGCCGTTTGCTTTTTGTGGACTGGTCGAAAAATCGACCACTGGCCAAAATCCGTCAAGAATGTACAAAAAAAAAAATTGCTTCATAACAAAAAATGTTGCTCTTAAACTTGAGTTATTTGTTTTTATTTCAAAGAAAACTGCTTAGTATTGAAATGTTATACATTCTTATACATATACATACATATTTTATAAACATTGATAGAGACGTCAATTTACAAATTTTTATGATATTCATCAAAGCATTTAGTATGTAAGTAAATATTGGATTTTTTGCAAGTAAAAATAGTATGTTTCTTGCATAATTTACAGGGCCGATATTTTTTTTCAAGACTTTTTACTACAGAATGTATCCTTTCGTTGCTCCGAGGAAGGTTCGACGGCTGGTTTAAGTCTCCGCCTTCATGTCCACGTCTGCCTTCTTCTTCATTGTCATAAACCAACAATTTTGTTGTGACTTCAGAACGAAAATTAATTTGCGAAAGTGGGGATGTCTTTTGGATTTTTGCAATCATACAATGCAGCTTCCACGTATTGACCATGGCGTTACCAAGAAGGTTTGTCCTAGTGGACACCACCACTTCTTTCCTCGAATACAAATACGATAATTTGCTACAGCATTATCATGCATATCTACACCACCCATACCCTTATTATACTCTTGAATAACTTTTGGTTGCGATATAGCAATAGTTTTTTTTGTTTACGGCAATATCTTTTAGCAGAAACAATTGGCTCCACACTCGAGTTATTGGTTATAACATTGACAAGAGCATTGTCTTTCCACCGGACAGTCAATATTTCTTGATTACTATCGAGTAGCTGGTCAAATGCTCTGCGCTTTTCTTTTTTAAACATCTTAGCGGTAGTTTTCCCATTCTATTTTCGGGTACAGTGCCAGTTGCAAAGAATCGACGTTCATTCAAAAGACACATGAGGTAATAAGAAGAAAAAAAATTATCGAAGAAACTAATGTGGCACTCAGGGTCAGATACTAATGTGGCACTCAGGGTCAGATACGTTAGAAAGCAAATCTAAAACAGTTTGCGCGCCTAGACCTATATCCAGATTGTGAGGAGTTGCTGCGCCGCCGTAAAAGGAGCTGGAATATAAATATCCACTTTCTGAGCATAAACACCACGACTTGAATCCAAACCTGATCGGCTTTTCTTTGATAAACATCTTGCAAGAGTGGCGCCCAAAGTACGGAATCATCTGTTCGTCTATAGAAAGAATATGACTAAAGACTCCAAATTGCATAAATCTTTCGTTTAGAGCATCAGTAATAGGGCGAACCTTTGCAAATCGATCTGCTGTATTTAAATTGTTGTTATATGAGAGATGAAGAAACTGTTTTATTTTTTTTCAAGCGATTATGACTCATCGCTTGTTTCACTATCGGAATCCCCATGTCGGGTCGAACAGACCAATAATGGTCAATGTGAGGCAAAGTATGGTACCCCGAAAGGTACAAAATACCAATAAATCTATGTATTTCTAATGGCGTGACGTCAATTGAAGTATTGTGTTGATTGGCATATTCATTTGTAAAAGTTGTAATCTCTTCAATAACTTTTTCATCAAAAAACAATGCAAATAGATCATAGGGAGATTTAGAGCCTGGAAAAAAGGAGATGAAATATACGTACCAAAATAATAGATAGTAATGTTGTTGACAAAGTGAGACGGTTCTTACCAATTTCAGCAAAAATATCTTCCATTTTGTGACTTTCTACATTTATTGGCTTTCTTGTGTATTGAAAATTTCTAGGCTTTCGCCAAACCTTCTTCTTCTTTAAATGGTCATCTAACCGACTGGGCAATTTTGACCGTCCAACATAGCTCGCCAGTCGTTTCTTGGTTGCGCCAATTGGAAACACCGCGGGATCGCAAATCGGTCTGCACTTGGTCCTTCCGTCGGAGTGGTGGTCTCCCTCTTCCTCTGCTTCCACCGGCGGGTACCGATAAGAATACCTTCTAGGCTGGAACATCTTCGCTCATTCGCACTACGTGGCCTAGCCAGCGAAGCCGCTGTGTTAATCTTCTTCAGTACCAACGCGTAGAGGTCCAAAAATCTTTCGAAGAACCTTTCTCTCGAATACTCCCAGAGCCGCCTCATCAGATGTTGTTAGTGTCCACGCTTCTGCACCATATAGCAGGACGGGTGCGATGAGTGACTTGTAGAGTGTTATTTTCGTTCGTCGAAAGAGGACTTTACTTTTCAATTGCCTACTCAGTCCGAACTAGCATTTGTTTGCAAGTGTAATTCTTCGTCGGATTTCTAGGCTAACATTATTGTTGGTGTTAATGCTGGTTCCCAGGTAAACGAAATTATTGCTGCCAACACTGGCTTGGTTGCCAAGGCGCGAATGCGCTGACTCTTTGCATGATGACAGAAGGTACTTCGTTTTGCCCTCGTTCACCACCAATCCCATTTTCTCCGATTCTTTTTCTAATTTGGGGTAAGGAGTAAGTAAGATTTTTTCTTAAATCCGCCACATGCATTGGATGTTCATGGATTTTCTGCGTCACCCAGATCGTTACCTGCATTTGGAATATTCTCTGCTTCTGAGTATTGTAGCTCAACTGTGCTTGCTATTTTGAGGTAATCATTATTGTCGTCGTTAATATTTATCAGGTCATCATCCAAGTCTTCTTCGTCCGTCATGCACTCCACATCAGGCGGTGGAATGTATACAATGTCGACCTCCTTTGCGTTCGATACAGCTTGATCCTCCTCATCGTCTGAAAATGGCTCATTTAAAATGGCTATAATTTCACAAATTTTTATTGATTTACGAACCGGCATTGTAATCGCCTATTGCCCGCATAATATTAAAAAATGAACTGACCAAAATCAAAGCAAAACAATCCGGGGAATACCCTTTTCAAACTTTAAGTAACGATGGATAGAGGGAGACAAATATATGATACAAAAGTATTGCAAAGCCACGGGAGTTGCCAGACTTTTACTAAAAAGAGAACTTTTAATAGAGCTAAACCAAAACCTTATACATTTTCAGAATTCAGATGATACTAGTTTGCATTTATACAATGAATAAAACGAATACTGCTTTGAATTTTTTTTAACCTACTTGACGATTTCTGGCCAGCGGTCGATTTTTCGACCACTGGAATTAACGTTCTTGGAAAAGTTAGAAAATTGGCAAAATTAAAGTGGAAATTTTTTTATTCTTACAGGCTGATATTTTATCTTCCCAAGATGTTGGTGTTAATTACTTTTAACATTTGTCTTCTAATAATTTTTATTTAAACAAAAAACTGTTAAAAATATATATATTTTCTTCCTATCACTCAAATTTTAATTCAAGCATTTTTTCAAAAAAATCTATACTCACGGCGCCGCCGATATTCCAAATTTACTAACGCTGTAAACGGATCAGAAAATCAACATTTAGTTTGAGAGATATGGACCTCTAAAAATGGTGGTCGAAAAATCGACCATTGGCCGAAAATGGGTTAATAAGCGGTTTAAATTCATCAAGATAACTTTCAATATTTTCAGACAATGGTGAGAAACTATAAGAGGAAGCACACGCGCTTTGAAATAAACGGGAATGACATTAAAAGAGCTCTTTCTGATATCAGGTTCGGACGAAAGAGTATTACTTTTTTCGTATTTATCCGATCAGTTAATTTATCTAATTTTTGTATATATAATAAGCTGGTCTGATCTATTTATGTGGGGTGCGAATAAAACAAAGTTTTTTCCACCTTACAGCTCAACGTTTCGCTAAGATTTTCTTAGCATCTTCAGGAGCGTAACTGTTACTTTATTTTAAAAAACCATAAAAAGAACAAAAGTACAAAAAACAAATAACAACATTAGAAGGTGTTACATATATATTCACAACGTCTAAACACACATTTAACATTTATATCTAACTTACACTGAAAATGGTAGATTTTTACATTAAATATTTACGTTAAACACACTAAACAATAATATTGTTACATTTAATTTTACAAAAAGAACATACAATGTTGATACCATCATTAGTGGTACACTTGTCATACTAAACTAAACTATAAACATAACAAATAAGTCGGGGCTATTTCATCGGTGTCTTCTTTCTTGTTTATCGTGTATTCCCTTTTCTGCATTATACGTAGGCTCTCCAAAGTGTATCTCGTCTTTTCTCTTCGTTCCTTATCTAATATTCTTGTGTTGGCAAAATCAGCTGTGTGGTTGTATGTTATTGCATGCTGCGATAGTGCTGTGCTGTGTTTTTGTTTCCTAATATCAGCCTCGTGCTCTGCTAGTCTAATGCTTAAATTTCGCTTCGTGGTGCCGATGTAAACCTTGTTGCAATTATCGTTGTTGTTGCCTTTGCATGTTACTTCGTACACTACATTACTTTGTTGTTGCTGATCTATTGGGCTTTTTGTTTTTGTGAAGCATGTCGCTAGTGTGCAATTCGATTTGTAGGCTAGGCAAATGTTTGGTTTTTGTATAATGTTTGTGAAATTTTCTGAGAGCCTAGGAACGAATGTGACGCTAAAATATTTTTTGGGTTCATTTGGCGTATCTGTAATTGGTGATGGATTTATTGTGTTTTGCATTTCTATTGTTTTTTGTTGAATTAAGTTATTTGTTAAATGATCTGGGTAATTATTTTTCCTTAGCGCTTTTTTAATTAATTTAATGTTGGCGTCGTGAAATTTGGGATGACTTATTGTTAGTATTTTATGTATGAAATTTTTCGCAGTATTTACTTTATATTTTTTAGGATGTGATGACAGGAAATTTATTAGGCGCCCAGATGATGTAGGTTTGGCGTACCAGTCTAATATTATATTGTTGTTGTTCTTATGTATTCGGACATCTAGAAATGGGATATTGCCGTTTTCCTCCACTTCCATGGTAAACCTAAGTCTTTCATGATATTTATTAAGAGTTTTTAAGATGAGTTCCGCGTCGTTTCTTTTGATTATAGCGAATATGTCGTCTACATATTTCACTAGAAATTTAATGTTTGTGTTGTTTTGTTGTTTTTGTTTAGGCTCTAAAATAATAATGAAAAAATGGGACAGAATTAAAGAAACAACAAATATACCAAAGAATAAATTTCAAAGCATATTAGACTTCTGCCTAAAGGACAACAACTATTTCGTTTGCAACAA
Source organism: Merzomyia westermanni (assembly GCA_949987695.1). Taxonomy (NCBI): domain Eukaryota; kingdom Metazoa; phylum Arthropoda; class Insecta; order Diptera; family Tephritidae; genus Merzomyia; species Merzomyia westermanni. The sequence goes on along the minus strand of OX465292.1, from coordinate 52,259,159 downwards.
TAAAATTTATGCTCAAACATTTGGAATGCCCATGGGTAACCCCCTTTCCCCGACGATTGCAGATGTAGTGATGGATGAAATACTTGACAATACTTTCTCAGAGCTAAAACAACAAAACAACACAAACATTAAATTTCTAGTGAAATATGTAGACGACATATTCGCTATAATCAAAAGAAACGACGCGGAACTCATCTTAAAAACTCTTAATAAATATCATGAAAGACTTAAGTTTACCATGGAAGTGGAGGAAAACGGCAATATCCCATTTCTAGATGTCCGAATACATAAGAACAACAACAATATAATATTAGACTGGTACGCCAAACCTACATCATCTGGGCGCCTAATAAATTTCCTGTCATCACAGCCTAAAAAATATAAAGTAAATACTGCGAAAAATTTCATACATAAAATACTAACAATAAGTCATCCCAAATTTCACGACGCCAACATTAAATTAATTAAAAAAGCGCTAAGGAAAAAGAATTACCCAGATCATTTAACAAATAACTTAATTCAACAAAAAACAATAGAAATGCAAAACACAATAAATCCATCACCAATTACAGATACGCCAAATGAACCCAAAAAATATTTTAGCGTCACATTCGTTCCTAGGCTCTCAGAAAATTTCACAAACATTATACAAAAACCAAACATTTGCCTAGCCTACAAATCGAATTGCACACTAGCGACATGCTTCACAAAAACAAAAAGCCCAATAGATCAGCAACAACAAAGTAATGTAGTGTACGAAGTAACATGCAAAGGCAACAACAACGATAATTGCAACAAGGTTTACATCGGCACCACGAAGCGAAATTTAAGCATTAGACTAGCAGAGCAGGCTGATATTAGGAAACGAAAACACAGCACAGCACTATCGCAGCATGCAATAACATACAACCACACAGCTGATTTTGCCAACACAAGAATATTAGATAAGGAACGAAGAGAAAAGACGAGATACACTTTGTAGAGCCTACGTATAATGCAGAAAAGGGAATACACGATAAACAAGAAAGAAGACACCGATGAAATAGCCCCGACTTATTTGTTATGTTTATAGTTTAGTTTAGTATGACAAGTGTACCACTAATGATGGTATCAACATTGTATGTTCTTTTTGTAAAATTAAATGTAACAATATTATTGTTTAGTGTGTTTAACGTAAATATTTAATGTAAAAATCTACCATTTTCAGTGTAAGTTAGATATAAATGTTAAATGTGTGTTTAGACGTTGTGAATATATATGTAATACCTTCTAATGTTGTTATTTGTTTTTTGTATTTTTGTTCTTTTTATGGTTTTTTAAAATAAAGTAACAGTTACGCTCCTGAAGATGCTAAGAAAATCTTAGCGAAACGTTGAGCTGTAAGGTGGAAAAAAATTTGTTTTATTCGCACTCCACATAAATAGATCAGACCAGCTTATTATATATACAAAAAAGAAAGAGTATTACATTGGTTGTCCGATAACACGATCTAAAAAGACAGATGCTGCAATCTCGTTTAAAAACATTGAATTCTCCAAGATGTAATGATTGTCATGACGATTGTAAATTCGAGCGTTGTGCTAACTTGGAGCGGCGGTGGCTCAAAAGCACGGCGGTCGAATTTGTGCTCAAAATAGAAAAGAAAAAAGAAACGAGAATTCTCGTTATAAAAAATGTGGCCGTATATTTGTAAAAAATATAATTTTGAACAATTATTTTACCTTAATTATTGATGCGGGCGAAGAATCCTGGGCTGGCTGTGATGCGGTCGTGTCGACTGTCTCTGGAAAAGTAGACGGTTTTTCGATCGAGGACAACCGTTGAACCTGAAAATCATCCTCCGGTTTTAAGGGGAGGTGAACCCACACATGCACACCCCCATGCATGTATATGTGTGCTGACAAAACACGAATATGCATGCATGCCCACACAGGTGGGTGGGTTGGTGTGAGTGATTGGAAGGGCGCTAAAGTTACATTAGGGTGGCCCATTTTTTAAGACTTTAGGCATCTCGCCTAAACATGCCGGCCCCCTTGCGATACGCAACATCTTACCCCGCCCCAGGATTTTCCACCGCGCCTCCTCTTAAGCTAAGGACTTAAACTATCCTAGTGAGTGCCGGCTGGCGCTGTCCCAGTCGTATGCCTCCGAAATGCCGTTTGAAGTTTGGCGGCTCCATCGTATCGCACCTAGAGCTAAAAGATAGGAGGAAGAAACTTTAGAAAATAAGAACGCTGTATATTTCTTGCCAGGAAATTATATATATTATTTTTTTTTTTTCTGGAACGAGAAAAGCTGGAAGTCTGTGGTGGCTGGCGCGGCTGAAGTGCCAGTCCACCGTCGAAGTGCATGTTGATGCGTAGCTGGCGCGGCTGGGAGGCAAGTCTACGCTCGTCCATAGGTGTGCGGCGATTGTCGCTGGCGCGGCAGAGTGGCCAGTCGACGTTTGCTGCTATTTTAGTGGGCGCGTGATGTAGCGTTCGCAGTTGCGCCGCTCGTGGGATAGCAGGGGTCGGAACGGCAGTGGGTCCGATACTCCCTGCGCCGGTCGGAACGGCCGTGGTTCCGATCTCGGCTCGGCGATGTCGTTGTACTCTGACGTCCAAGCGGTCTCCGACGCAGAGAAAAGAAACAAAAAAAAAAATCCCCTTGAATATTTGTATGGACGCCCGTATACGTGGGTGGCGAGCGACCTCGTTCGGAGTTTATAAATGCCTAATCTACGGTGAAATTTTATAATTTTATACCCGTACATGGGAATTGGTTATTTTCTCCCACACGGCACGGTAGCGACAAGTTGATTACGTTGATCGCCTTGTATTTCGATTCGCCACTGGCCCTCATGCAGAGATTTATTCTTACTTGCATGGTCGCCGTCATAAGTGGCGTCAGTGCCGTGCACACAGCGACATTTTCGCTTTTTTCGGTACTTGGTTTCGGTACCGAACTGGGTAGAGAGTGCGAATGTGGTGACTTTAGGGTTTATTTTTTGTTGTTTTGTGGGCAAAACAGTCCTGCCCCCTCCGAAAACAACAAAACAAACAAACCCCGCGAAAAAATGGATAACAAAAACAACCAAAAAAAAAATTTTTCGTAGTTCGAAAAACCCCATTTTCCAAATTTTTGTGTGAAAATTTATTATTTATAGGTTATTCCCTATTTTACTAGAAGCGGGATCTTCGCCGATCAGGTACGAACGTAGATTTCGTTACCCTATTGATCCCGCAGTGAATGGTACCGATTTTGGCAGATCGGGATTTCGGTACCCGGTGACTAAAATATCGCATCACTAACGTGATGGTAAAATTATGCATATATACATATGCTAGCAAATTTTTTGCGAGTAAATGAGAGCTCGCATGGCGTGATGGTTTGTATTTGCACACATACATATATGTGCGTACTCACGCCTTGCAAAGTCGTGAAAAAGAAACAAAGAAAATTCATTGAATTGGAACAATTCATAATTTTCTTGTTTCCGGCACGCGTGGGCAGCAGCAGTAGCAGAGGTAAGTAAAAATTGCATTTTATTGAAAAATTGTATGAAATCTAATTTTTTCTTTTATTTCCAGGTGCACATGGACAAATGGAGATGCGGCTGTGGAAGATCGCCTGGCCGGCGCATAGAAATATGTTGGGGAAGGTAAGTATTTATTAGCGCTGCCCGAAATTCTGTATCGATTCGGTAACAGCGCAAATTACTTAGGAACCAAAAAAATGTGTGAACATATATGTACATATAGTTTGTATGCAAATATTAATCGTTTTCTTTCTTTTCAGGTCACGATTCAATTTTTAGTGCTACTTAAAATGGGGAAATTTCGTTCGAAACTAAAGCGGCATACCAAGGGTAAAACATGGAATAAAGGGCAGTCATCCACTTCTAATCCAGAGCAAATGAAGCATCGGTTAAAGGCAGCTCTTGTTCTAAACTGTGGAATAAAATACGTTGACCTCTGCTGCAGAAGGTACTCTATTGTCTTTAGCGTAAGCAGCGTGTTGTCTTTGAGCGCACGAGAAGAAGCCTACCCGAAGTGCGGTGCCCAGCGTGGTATAAAGCCAAAATTGACCTTTTCGTGTGCTGCGTACTTCTGCACTTGCGGTTGCTGGGCTCGAAACGTGGGTTTAATATAAACGGTGCATATTTTCTGTGGAATTCCTCGGCGTCCAATTAAGTTTTGAAGGGTGAAAACGAAAGAAGTTAAAGAAAGTTCTGAGACTAGTCCCATGTTTACAAACACGCCGATTTATAATTTGATATATGAGTGAGCAAAATTTCATTTTATTTCTGTGGTAGTATAAAGGAATGTATGTCTTTTTATTCCGAAGGGACCGGTTCCATCAAATACAGACGCTTGACCTGGTAGAACACGTTGTTTATTTTAAACAAGGCAATCATGAATTCTGGAAATGTATGTGGAACAGATTCCGCAATGCTAAAATGTGATACGATTTCCTGTGCAGAAAATCCCTTGGTTTCTAAATTTATGCACCAAAATTTCACAGGGCATTCCAAACTTTTGTATTTTACTCCTACACGAAGCTTAGTGATATACTCAGAAAGTAAGCTGTTTGGAATATTTTGACACTTACACTTAATTGCCGGTATCTTGATGACTTTAATGAATTTATTGGTTTCCAGGAATTTTGCAATATTATCTAAATTTTCATGGTGTCTTTTTGTCATATCGGGACAACACATTTGATGATATTCAAAAGTCAAATAATTATCGGATATTTGTACCCCTGTTTGAGTAGCGATAGATGTAACCACCGCCAGGGGCAGAAGACTAGTCGTAGGGGTGAGTAATTTGTAAAAAATCCTCTATTTCAGACAAATATGGAGGAAAGTTTAACTAAATTTTTACACAACTTTTCTAGTAATGAACATTTCGGTATGTTTGTGAGCCATTTAAACGATTCTGAAAAGCAGGTACTGATGGCCATACAAGTCGATGTTGCCTGAAAAACATTGTCCAGCAAACTAAATTTGTATACTCATTCATTATCCACTAGAAACCGTCTACTATTCACATAAAATATTTTTATACTGAACATATTTAAAGATACAAGATATTTATTTATAATTCCCTGTGAAAGAAGCGTTAATTAATTATGCTTTTCATATAAATATTAAGAAGGCAGGCCTTTTGTTTTGTTAGCATATGCTGGTGATATTATCTGTTTATTTCTCGCGATATCAAATATCCCATACTCTTAAACGTTCGAGGGACTTTAATGTTTGTTAGTGTTTGGACATTGGAATCCAAAGCAAACCATTGAAAAAATAAACGCCCGTATCAGATATTTATATGGTAAAGATCTCTGATCACTTGATCAATCTTGTTTTGGTTGTTTTTGGGCCAGTGCACGAGAAGGTTGCTATGCAACTTCAAAGAAATAACCCTTAGTCGGTCCAACACCGGCCACGCGGTACACAGTATTTCTGCGCAGAACATACCTTTTGCACCTTTCGGAACACCCTAACCTGTGATTACAACAACCATATGAGATGACAGAAATCTTCCAACTTTGATTTCCAATATCTCTTCACTGATACCAAAACTCGAGAGTCCGCTTCCTGATTATTGTTACCAAGGTCAAAACGCGGCTTTTGATACCTTTCCCGATAATTTCGGACGTGTTTTAGTAGTTGTCCCCTCAAGGTAAAAATTACCACAATTCACTTCACGTTCGCCATATCCTGGTTTACCTAACGATTTTGGCGGCTGAAGATGAATATTGACTTTGTTGGTGCATAGATAGGTGTCCATCCCCTTGGAATATACTAATGTTTGTCCTACTTCCAGGTACGGGAGCAGTTGCGGTACAGAGGGTGGCTGTGAGCGGTAAAACTCCAGCGCGCTACTCGACAATATGGGATTGGAGCTAGAGCCAAGGATAGGGGTGAGAAAATATTTGTTTGTCATATGTATATTTGAAAGATATGAACGTATAGGTATATGTATATGTATACGAGGGTGGGACCATCTGCTACCAACTTGTCGTGGCAGATGGATAGATTTTCAGTGGCAGATTGGTCCGCCTTTCTGCGATAGGTTTTCTTGGGCCTCGATATCGAGTGCAATCGCGTTTTCTGTGGCAGAATGGATCGCCCTTCTGCGGTAGGCTTTCTGGTGTCCTCGTTAAGGGTAGCGAGTGAAGGGTGGAAAATTTTGGGATAGGGGAGGTCAAAACGGTTGGGAGGTGATGGAAGGGGATGGTTAAGATGAGGCCCCCGGCCTCTCGCCAGCCATTCCCTCCATAGGGAGCAGAATCAGTTTGACCAACGGTCTTCTGATCTGCCCCTTCTCGGTCATGAGGTCCACTACACGCACTCGGTTATCTTCGCCGGGGTGTACGTGGGTAACTCGGCCGAGATTCCATTCATTGGGAGACAAGTTGTCCTCTTTGATGACAACGAGATCCCCCACCTTAATATTTTGTTTCGGATGCTTCCACTTCACTCGTTTGTGAAGTTCGGATAAGTATTCCACCTTCCATCGCCTGCAGAAGGTTTGATGAAGAGCCTTGAGCTTCTGCCACCTATTGATAATGGAGGCAGGGCTCTCATTCACCTCGGGTTCTGGCGGAGCCAGGAGATGACTTCCAGTCAGGAAGTGCCCAGGGGTCAAGGGTTCCAGGTCCGCGGGCTCATTTGAGGCTGGACTAAGTGGCCGCGAGTTGAGGCATGCCTCAATCCGGCACAATAGCGTATGGAATTCCTCATGCGTGAATTTATGAGGCGAGGCTAACTTCTTGAAGTGGCTTTTGAAGCTCTTCACTCCCGCCTCCCAGAGTCCCCCCATATGTGGAGCCCCGGCCGGAATGAAATGCCATGTCATGGCTTGATGGCTATACTTGGAGATAGCCTTGTCTCGGGCTTCCGAGATAAATGCTTTAAATTCAGATCTCAAAGATCGTGAAGCGCCGACAAAGTTGGTACCATTGTCGGAGTAAATGTTTCTCGGACATCCTCGTCTAGCGAAAAAACGTGAAAACGCTGCTAGAAAGGATGGGGTGCTAAGATCACTGGTCGATTCCAGATGGATCGCTTTAGTCGTGAAACAAACAAAGAGGCAAACATAGCCCTTTGATAATCGACATCCTCTACCGCGGTAACTTTTAATGTCGAAAGGCCCGACAAAGTCCACCCCGGTATTGGTAAACGCGCGGGTGAAAGTAGTGCGTTCGCAAGGAAGGGTACCCATAAGTTGGGTTTGCGCTCTTTTTCTATAAATGGTGCAGACCTTACAGTTATGGATGGTGGCCCTAATCATGTTCTTAACATTCGGAATCCAATATTGGGTGCGGATGAGACGGAGCATCAGTTGGTTTTCCCCATGGAGGGAGATTTGATGTATCATTTGTACAGTCAGACGCGTCAACCTACAAGTGTATGGCAGTATGATTGGGTGGCGCTCGTTATAAGCGAGGTCTTGAGACGCTCCAAGACGACCACCCGCCCTAATAATATCATCTTTGTCGATGAATGGGTTGAGTGGCAATATCTCGCTTTTCCTATCGATTACCTGTCCCTTCTTCAAGTTTACATATTCCTCATTATAATGTTGCTTCTGATAGAGTTTAATCAAGAGTTGCGTCGTGGTCTTGATCTCACCGGATGAGATTAGGCACGATTTTTCCTGAAAGGAAGCTTTTGTCTTGGGATGAGTTCTTCGAAAGAATCTCATAATATATGATAGTACCCTCAAAGCCCTCGGTAAATTCGAAAACCGGTCAAGAATCTCGATCTCTTTTTGCGTTGATATTGCGTAGGCCTGCGCTCTCTTTTCCTCCACGGATGTACTATACTCCTTTTCTTGTACTGGCCATTGGGAATTGTCTTCTTGTAGCCAAGAAGGTCCCTGCCACCACAAAGAATTGTTGACCAAATCCGATGCCGGTAGTCCTCTGCTTCCTAAGTCTGCTGGATTCGTTTCCGAGTTGACATGAAGCCAGTCCTTGCTGCCGACTAGGTCGATGATTTTTGTAATTCTGTGTGCGACGAATGTTGACCAGGAACAGGGTGGTTTCCTTATCCATGCCAAAACGATGGTGGAATCCGTCCATAGATACTGTTTCACAGGTCCCAGTTTTATGTTTCGGAATATTGATTCCATCATCTCCGCTAACAGTACTGCTCCGCAAAGTTCCAAACGCGGAAGTGAGATGGTCTTCACTGGTGCTACTCTGGTTTTGGCAAGGAGTAGATTCACGAAGATATCATCATTGCTTTTGACTCGCATGTAGACAGCTGCAGCGTATGCTTTTTCCGAAGCATCGCAGAATCCATGTATTTCGACATCATCTTCTGGTGAAAAGTTTACCCATCGTGGTATCTTTATGTTGTCGATTTCGTGGTATTGATGTCTGAAGTTTTGCCATCGTTCCAATGTATTGGACGAAACTGGTTCATCCCAATCGGTGCCCTCTAACCAGATGTTCTGCATCAAAATTTTTGCCACAATGACCATTGGTGCAAGCCATCCTAAAGGGTCGAAGAGTCTAGCGATGGCGGATAGAATCGCTCGCTTTGTCAACTTTTCACTTTCTTCTAGTGACCCTGCTTTAAAGTAAAACAGGTCTGAATGGGCATTCCATCTTATGCCCAATGCCTTAACGGTGCTGGTATCTTCGAATGCCAGAAAGTCCTCGGTCAGCCGATCCGATATTGGGATGTCGTTGAGAATTTCCTCAGTATTCGAAGTCCATTTTCGTAGTGGGAAGCCCGCGGAGAGTAAGACTTGTCGAATCTCATTCCTCGCGTTAATGGCCGAGGCGAGTGTGTGTCCCCCCGCTAGTACGTCATCTACGTACATGCCTTCCCTTAATATGCTAGATGCTGTAGGGTGAGAACTCTCTACTTCATCTGCTAGTTGTAAAAGGGTTCTAATTGCCAGATAAGGCGCACAATTAACCCCGAAAGTGACCGTTTTCAGCTCGTAAAGGCTTATGGGTTCTTGAGGCGATGTTCGGTAAATAATCCGTTGGAATTTGACGTGATCATCGCTCATCCAAATTTGCCTATACATCTTTTCGATGTCACTATTGAAAACGAAGCGATATAGTCTCCATCGCAGTATAAGTACTGGAAGATCTGATTGTAGTACTGGGCCTGGCAGGAGAATGTCGTTCAAACTTGTGCCATTTGCCGTTGGGCTCGACGCATTGAATACGACGCGTACCTTAGTGGTGGTACTCTCCGCCTTTACTACGGCGTGATGGGGCAAAAAGTAATTGTCCGCCGAATCAGCTGGTACAATGGCAGTAACTTTTCGCATATGCCCTAATGTCTCGTATTCAGACAGGACCCTTATATATTCTTTCCCTAATTCCGGGTTCTTTGCTAACCGCGTCTCATTTCTAAAAAATTGTGAACACGCCCGCCTAAGAGACCCTCCTATGTTTATCTGATCTGGGTAGTCCTGTCTGAATGGAAGAGAGACGACATATCTTCCATCCTCTCTACGACTTGTAGTTTCCCTATATAAATCTTCGCAGTACTTGTCATCTGCGTTTGGGCTTTTGTTTCTGGGCAGATTTTCCAACTCCCAGAATGCTGTAAGCTGTTTGTCCAAAGCAACTTCGCTGTAGAAGGACACTATATTTCTGGTTGGATTCGGTGCTTTTATGCGCCCGGTTAATATCCAACCGAACACCGTTTCTTGGGCGAGAAGTGTACTAAGTACATTCTTTTTCAGCCCACTCAATATAATTTGCGGATATACGTCTCCGCCGAGTATAATATCAACTTCCTCGTTGATGTAGAATCGCTTATCTGCCAAGACTAAGTCTGGGAAAGCCTGCATAGTCGTAGCATCGATATGGCAGGATGGCAGATTCCCAGTTAGTTTAGCTAGAATTAGAACTGATGTTGTTAAGCTGAAGCAAGGGTCCACTGGTGAACGGAGTTCAATATTGGAGGCCTCCTTGACTTGAGCGGACACGGCATTAGTGATGCCCGAAACTTGAGCATGCATCCTTTTTGCCGGTAAATTGATTCTGCGTTTGAGTCGTTCTGTCATAAACGAGCATTCTGAACCAGAATCAATCAGTGCTCTTGCTGGGAAGTCTGTACCATTATGATGAATGGTTACTCGAGCTGTCCCTAGCAGCACACCTGCGCTTGAATGCACATGGCAGGATTTAACGTTTCTGTTTATAGCCGAAACAGATTTTTCCGCTTCCCGTCTCTCTTGTGCCTGTTTTGAAGTTGAGGCAGCATTATCAGCATGATACTGATTAGGGCTGGTGGTTGCCTGCGTCTGGAGAGACTCCGCATGCAGGAGCGTATTATGTCGAGAGTGGCACTTGTTGCAGTCATAAGAACTGGTGCACTTCGACACAGTATGTCCTGGGGATAGGCAATTCAAACAGCCCTTGGTGGATTTGACAAAGTTAATTCTCTCCACCGGAGTTAATTTGAGAAAACGGGGACAGTTTCGCAATCTGTGGGTATTCGATTTGCACTTTGTGCACAGTAGTTTAGTCACGTTTGCTTGGTATGTACCAAGTCTTTTTGCAGGGGTTTCGTTGGCAATCCGCGTACTTTGCGGCTTTTGCACTTTCGAAGAACTCCCTATGAACCCAGACACGGTTTCGAGTGTCTGGAAGCGGTTGGACAAAAATTTGTCCATATCCTCCCACTTGGATATTTCCACTTTGTGGTCTATGCTTTGCTCCCATAGACCAAGCGTACTTTCCGGCAATTTCGTCGAACACAAATACGTTATAATTGCGTCCCAGTTCGAAGTGTCAATTTTATGACTTCGCAGGGACGAAAGGCAATTATTTATTTCGCGATGAAGTGTTTTAATCGCGCTACCACATTCACTCTCTACCTTTTTCAAGTTGAATAAAATTTGGAGTTGCGAGTTTACTAAGATACGTTTGTTTTCGTATCTCTCGCATAAATTTCTCCAGGCCGTATCAAATCCCTCATTCGTGAGCGGACATTTTTTCACGATATCTTTTGCCTCACCTTGTGTCTTATTGTTCAGATGGAACAATTTCTCCACTGGTGTTAGGCGTTTATTTAAGATGTATATAGCCGTGAACATGTCACGAAATGTTGGCCATGACAGATAATCGCCCTTGAAAACTTCAGTATCACATGGAGGCAGGCGGATACTATGTTCAAATTCGGGCTTTTCTTCAGATTTATTTTCTGTTTTGTTGTATGTCGCTTGGCGTGTAGCCATATCTGACATGCAGCGTAAATATACTGCATATGATCTCTTATACTTCTGTTTGACAGAAACTATACCAGTGGCCTCTAACTTATCTGAATTTAGTAAGTCGTCATAAGCCGTTCTGGTTTTCCTCCACATTGCCTTCAAGTCCTCTTGTTGAAGCCCAAGAGTGTACTTGCTGTGGACTGAATCCTCTAATTCATTGTAGTCTGATTCGAATTCAAAAATCGAATCAGCCAGCCTAATGAAACTTTCCATATTTTGGACTTAGAGGATCTGTAGAATCAAAACAAAACCGAAAAAAGAAAGCTGAAGGTACGATGAAATGCTCAACCGTACAAGAAAAATGCTGAATAGAAAAGGTAAAGGCAGTATTTTACCCAGGAAAATCAAACCAACCTCAATAAATTGTAGTAAACTCAATTAATGTATAATTTAATTCAATTATTTTTATTTATTGTTAATTTTTGAATTATATTGCAGACTTGGCCGATTTGTCTGACGAATAATAATAATAATAATATTTGTTTGCTACAAACGCAAAAATGTAAACAGAATCTTTGTGACTTACTCGCCACCCACACGTATAAGGGGAATATGTATATATAAATGTGTGTATGTGTTGCCGCAATAAAGAAATACACAACAAACACAGATAAAGTGCGCGGTGTATCAAACGAGCGAAAGTGAATATTAAATGAAGAAATGTGAAAACAAAGAAAAGTGCTATAAAAATAGTGAATTTTATCAGAAAATAATAAACTAGCCTTCGATTAAAATTCTGTTCTATAATTACGGAAAAAAACAAGTGGAAAAACCAAAAAAAACAAACTGAAGATCGAAAGGCTAAGTGAACTTATTTGTGAAAATGAGGTTATGTTACCTCTTGCCTTGCGCTGTGTCCAAAAAACCTTACCACTGGTGGGGGGATAATCCGGATAGACACAAGGATTTTTAAGCGTTTAATTTAATTTAAAATTTAAAGAAAACTAAAGCACTTAACTGAACCAAAAAAAAATCACTATTATTAAATATTCACTAAACGCACTTACGTTTGATTACACTCGCGGGCGGCACTTTTATACAATTGTATGCAACACACAAAAAAAAAACTAAGTGGCAAGAAATATACAACTTACGTGCTTTGATGTGGTGATCGGCCGAATTTGTTGTATAAAGTTGATGTTGTTTGTTGTGGTATGTGGCAGAGTGTATGGCAGAGTTGTTCGCTTTTTGTAATTGCGCAGAGTGTGTGGCAGAGTTGTGTGTTATTTGTGATTGCGGCAGAGTGTGACCAATATTGAGTATTTTCTCCTTTATTGTGTGGCAGCTTCTGGTAATACAAATTAGATTCTTGATTAATACTCCAATTGTTGTTGTTGTGGACTGTATGCTGGTGTCTCTTGACGGGGAGATGGACCATGTAAATTCGAGCGTTGTGCTAACTTGGAGCGGCGGTGGCTCAAAAGCACGGCGGTCGAATTTGTGCTCAAAATAGAAAAGAAAAAAGAAACGAGAATTCTCGTTATAAAAAATGTGGCCGTATATTTGTAAAAAATATAATTTTGAACAATTATTTTACCTTAATTATTGATGCGGGCGAAGAATCCTGGGCTGGCTGTGATGCGGTCGTGTCGACTGTCTCTGGAAAAGTAGACGGTTTTTCGATCGAGGACAACCGTTGAACCTGAAAATCATCCTCCGGTTTTAAGGGGAGGTGAACCCACACATGCACACCCCCATGCATGTATATGTGTGCTGACAAAACACGAATATGCATGCATGCCCACACAGGTGGGTGGGTTGGTGTGAGTGATTGGAAGGGCGCTAAAGTTACATTAGGGTGGCCCATTTTTTAAGACTTTAGGCATCTCGCCTAAACAACGATGGCTCCTCTGAAGATGGCATCAGTCAAAATATTTCAGTCAAATATTCTTCTCGTCAGATTTTGACGAGATATTATGGGATCAGTTAGTAGCACGCGCGCTTCATACCAGTATAGTTTATCTTACTCTACTTTTAGAAGATTTCTATACGAATACGTAATTGTAAATAACATTCCCATTCCGGACAAATGGAACACATGCAAAGACGCCAGTGAGGATTGGTTGTACGGCTTTATGAAAAGAAAGCAAACGGTACTTGCTGAAAAAGGTCACAAGTTGCATCCGCTGAACGTGGTAGTTTGGTGACAATTGTTAGAATAGTAAGCGCCAGTGGAAATCATCTTCCTCCAATTTATGTGTTTCCACGAGAATGTAATAATGATCGGTTTTTGGAAGGATCTTTCCCAGGTTCTCTATCTCTTTTGAGGGGGATTATGAGCTGGTAAACATTAGAAGAACCCGTTATTTTATATAGGGGAGATTATAGTGGTTTTCAGCCACTTGACCTTTAATATTCATTATCTTCGTCGAGCCTATAATAAATATATTTGCGTTTTTGTAAAACCAGATGTACCGGATATTTTGGTTGCATTAAGAAGCGAAATAGAATTAAAGTTGCCAAGTCCAACTCATCCAGCATCCACATCGCGATGCCGAACAAAATATATCTTTGATGTGAATTTCGGCGATTGTAATAGTAAATAACTGTTATTTAATGTTAATTTATAAGACATTGTATGTCTCAGAAACTATTTTAATAAATAAATAAAATAAAAGTTCATTTAAATTAACGAGCATTTATTGTTCTTTTCCAAGCCTGCCGAGAGTGCCCCTCAAAAAGACGAAACTGCCGCCCCTGTCGTGAGGCATATTCAGCAAAATGAGTCTTTCTTTAAATAAAAAAAAAGTTATTATTTCTTAGATACAAAACCAAAATCTTTACATATTTCATAATGCCAATAACCAATTTAAAAAAACATATTAAACTTTAAAATCTATGGACGCATGTCTGAATTACAGGACTTTGGAAAAGGGTGACGAATCTGCCAATTCTGATGGCTTTGTATGGCCTGGAATGTTTACATTTGTTTGAGCATATCCTAGGGCGAGACCAATTGCACCCATTTGTACCCGAACGGGTATGAAAGGATTAATCCACTTTCTACCCAAAGGGGTATTTTTAACACCTATGAGTATGCTACACAAATACATTTACTTTTGTTATGGAATTAATCGCGGGCAACTCTATTTAGATATTAATCAGACAGTTTTGTGCAGGGAATATACGAATACTTTGCATTCATCTTCCTTTTTCTGGGTTTTTAGCTTCGATACTGCTTCAGCTGGTGGGAACATTATAAATTAGCGGATGATATAAACACACCTCCTTATATCCAAAAATTTAAAAACGCTCACATCATTGGTTTTAAAAATGTAATAAGCCAAGGACATTCATTGCAGTTAAAAATGGTGATTTTTGTTCTGTTGCCAAACAGCGGTGATGTATAAGAAGACACAGTCAATGAGAGGAAAGGGAATCCACATAATTCAATTAGCCAATCAGAAATGCAGTCGGGTTTTGAAAAAACTCCTTAAATAGAGCGATTCAACTAACAAGTTAGCAGCTATATATTTTTAAGCAGTAAATTACTGCCGTGACCATCCCAGCTAGAACTTGAATTAATATAACCTTCATTGTTAAACTTAATGAACTAAAAAATGTGCTTGCGAGTCAGGTACATAGTGAGCTAATCAAGCCACGGAAAGATGACTTATATTGCTTAAAAACGTACTCAATTCAAACATAATAACTTCAGTACAAACCATTCCACCGCACAGTATGGCCTCGGTCGCCGCTTGGCTGCCATTTGCCCGGGCGGCGGCCATCGGATGGGTTCCAATTGCTACGCACCCATTACCACCACCACCGATACCAAAAGATCGCCGTAAAACCGATGACGAAAAGTTGTTGATCAATGTTTCCGGACGCCGTTTTGAAACATGGCGAAATACGCTTGAAAAATATCCGGACACCCTACTGGGATCTAATGAACGTGAATTCTTCTACGATGAGGATTGCAAAGAGTATTTCTTTGATAGAGATCCAGATATTTTTAGGCACATCCTTAACTATTACCGCACAGGCAAGCTGCATTATCCCAAGCATGAATGCCTAACTAGCTACGACGAGGAATTAGCATTTTTTGGCATAATGGCTGATGTAATTGGCGATTGTTGCTATGAAGATTATCGTGATCGGAAACGCGAGAATGCCGAACGTTTAATGGATGACAAATTATCTGAAAACGGCGATCAAAATCTACAGCAACTAACGAATATACGGCAGAAGATGTGGCGTGCATTTGAAAATCCTCATACCTCTACAGCAGCCTTAGTATTCTATTATGTAACTGGTTTTTTTATTGCTGTCTCAGTAATGGCAAATGTTGTTGAAACAGTGCCGTGTGGTCATAGGCCAGGACGTGCCGGAACTCTGCCATGTGGGGAACGTTATAAAATTGTATTTTTCTGCCTTGACACCGCCTGTGTTATGATATTTACCGCCGAATACTTGCTTCGACTTTTTGCCGCCCCAGATCGCTGCAAGTTCGTTCGGAGTGTGATGAGTATCATAGATGTTGTCGCCATACTTCCATATTATATTGGACTGGGAATCACTGATAACGATGATGTGAGCGGCGCTTTTGTTACATTACGCGTATTTCGAGTATTCCGAATTTTCAAGTTCTCACGACATTCTCAAGGACTTCGGATACTTGGTTACACCTTAAAATCCTGCGCTTCTGAGTTGGGATTTCTAGTATTTTCTCTAGCAATGGCTATTATAATATTTGCGACAGTTATGTTTTATGCCGAAAAAAATGTCAACGGTACGAATTTCACATCTATACCAGCAGCCTTCTGGTACACTATCGTCACCATGACCACTCTTGGGTACGTATTATTTAACCATTTTACATATACGTTGTCCCTGAAAAAAATTCTATTAGTCCGGCGTGCATCCGGGATCAATCGTAGAGGATCATGAGACTAATAATTTTTTGAATAGTTTTTATATGGAATAAATTGATCGCATTTGTTGGAGCATGTCCTATGGAGAGACTAATTGTACCTCTTTAATACCAAAACGGGTAAATGTATACTACTCGCCTTTAGATCCAAATGCGAACACTTGCAGAGTGGTCGTTTAATATACCCAAAGAGATATAAAACAAGACTAGTTCTTATCCATTCCCTCCGTCCCCACCCACTTTTCCAGTTAAAAAAAGAAAAAAAATCTGTATACTTTTGAAAAAACCACTCGTTCATATCCTCTTTAAAGCAATGCTTAGCTAAAAACTTTTTATCTAGCTTTAATTATGTAATCACACGCTTTAATTATATAATAGCATTTCAAACTAATCGAATTTAACATAATTTAAAACCCAATAGATAACATCAATTCAGTATTACTTAAGAGTTAATCGGAAGCTTAGTTTCAACAACCTGCATCAGCAATTGTAACGAAAATTCCTGTTTATGATAGCCCGATATACATCATTCGTTTTATAAAAATTTCATCGAATTAATTATAGTTTAAATTCTATTAATTAGCATCAATTCAGTGGTACTTAAGAGTAAATCGTAGGCTTAGATTCAATAACCTACATAAGCAATTGTAAGGAAAATTAGTGTTTATGATAGTACGATATTCATCGTTCATTTTATAAAAATTTCATCGAATTTAATATAATTTAAATTCTATTAGTTAACATCAATTCAGTGATAGTTAAGAGTAAATCGTAAGCTTAGTTTCAATAACCTACATCAGCAATTGTAACGAAAATTAGTGTTTCTGATACCACGATATACATCAGATAAAATTAATTTAATTTTATGTAAACTTCATCGAATTTAATATAATTTAAATTCAATAGTTAACATTAAGTTTAACACTGGTTAGTACAAAAATAAAAGTACAGTGGCTCACAGTCCAAATGAGCCACCATAAAAATTGCAATTTTCAGGTAGAATTACTTCATTTTAATAGTTTCTTATAAAAGTGTTCTTAAAAATAAAATAGAAATACTGAAAATTAAAGCTAAGGACTGTGGAAAAATCAAAAGAACTCCACGAGTTTTGTCAAAATGTTTTTTTTTTATCCGACCTGCTCATTTTCGCAGTTTTATACAAAAAAAACATCAGGTAATAGTATAATAGTATTGGAAAAAAATCAGTCTTTAGCGATCTTTGAAATGAACAATTTTAATTAATTTTTTTCTTATTTCTGTAAATCAACTTTGTGAGAAAAAATAATACCCAAACACATGATGTTGAAAGAGAATAATATATACCTGTGAGTATACAAAAAGTTTGGGAATGGTTTTAACCCAACGTTGCCATGTATACTATCAACGTTAACTTTATTGATGATCTGTGTCTGAAGTACCGATGTAATGTTTTTAATCTTGATGCACAACTTTGAAGAAATCGCAGACTCCTGTAAAAGTAATAAATTATTAAAATTAATAATAGTGAAAATATACGGTGCAAAACAAAATAACATACAAACACATCTTGCTTAGCAGGAGAGAGTTTGTCTTCAAGTTCTCTTAACTCTGCAAGAGTAGATAGCAGAAAATATTTAGCCACTGGTGCATTGCCCGACTCTTGCCGAACAAGAGTATCTGTGGCTACTTGGTTTTGCATCTCTACCACCCGCCGAAGATCATTTACGGCACTCTCAAGTGTATCGAATTTTTGTTCGAACATGGATCAGTGCTTGCAGCATTCAACTTTGTATACGCTTTGAGGTTCTAATGCTATATAAAGGAAATGGGTTTTAATAATTTGTATCAAACTATCTGGCCTTTAATTTTAAAGTTCACTATAATTTTACCCGTTACTCCACCTGCCTTTATTTTAAAGGCAGGATAAAGTTGGCGATAAATTCATAGTGAACCTTAATTTAAAAAAATATATGAAAACAATGATCTGAAACTGAAAACATTTACCTTCGTGAGTCTGCAGTGGCTGCTATGCTAACTCTGCGCGATACGCTTGTACAACGCCCATCACTTATACGACTTGAATCTAAGAAAAAGCATTGAGTTAATGGGAGATGTAATAAATGAAGGAGTTGCATAAAAAGGGTTCAAGTAATAGAGAAGTCCCTGTTTTATGGGTTGATTATGGAACATTCATTTAACAGAACTCTATATGGAGTTCTCAAGTCAAGTTAAGATTATGCTATGTTAGTATAATCGGAGCTTTATCAAGCAAAAACAAGGAAGTGCCCCTTAAGTAAACTTAAAAAAGCAAATTTCAATACTTACCTATAGTATATTCGATTTCGCTTCGATAAATTCAGCGCCGTGGAATCTAAAATTTTGATAGTTTTAGAAAGGATAGATCTAATAAGTTAATGTTACTCACATTTTCATTTTTTGTTGTAATGGCAGCTGTCGTCTCCTCACGTGGCGTACTTTTCTTAAATAGAGTCTGGAGTAAAAAAGTAGACATTAGTGAATACTTTTTTGATATTACCCCTGTTTTTTGGGTTATAATCCAAGGCATAGTAAAACAGTTTAAAAATTTAAACAAACAAAAAGTGGAATAACTAGAAGTTTTTCATCAAATGGAATGCACCTTAATTTGTATTCGACGTCATCCATGGGCAAACCAACAATAATAACGTCTACAATAACCGTGTCATAACTTGTTAGTTCCCCGGGCTAATATTTTGAACTATAATATTAGTTCGAACATTCGAAAGAGTTTCTCACTCAGAGGAACATCCCAGTTTTGACTTGCCAGAAGTTTCAAAAGTTCAGACAAGTATTTGTGTGTTTGATGACTATGAATAACCCAACTCTTAAGCTTATCACGGAAAGGCACGTCAGATGAACATTCTGGGTCGTCATCATGCACAATTTCTTAATTTTCTCCACTAATAGCAAGGGGAACAGTCGCAGATACTTCACTTGTGCAAAACAATAACTGCCTTGCATTTGCCTTCCTCTCCTTGTGCACTAATCGTCTAACGGGCCGTTTACTTAATTTTTCATGTTAATTTTATTTATTTAATTCATTTTATCAAGTAGTACAGAGTAAGACTAAAGTCTTTTAATAGTACTTCAATAATTATATAACTAACAAAAGTAACTTAGTAATGTTAAGTATCTAAAAGCTAAGGTATTTCAGATTTAAGATTTTCTTAGGTTTAACAGTAATTAGTTCATTAATGGTCCAAAGTTTCATTATTTTATTTCGGTTTATTAGAAAATTACTTTTTATTTGCACAGCCAATTTCTGTCATTATATTTCGAATTTTTTTTGCGTTAGGTTGTATTTTAGCATTTAACCCTAAACACGTAACCTTCGTCCATTCGACGAATACGCTATTGAAAATATTCTGTCTCTTTTTAAGACTGTGTACACTAAATCAAACCAAAAATTAAATAACTATATTAGAAATCAAATCGACGAATAGTTTAGTTTTATAGGGAGTGAGCGAAGGTTAGCTTTCTAGGGTTAATAAGCTTAGGGGCGTGATCCAAGGCATTTATGTGCAGAGCACCTTTTTGCGAAGGCTGCCTTTGGCCGCGCTTCAAAAAAATAACCCTTAGCCGGTCCAGCACCGGCTACATGATTCCTAGTACTCCTGCAAAAAACTCACTCCTGCACATATCGGCACACCCTATCCAGAAATACAAAACCGAATCTTCGCTTTCGGATTATTGATAAATAGATCAAACCGTGTCGTTTGATAAATTTTTCGACATTTTTGGCCGTGTTTTAGCAGATGACATAGAATATAAAGCTGCCACCACCTCTGAGACCGCGAATTGATAAAAAGTAGCAACAATTATCACCTTAGACATATGTAATGCAATATTTACCTAATATAACTTACGTTTAACGTTCACCCATAAACTTATATTTTCGATTTATTTACCGCAGGGCCTTAATTATACTTATACTCTTTGAACTATTTACATAGGCCCTGTGCCAATCGGTTGAAAATTCCAAAATTTTGACAGAGTGAAGGAAAAATGGGGAAGGTGCTACTGCCCGGCTGGTTGAGGTCCTGAGGAAAGCAAAAGCTGACATCACCGCCATACAAGAGATGCGATGAATGTGGCAAGGAAACACGATCAAAACACCTTGCAACATCTACTGGAGTGGGCATGAAGACAAGCGCAGATTCGGTGTGGGATTTGTGGTGGGAGAGAGACTCCGTCACCGAGTACTGTCGTTCACACCCGTGAACGAGCGTCTCGCTGCAATCCGCATAAACGTACGATTTTTCACCATATCGTTTATCTGCGCTCATGCACCGACGGAAGAGAAAGACGACGTGGAAAAGGATGCATTCTACGAGCGCCTGCAAGAAGCATACGAGCGCTACCCCCGTCATGATATCCAAGTCTTGCTTTGCGATTTCAACGCCAGGGTGGGTAAGTAGGGTGTATGCGGCCCCATTGTCGCGAAGTTCAGTCTCCACGATCAGGCTTCGCCAAATGGATTCAGGCTGATCGACTTCGCCGGTGCCCGAAACATGGTCATATCCAGCACTAGGTTTATGCACAAGAAGATCCATCAGGCTACATGGCTGTCCCACGATCGAAAAACACGAAACCAGATCGACCACGTTGTGATAGACGGACGGCATGCTTCCAGCGTTTTAGATGTTCGCACAATACGAGGACCTAACATCGACTCTGATCACTACCTAGTAGCAGCCAATATTCCTACCCGCCTCTGTACGACAAAATAGGCGCAACAAAAAACGCAGGGAAAGCTGGTCGTCGAAAACAATCGCAACAGACTCGATATCCGATGCAAATTCCTGCAAAGTCTCATTAGGTTTCTGGAAGCGATTCTGTAGCTCTATTTGGTATATCTGCTTCCGATGTTCTCCCAACTGCACCCATTAAAGCTTCATAATTGTTGCGTTCACCGTCGGGAATTGTCTGTAAGATTTCGGCTGCAGGACCTTTTTATTCCACGAACAGTGCAGCAACTTTGTCTTTAGTTCCCCAATTATTCACCGCAGCCGTCTTCTCAAATTGCAGCTTAAGTACCTGGAATGGAACAGAAGCATCAAAGGAAGGTGATTTTACCTTGGGAGTATTCGCTAAAGCAGATGGACGATTTAGTTGCAATTCCTGGATACGACCTCTCAATGCATCTACTTAGCATCGATTTTATCCTGCAGCTGTGCAATTTTCGCATCTTGGACTTCTAGTTTAGATGACACCTAGCCTCCTGTGCGAAGAGATATATGCCTTCTGGTCTTCCATTTGAGATCTCATGTATGCCTTCTGTTCGCCTAGTTGAGATGTAATACGTGTGTCCTGTTCTTCAAGCTTAGATGCCATGTGTGTCTTCTGTTCTGGCAGCTGTGTTGAAATGCTTGACGACATCTGAGACAATACAGGCAACAACGCGTTTGTATCCACACTTGCCACTGGATTCGGAGGCTCCTTTTTCTCTTCCATTTTCGTCGATGCCTCCTCCAAAAGATGGAAAACATAATCATCAGCGTTGATTCCTTCCGCTTTCATTGCCTCCCGTAGCCGTGATTGTAGCTCGTATTTATTGCATGTGGTGTTTAGTCCGCGTTGTTCTAACTCAGTTTTGAGTTGCTGAATCTTTAATTCATTCAACTTAGCCATGCCCTTGCTATCCTTGCAACCACTGATATTTGTTTAACAATACCGCTTCTGACACCAATTGTGACGAATTCGATGATTCCTTGATTATTAATCCTGCGCTCGATCACTATAAAGTCAAATAAATACACGCACAGATATTGTAACTAATAGCTAGTTTTATTTACTAGTAATAAACGCAATACAAATTTAAGAGTTTGGTAACTTCACAGTAGTTCACTGTTCAACGCTTGAAAATAAACTGATCCACCTGCCTTGCTTGGCCACTGCCTTATATAGTCCGACAGGATGCTGGTCTACGCACCGAGAACTTTCTTGGTTATTCGCTCTTCATGTTCTCGAAGGATCGGTGTTATTTATTGGCATCTCCTCTTTGCATCGTGTTCGCAAACACTCGCGCGATCTCTCTTCATCTTGCTTGGTACATGCTTGCATGCATAAGCGTAGCCATCGTTATCTCTGTTGTGTTTAACTAGTGGTGGGAGTGTTATTGGGCTAGGGATGGTACATGCTTGAGAATAATTGCCACAATATAAACACTCATAAAAGTTTAATTTTTACGAAACAGCGAAGCAACCAAAATATGAAGAATTGCTAAACTTACTAAAACCATATTTTCCGCAGAAACGATATCAATATCTTTAAAATTTACAACTATTTTGCTCAAACGTTACAAAAAATTCATTCAAAATATTTGATTTTATGTTTGACAGGGGACGATTTCTCTCTCTCTATGGCGCGATATACAACAGGTATATCATCATAAACCTCCTAAGAGATTTTTGCGCCAAGCTTCTCTTCCAATTTGTGGTGTGCCGATTTGAATTTTCCCTACAAATTGGTGGGACCTACAGTTTTTTGCCGACTCCGAGCGGCATCTACAAAGGAGACGAATTTTTGCTGAGAAGCCTGTCATGGCAGAAATACACTCGGAGAGTTTGCCAAACCACTGCCGAGGGGCGACCCCGCTTTGAAAAACTTTTTTCAAATCACTTTTGATGTTACCTGTACCAGGGCTCGAACCATGGACCTTCGGTGTGGTAGGCCGGCAACACTACCTTCACACCACGGCGGCCGCCGTCCAGGGGACGATTTACTCATATTTATTAACGATGACAATAGCCTGGCCCACATTCAAAACGACGACTGCAAACGACAACGGGGAAAACCCAAAGCTTGATAATAATGAAAGCGGCAACGACAGTTCTGCATTAGCTCAAACAACAGAAAAAAATGTATAGAAAAGTATTGCATGTGTAAAAAAAACATAAAACTAATCAACTTCAACTCATATTTAAAGCAACTTGCATATATTTTCGATTTAATTCACAACATCAACATTCTGACCGATAACTCAGTTATCGATTAATTGATCGAAATATTGCAGAGTCCAAAAGTATCCTGTGACCTTCCCCTTTCGTTTGATACCCATATTGTATGCAAATTCATGGGTTTTTGGGCAACCACATTCTGATCGATAACTCAGTTATCGATTAATTTATCGCAATATTGCAAAGTCCCAAAGAATCCTGTGGCCTTCCCCTTACATTTGATACCCATATTGTATGCAAATTCAGGGGTTTTGGAGCAACCACATTCTGACCAATAACTCAGTTATCGATTAATTGATCGAAATATTGCAATATTCCAAGGCAACGCTGAGATCGAATGCAACGAGGAGTGTGTGTGAACACTACCGCGAGTTAAAGAGGGAAGCGAGGCGGCTTTTCCGGGCGAAAAAAAGAGAGGCAGAAAAGCGTGAAACAAAGGAGCTTGAGATGCTGGCCAACGGGAATAATGCCCGAAAATTCTATCAAAAAATTCGGCGAATGACAGAAGGTTTTAAACCCGGGGCAAACTCCTGTAAGAATGAGAACGGCTACCTGGTGGCCGCTGTTCAGAGAGCACTCAGAATATGGAGGGATCACTTCTCTGCCCTTTTAAATGGAGAAACTGAGCAAGAAACCAGAGAAGATGCCGAACCCGAGCCCACAATAGAAGATGATGGAATTGACGTTCCACAACCCAAATATAATGAAGTGCGAATAGCAATATCGCGATTGAAAAATAAAAAGAATAAAGCAGCTGGTGCTGATGGTTTACCTGCTGAGCTATTCAAACACGGAGGCGAGGAGCTGATAAGGCGCATGCATAAGCTTCTATGAAGAATATGGTTGGATGAATGCATGCCTGAAGATTGGAAGCTAAGTGTTCTCTGCCCAATCCACAAGAAGGGCGATCCTGCAAACTGCGCCAACTATCGCGGAATTAGCCTTTTGAATATCGCATATAAGGTCCTATCAAGCGTATTGTGCGAAAGACTGAAGCCTGATGTGAACAGACTGATTGGACCTTATCAGTGTAGCCTCAGACCTGGTAAATCTACCATCGACCAGATTTTTACAATACGCCAAATCTTGGATAAAACCCGTGAAAAAAGAATCGCCACACATCATCTCTTTGTTGATTTTAAAGCCGCTTTCGATAGCACGAAAAGGAGCTGCCTATATGCCGCTATGTCTGAATTTGGTTTCCCTGCAAAACTTATACGGCTATGCAAAATGACCTTGAGCAACACCGCCTGCTCGGTCCGAGCCGTTCGAAACTAAACGAGGTTTCAGACAGGGTGACCCCCTATCGTGCGATTTCTTTAATTTAATGCTGGAGAAAATAATACAAGCTGCAGAACTTAACCGCGCTGGAACAATATTTTATAAAAGCGTGCAACTGTTGGCATATGCTGACGATATTGATATCATTGGCCTTAACAACCGCGCCGTAACTTCTGCTTACTCCTAATTAGAAAAAGAAGCGGAGAAAATGGGATTGGTGGTGAACGAGGGCAAAACGAAGTACTTTCTGTCATCATGCAAAGAGTCAGCGCATTCGCGCCTTGGCAACCAAGCCACTGTTGGCAGCAATAATTTCGAAATAGTTAAGGACTTCGTTTACCTGGGAACCAGCATTAACACCAACAATAACGTTAGCCTAGAAATCCGACGAAGAATTACTCTTGCAAACAAATGCAAACGATGTCCAGCACATGCCTCATACATACTTTAATTTCTGCACAGCTGTACAAACAACGAAAGATGCGTATTGATATTTGTGGCAAACCGAGACTCCGCGAAGCAACACAGCAACGAAGCATCCCCTGCAAAAATAAAATGACTCAAACTCCAATGCATATAAACGAAGTTTCTGTCGCAAGATACACATATATACAGTATTCGGCCTCACATACAGGATTGTAAAAACTTCTGTGAAATATTGTTAGAGTGAAACAGAATATTGAAAATTTTGTTTTACTTTCTTTTTCGGTCGCATACATTTCATTCATAAGAGTGACGAAAATAAATAGTGTTGCTCAATGCTAAAATTACAGTAGGAAAAAGTTAGCGCTAGTATATTAATAAGTAAATAGCAACCAGTGAATTATAGAAAATGGTAAATAAATTCTCTAAAATTTTGAATTTGTCATGGTTTCTTTGAGATTTATGAATGTATCTTTTTTTGCTATAAAATATACAAAAGCTAACTCCAACTTATGAAATAATTAGAAAGTTTTCTCATTTGCAACAAAGTTTTTTAGTTATAGCTTTTAAATGATTAAAATGATTATGATTTTTGGGAACGAAGCATGTCCTTCGGTGCATCTCCCGACAGGCTCTAAGCATACAAAGATTTGACGAAGTGGCAACACACAAGTAGTATTGGCATTTAATTTTTTATTTGTATAAAAAATTAGCAAAAATTGTGTGATATCGATTTAATCACAAATAAAATGTATGTACGAAAAGTGCAATTGTACTTTAAAAAAATATTGACAATACTTTTTAATATTTTCAGAATGCGCCGAGCGTTTGTTGGCAGAAAGAAGACGTGATTTAAATTAATTTTGTGTTTGGCAAACACCTGGAGTAAAAATTGGCGTGATTTGCATTGAAATACATATAAGAAAGTAAAAGCGTACGCGCAAATCATACTTGGGGCAAAACTTATTTGCGTTATAACTGCATCAATTATTCACTGTAATTTTTGTTTAAACTTTTAGCAATTGGTTCGTACACTCTCACCAAAACACACTCACTTCCAATTTTGCAGCCCTCTGGCGCATGTATTGTACACCTCTGCAAGTAAGTTATGCCTGTTCTTTTCTCTTTCTTATACACAGGCTTTGTACACTGACGAGAATGTCAAACCAGTGGTTCACACTGACGAAACTGTCAAAACAAACTTGGAGCAGCAACCCCACCCGTAGCAGGGATGTAATTTTCAATCAAAAATGGAGCGAAGTTTCAGTTTAGGGTTGCTGGGTAGTTTAATTTTTAAACATATTTAGTATGGAAATATGAGCCGAAATGTATTAATGTCTGCTCTTTTCCTTTTCTTACGCCGTTTTATAATTCAATAAAATGTTGTTCTAAATTTTGAAAAAGGAGATGCTTATAAACTTAATAAATAATAACATATCTCTTCACTGGACCATTCGGGATCGCAAATCGGTCTCCACTTGGCCCTTACAGCCGAGTGGTGGTCTCCCTCTTCCTCTGCTTCCACCGGCGGGTGCCGATAAGAATACCTTCTGGGCTGGAACAACGTGGCATAGCCAGCGAAGCCGCTGTGTTTTAATTCGCTAAACTATGTCGGCTTCTACGTAAAGCTCATACAGCTCATCATTACCTTCTTCGGTACTCGCCGTCGCCAGCGCGTAGAGGTCCACAAATCTTTCGAAGAACCTTTCTCTCGAATACTCCCAGAGCCGCCTCATCAAATGTGGTTAATGCCCACGCTTCTGCACTATATAGCAGGACAGGTGCGATTAGTGACTTATAGAGTGTTATTTTCGTTCGTTGAGAGAGGACTTTACTTTTCAATTGCCTACTCAGTCCGAAGTAGCATTTGTTTGCAAGAGTAATTCTTCGTCGGACTTCTAGGCTAACATTATTGACCTTACATATATATATGTACAAACAATTGAAGGAAAACAACAACAACACAATAAAGTTAGAACCTTAAAATACATTTTCCCGTACCATACATTGCTGGTATTATTGTCATACTAAAAGTCTAACTGAAATCATATGCATAGGGAAATCGCAATTTGGTCGCTGTCCTCTTTCTTATTTATTATGTTCTCCCTTTTCTGTAGTATTCTCTAGCTCTCCAGTGTGCACCGAGCCCTTCCTCGGTTATTTTTGTCCAAAGTTCTCCCGTTAGTTAGATCGACTGCGTGACCATTCGTTGTAGTGTGTTCGGATAGCGCTGTATTGCTTTTCTTTTTCCATATGTCAGCTTCATATTCAGAGAACCGAACTCCCAATTTGTTACAGTCTTCATTTTCTTTCCCTTTGCATGATATTTCGTAAACAACGTTGTTTTGTTGTTGTGTTTCAATGGGGCTTTTAGTTTGCGTGAATATGTTCGCTAGGGTGCAGTTTTATCTGTATGCAAGTGCAATGTTTTCGTGGTTGCTGATGATATTTTTGCTGATGCTGTTGGTAAGTTTAGGGGTGTATGTTATGCTGTGATAATGTGTCATTTTATTTTATGTATATTGGAACGATTTTTCTTCATCCCTTGTCAAATTTGGTTTTGTAACAAATCGGTTTCGGCG
Organism: Merzomyia westermanni; assembly: GCA_949987695.1. Taxonomy (NCBI): domain Eukaryota; kingdom Metazoa; phylum Arthropoda; class Insecta; order Diptera; family Tephritidae; genus Merzomyia; species Merzomyia westermanni. The sequence continues at coordinate 52,231,783 of OX465292.1, read as the reverse complement.
TTCCGCCATCAGTGTTTAGTTTCGTTCCGATTTTCGTCTGCCCGTTGCCTTGTATATATAGTCTGAGGATGCTGTAGTAGGTAATGTTAATATGTGTGTACATGCGCTTGAGCGGTTAATGTGAATATACATCAGTTAATAATGGTGTGTCTAAATGGATGCCTGTAATGAGGGTTGGTTTTACACGCTCGGTAGCATAGTAATAGGTTGAGGCAGGTAGATCTCGGCGACTTTTTCCTTTTGGTTTATTTTGTGTGTTCATTGTTACTTGTTTTGTTGCTGTACTTGCGGTATTGCTTCGTTTTTCGTAAATCAGCTTTAAATGTTCAAATATCTTGTCAGAGTTAGTGTTCGTTTGTTTGTTTATTATTCTACCGTCCAACGTTTTTAGCTTGTATATTTCCATGTTTTTAATTACAATGAGGCTGCGGCCTTTTCCCTGTATGTGAAGTATTTGGGCCGTTTTATTGACTTAGAAGTTCATTAAAACATTTTAAGCCTATATAAAATACTCGTAGATACTCTTCAGTGAAGCTTTTCAACAAGATGATTGATAATAAAAAGATGTTTAATATTTTTTTTTTGGTAACAAAGTTTGAATACACATAATTATACCTTGGTGGTTGCTCAAAAAAGTTTTCCCCATATTTTCGACAAGTCTTAACAATATTTTTTGCTGAATTGTATGGTTGGAGGCTGTCGATTGTTATCAAATAACCGAGAAAGAATATGGTATTTGGTCGGTTAACTCTTGAAAACGCTACTTATAACATACCAAGCATGAACATCGATGAATTTAGCTGCACTCCGACAAACTCAAATGTTGGTCCTTGGGCTATATGCGCTGTCATGGCAAATGTTGGCTTTACTGGAAATTGATGCTGTTTCATCCAAATCGATGTAGCCATTTTCGAGAAATTCTGAGTATACAAACATACAAGGATAGCCCATTAAACGTTGTAAGATATAATAAGCTCAGAGGGCAACCATAAGTGGCAACCCTACTTAGAAACGTTTTTTTAATACGCAGGAATACCCATATTGGTGTGTGCACCTATGTAAGAATTCTTAGAACTTGGTACACTGTGTATATACCAAATTTCATCCAAATCGGTTGAGCGGTTTTCGAGATAGTCTGGATATACAAATATACGAACATACAAATATACAAGAAGAGCTTGTTTAAAGAACTTTATATTATTTTAATTCTTTGCTATTGCTGTCATTTGCTTTTTTCCCTTCCTTTCTTTCCTGTTCTTTTCCTATAATATATTTTCCTTTTATTTGGTTTCTTCGTCTCTCTACAGTCTCTATTTTTAGTTTATTTTATTGCCTTTTTTTTTCTTTATCTTGCTTTCCTTTCCTTTTCTGTCATTTCCTTCCCTTTTCTTTTCTTTCCTTTCCTTCCTTTCCTTTCCCTTCCTTTCCTTTGTTTGTTTGTTTGTTTGAGCGATTTGGTATGACCAGTGCAACCTTCTACGTCATGTCACCTATGGGTAATGAGCGGTGAGAGACATCATATCCGTAGATCAACCATCGAGTTTTGCGGTCTGTAGCTTTGTGGTTACTGTCTTTCACATAATTACATATATGTTATATTATATAGTTTCGAAGTTCAGGGGAGGGGGCGCTAAAAAAGTAGTGTGCACCGGCCCGAGTTAGGCTCACTACGCCACTGCTGTCTGGAGACAAAAAAGAACAAGTAACCTTTCTAGTTTGACAGAAGAAGAAATAGAAGAATTTCTGAACGCTATAGATGTTATAAGTTATGATGAAAGTAGTTAGGAAGTCTCAATAGACGAAGAGGACGCAGACGATGAAATCAACTGGGAGGAGAAGCCAAATATGGACGATAACGAATCGGGTATCAGTTTAACTCTGGCCTGGCCTATTACATCTGTAACCAGGAGTGAGATTCAAACAAGCATGGAGCGGCAGCACTCCACCGGCTCCTAAAAAACGTAAGATATGCAGTGAGAGCTATATTGGTAATTTCAATGGAAATATTGCTAAAGTTCAAAACAACGATACACAGCAAGAAAATCCGAAAAGGTTCACGGGAATTCAATCAAATTTCAACGCCCAGATATGCACCATATAAGTGTTTTTGCTATTTTGTGTGTGAAAGCATTTGATCTACCGTTGTAAACGGCTAATGATATTCGACGATATATTTTTTATTAACTTTTATGTAAGTTTATTAATACAACAGCGTTCGATCTTATTGGGGCCATCAATACCAATAAATCGATTTGAGGGAATAAATCGATATGTTCATTTCGCAGGTAATGCACAAAGCCCTGAAAAAACTGCCGAAGCTTATGACGCTATCTACAACGTTAGAGGACTTATTGGCCAGTTTACCAAACAATGCCTCAAAGACTATGCGTCGACGAGCAAATGTGATCCACGAAAATGTCGAAAGATTCAAACTAGTTGTTTTATGCGATACATGTTGTTGTAAGATTATCTAAGAAAATTACAGATTTTGTGAGTCAAATATTGTATTTTGATAACTTTTACACATCACTGGGAATATTGGTATATCTAGAAAGTAGAATTCCAAATTGCAACCTGGCTAGCAACCGTGGCTATTCTGAATAGTTTGTTGGATTAGCTTATGGAATCAATGTATCGACTGTGTTGTGGTATCATAACAGATTTGTGTGTTTCGCTTCAACTTACGAAGGAATACAACGGCATGAATCCACCCCAGCTACGAGTTTGCAAAAGTCTCGTAGATGGAATCGGCGTCAAAAATCATATGAATACACTAGCGGACCCTCACCCGCTTCGCTGGGTGAAAGAAAAATAGAAATGAAAGGTGTTCTTTGTGCCATGCCCCCTGTTCACATAACCTCTACTTTTATGCGCTGAACCGGTTTTGATATCCTATAGCTCTATAGCGATTTTCAGGTCCTTACCGTAGACCCTTTCACAGATATTTTGCTTGAAAATTTAAGTTTGTAAGGGAGATGCCACACCATTTTTATGTGTGAGAATGCTTTTGATAGAGATTCTGCTTAAAAATTTAGTTGGTATCAGAGGTGCTCTGCCCCCTTTTCTGATAACCCCCCTTTTTATGTGTGAGAGTGATTTTGATATCATATAGGTCTATACCAATTTTCAGGTCCCTACCATGAACCCATTCACAGATATTCTGCTTGAAAAATTTAGTTTGTATGTGAGGTGCCACGCCCTTTTTCTGATAATCCCCCTTTTAATGTGTTTGAATGATTTTGATATCCTATACCAATTTTCAGGTCCATACCTTAAACCCCTTTAGAGATATTCACCTTAAAAAATTAAGATTGTATGGGAGATACCACGCCCCCTTTTTCGATAACCCAAAGTTTTATGGGTGAGAATGGCGTTGTTATCCTATAGCTCTATACCAATTTTCATGTTCGTACGTTTAACACTTTTAAAGATATTCATCATGAAAAATTTAATTTGTATTGGAGGTGCCACGCCCCCTTTTCTGATAACCCCCCTTTTTTTTGTGTGAAAATGCTTTTGATATCATATAGGTATATACCAATTTTTAGGTCTCTACCTTTTTTTTTTTTTTAATTCCCAACGGATTACCCACCATATCCCGCCCGACCGGCGCGAGTAGCGCATCCGCATAACGCGCGGATTATTCGTTCGTGCCGAGTAGTTGAAAGGCTTTGGTTTGTTTGGAGATCTAAAACTGCTCAGCTACAGAGAAAACCTCATCAGCTAAGTAAAGTAGATATAGGATAGATTATACATTAAGAAATAACTAGTTAACAGAATAAAATTATTGTTAGAAGTTAATATAGAAGTCAAAGAATAAGAAACAATTAGTAGCTATGAATTTAGGATAGAAAAAATTGATTTTTTTATGCTGAAAAGCGAGTCTGAAACATCAAATCCACCAAAAAGAGAGTTATAATCTTGACACAAACAGCGAAAAGGCTCATTTAACTGAAAATTGGTTTAAAATGCCTTGAAGGACGAGTCGGTACATTGAAGTTCACTTCACTTAGAAGAAATGGGCTGGATAGTGAACCATTTAGCAATTTAATCATAAAAATAATTCCAAGCATTTCCTTCCGACTAGAAAGTGTGTGCAGATTAATGAGTTTTAAACGATTCGTATAGGGTGGCAGATTGTACAAGGGATCCCAATGAAAATCTCTTAAGGCAAATAGTAAAAATTGTTTTTGATTTGATTCAAGGCGATCTACATGAACCTGGTAACGCGGGTTCCAAATTATAGAACCGTATTCAAGTATTGGTTTGACTAATGTAGTGAAGAGGGCTTTAGTTACATAAGGGTCGCTAAATTCTTTAGACCATCGTTTAACGAATGCTAGGACACCTCTAGCCTTATTGACTTTTGTGTTAATATGGCGGTTGAAACTGAGTTTATATTCCATAGTAACCCCCAGGTCAACAAAATCATACACTTTCTCAAGACTATAATTTTTAATTGTATAGGAAGCCGGCTGAGAAATTCCACGCGAAAAACCCATGTGTTTACATTTTTTAAGGTTAAGTGGCATATAATTTAAATCGCACCAAGTAACAAGTATATCTAGATCTGATTGTAGCTTATTTCTATCTTCAAATGACGCGAATGACATGAAAAGCGTTACGTCGTCGGCATACATCAACATTTTTGAAAATTTTATTATTGTAGAAATATCATTTATAAACAACAAGAACAGAATCGGGCCAAGATGGCTTCCTTGAGGAACCCCCGAAGAGACATAAATGACATCGGATACTAAATTTTTATACATTACTCTTTGTGTCCTGTCACTAAGGTAAGAAGAGATCCAGCGATTGAGACCCGGCTGGAAGTCCAACTGATCGAGGTTATGAAGAAGTAATGAGTGACACACTTTGTCAAAAGCTTTGCTGAAATCCGTATAAATAACGTCAGTGTGCAGATGCGGTGTGAGACATTACTGGTAAACTCAAGTAAATTCGTAGCTGTGGACTTTCCCTTACTGAACCCGTGTTGGAAGTCAGCTATCAAAGTAGAGATCGGACCCGTAAGTTGATTTGTAACAATAGCTTCAAACAATTTTGGGATGGCAGAAAACTTTGCGATGCCACGATAGTTCTCTGTAGAAGACCTACTCCCGCTTTTATGCAGCGGTAAAAGAAACGATTCTTTCCACGCAGTTGGAAAAACACCACACTTTAGCGATAGATTGAACAAATTGGTAAGGGGTTGGTAAATATGGTTCGCATACTTTTTCAAGAAACATGTAGGAATCCTATCAGGACCATATTTAAAAGATTCTTTTAAGGTTTTAAGGCAAATTAGAACATCTTTGGCGCATATAATTGGTGAATTAATAGAATTTGTCCCGTGTAGCTTATAGGGATAGTTTTGAAAGTTTGAATTGGTGACAGCAGAATAGTTAGAAGAGAAAAATTGAGCAAAAAAATTTGCGATATATTGATTATCGCTAGATATAATGATTTGATATTTCATGGCTGAGGGAAACCCTGATACTTTACGTTTAGAATTTACGAAACCATAAAATGACTTTGGATTGAGAATAATGTCTCTTTTGGTTTTAGAGATATAAGCTTTATAGCACTTTTTATTTAAATCTATGTACTTCTGACGTAAAATGGAATACAGTAAGTAATGTTTATTTAATCCGGATTTCTTATATAAATTAAATGATCGCGTCTTCCTATTTTTAAGAGCCTTTAGCTCTTTGGTAAACCAAGCTTGCGTAGGATGATCATAAGTTACTTTACGTTTAGGAATAAACTTCTCAAATATGCAGTAAATAGTTTGATTGAAATATGAGACGTTTAGATCGATATAACAACCAAATTCAGGCCAAGTTAATTTAGACAGTTCTTTATTTAATTTCTTGTAGTTTGCTTTGGAGAAGTTAAAATCAAATTTGGCGCAAAAAGAAAAAAAAGTAACCCTAATTTCAGGCCCAGCCATGCACACAACGGCAATTGGAATAAGCCCTGTAGGGAAGTCAGTAACTAGTGTGACGAATTATAGGTTAAGAACTAGTGATGTGATCACGAGTTGGTAAAATCCATTATCCAATAATCGATTTTACAATTTATAAATCGATTTTTATAGAAAATAATCGACTTTTATAAGAAAAATCGTTTTTAAAACGAGTAATACATTTTTTTCATAAATCGATTTTTACAGTATTCTTAGATTCTTGTTCATAAACCTATTTTTATAGGAAATTTTCGATTTATAAATCGATTTTTTTAGAAAATAATCGTCTTTTATAGAAAAAATCGTTTTTAAACAGAGTAATAGTTTTTTTGTTCATCAATCGATTTTTACAGTATTCTTAGATTTTTGTTCATAAACCTATTTTTTTAGGAAATTTTCGATTTATAAATCGATTTTTATAGAAAATAATCGACTTTTATAGAAAAAATCGTTTTTAAAAAGAGTAATAGATTTTTTTCACAAATCGATTTTTACAGTATTCTTAGAGTTTTGTTCATAAACCTATTTTTTTTAGGAAATTTTCGATTTATAAATCGATTTTTATAGAAAATAATCATTTTCTGATCATAAATTTATTTTTATTGAAAACTTAGATTTTCGTCCATGAGTCGAATTTTAAAGGAAAAATCGTTTTTTAAAGAGAGTAATCGATTTATTATTAGCTCAGATTTGAGTTTGCAGTTAACATACTTTAACAAATTTCTTCATCTGAGGCACAGATGACACTGTTTCCACCACTCGATTGAAAATGTGTTATACTTATAATCGATTTATTAAAAATTGCTGTTTACCATTAATAAAATCGGTTCACAAAAATAAATAATAAAAAAAAGTCTATAAAAGGAAAAATCGATTACTTATAAAGTTAAAATCGACTACTTATTTATAGTCGTTTTCGGAACTAGATCTGAAATCCCATTTAAGAACTGGTTCGTTAGTAACTCTATTTTTCTAGTTCCAATTCAGCGATTGTGCAATCATCACAAGAAGTTTTGAATTTTAATTATATTTTCGTTGCATCTCAGAGCTTTGAATTTGACTGAATCCGATTTTAATTATTATATCTCCGGAAGCAGTTGAGTTATAGAAGTAATTCAAATCGCTTTTTGGAGCACACATTAGCACCTTTGATTTGATAAACATATTTTACTAACCCATTTTGGGCCACCTTGGCCCACATATTGGTCGATAACTTCGAAACCGGTCAAGTTATGGAAATAAGGGATGTACTAAATTTAAGGTTAGACCTCTGGTGATACAACGGTGAAAGTTGCATACAATTCTATTTAGCAAGTTCTGAGTGATGCGAGTACAAACATAAAGACAGACATACACAATTTGTAATAAGTTTTGCTTTGTATTCTATTGGCTCAATAATGGTCTCTCCTATAAGTCGTTTCTCAAATTCTGCAATGCAAAAACATCGACCTGTTACAATTTTACTATATTTAGGATGCTTGTGTTAGTATTTTCCACTCACACGAATAAAATCAGTATATTCAGAAGCAGCGGTGAAATATATCTCATATTTCAAGTTAGAGCACCAGAATAAAAAAACGATAGTAGCATTGAGTGCCTTGGCCATTACTTATGGTTTCGTAGACTATTTCCATAGAAGGGTGGTAAAGGTCTTCTGGTAAAACCAACGGATCACAACGATTTACAGAAAATTGGTTTATATCATTTACATACACTAAATCTAAGACTTTCACAAACTTGTAAGCGGTAACATTTATTTGATTAAGGCAAAGATCGGAAATTCCATCTAAAAAGTCGTTGTACCCCAGTTTGGACGGATTTGGAATAATGTTACCATCAGATATGTTCCACGATATATGAGGTAAGTTAAAATCACCCAAAACAATAATTGAATCTGAAGCTTTAGTCATAAAGTTAACAGTTTTGAGCAGAGAGACGTGTTGCATGTAGACTGAAAAATCTGATGCTGGAGGGATGTAGCAAACATATAAGTACATAGAGACGTTGTCTAGTTGAAGGCGGATGCATTTGAACTCAATGAAATCGATGTTAGGAATATTAACCTCTTCTGAAGGGATGGAGGAATGAACGGCAAGTAGAACACCACCCCCGACTCTGTTCAAACGATCATTTCTATATACTTGATATTCATTACATAAAAACTCTGAATTGAAAACATGAGGTTTTAGCCAAGTTTCGATAAAAGCAATTAAGTTATATTTACAATGAAAACATTTCAAAAAGAGATCAGATAATTTGGTGTTTAAACCTCTGACATTTTGATAAAAGATATTCACGGATTTAGTGCTCAGTTTTTTGACTCAACGTTATTACGAGAAATCTTCGCTACATTTTGAACATTTCTATTCGGTCTGTATTCAAACTCCCGCACAGGAGCCCCGGGAGGCCAAAAAGAGCTGTCCAAAAGAGTATCGAAATCTTTCCCAGATACATCAATCTTAAACGAAGACATACTTCTTTGATATGTGAAATTAAATTTTCTAACAGTTACGCTTTGATCTTTAACTTTAGAAGAAATATGGTACATCAAATCATCCTCGGTAGTGTCTGGATGGAACCTAGACACAAAAATAGATATTTTGCGAGGAACCACAACCAGCTTAACAACGATTGGTTCAGACTCCATTGCAATAGTTGGAGGTTCCGGGTTTTTCCTAGTGGATATTTTTGAAGGGGCGTTCTTCGACGTTGCTCGGACAACCGTACTAGGAATTTCAGAAGCCAAATCGATAAGTTCAAGGGGTTGAGGCAAGTTCGGGACTGTTGAGGTAGTAGGGCGATCATCCGTACGCCTGCGCTTGTTTTCGCGATTATCAGGGCATTCCAAATGAGGCGAATTCTCCAAAGTTTTGAAAATATTTTCATATTTTTTGATTTTGTCAGTCAGCAATGAAAAATCTTTCCATGGTTCGAGCCCTGGTACAGGTAACATCAAAAGTGATTTGAAAAAAGTTTTTCAAAACGGGGTCGCCCCTCGGCAGTGGTTTGGCAAACTCTCCGAGTGTATTTCTGCCATGACAGGCTTCTCAGCAAAAATTCGTCTCCTTTGTAGATGCTGTTCGGAGTCGGCAAAAAACTGTAGGTCCCACCAATTTGTAGGGAAAATTCAAATCGGCACACCACAAATTGAAAGAGAAGCTTGGCGCAAAAATCTCTTAGGAGGTTTATGATGATATACCTGTTGTATATCGCGCCATAGAGATAGAGAATGAAAAATCTTTGCTTATTTCAGAAAACCCGTTCCTGATATGCCTACAGATTTTACAGATATCAACTTCCGTCGACCGGCATTTGGAACAAGACCAGCGCAGGCCTTTTCCTTCGTTAAGCAGGTCAGCTATTCTACCGGTTAACCCAGTGCACTTGGCCTGGACAAGTCCATCACACAGCCAGCATGCTACAAAGCGTTCGGACTCGCTTTTCACCTGGCAGTTTGCTATCATGCAAGACATTTTCGTATAAATACTTATATCAATTTATAAGAAAAATTATAAGTTAAAAAACCCTTTCACAGATATTCTGCTTTAAAAATTTAATTTGTATGCCTTTGATATCATATAGGTCTATACCAATTTTCAGGTCTCTACCTTGAACACTTTCACAGATCTTCTGCTTGAAAAATCTAGTTTGTATGGGAGGTGCCACGCCTCCTTTTCTGATAACCCCCTTTTTTTAGTTATAAACCTTAGCTCTATACCAATTTTCATGTTCCACCCTTTAACACTTTTAAAGATATTCACCATATCATGCTTTGCGCAGAGGCGATATCGTAACCAATGAGGTTCTACCGAGGTGCGATTATTGCTAGTTGAAAACTTTAACCAAAAAAATTAAGTTTGTATGGGAGGTGCCACGCCCCCTTTTCTGACAACCCCCTTGTTTTGTGTGAAAATGCTTTTGATATCATATAGGTCTATACCAATTTGCAGGTCTCTACCTTGAACCCTTTCACAGATATTCTGCTTGAAAAATTTAGTTTTTATGGGAGGTGCCACGCCCCCTTTTCTTATAACCCACTTTTTTAGTTATAAACCTTCCCCACATGTGTCTCTTCAATGTGGCAAAGTTTGGTTAAAATCGGTTCAACCATTCTCCGTAAAGTTCATCACAACGCGAAAAACGGCTAAATTTTTATATATACGAGTATAGATTGACTGTCCGCAAAATGTATATGACTCCAATAAACACAAGGGCTGAATTTTGAGCTGAAGTTGCCGGAGTTCTTACTAATGTAGGCCAGGATTTTGCAAGAACCAGCCGAATTGAAAATCGAAATCCGAGCAAGAAAAGAATTTACTTGCCGATATCAGATGTACGTTTTGATAGCTTTGGACATTACGAGGTGTGTTCAAAAAGTATCGCGAATTTTGAATTTTCGCTGGTTACGTATATTCGAATTTCGAATTTTTTGTGGCGTTATGTTGGTACTCATGTCTCTCACTTATGCCGACAAGCTCGGCCATTTTGAATGTTCAGTTAATTGTTGACAGCTGCTTTGCTTGCACGTGTTTTGGATCGTCTTCGATTTTTACGCGAAATTCGTACCAAAATTGCTCAATTGTGACCAAAAACAGCATCGCATGAACATTGCTAATGAGATGTTAAACTCTGTCCGCGACGACCCAAATTTGCTCCAGAGGGTCATAACTGGTGACGAATCGTGGGTTTATGGTTATGACGTGGAAACCAAAGCTCAACCATCTCAATGGAAGCTGCCGCACGAACCAAGACCGAAAAAAGCGCGCCAAGTTCGGTCGAATGTGAAAGTTTTGCTGACAGTTTTCTTCGATTGCAGGGGCGTGGTGCATCATGAGTTCTTGCCACAGGGAAGAACGGTCAATAAGGAATATTACCTGCAAGTTATGCGCAATTTGCGCGAAGCAATCCGCCAGAAACGCCCGGATTTGTGGAAGAACAAAAATTGGCTTTTGCACCACGATAACGCCCCTGCTCACGCATCGTTGCTTGTGCGCGACTTTTTGGCCAAAAACAACACACTAATGATGCCGCAGCCACCGTATTCCCCAGATCTGGCCCCCTGTGACTTTTTCTTGTTCCCTAAACTGAAGAGGCCCATGAAAGGACGACTTTACGCTTCTCTTGACGAGATAAAGACGGCATCGAAGGAGGAGCTGAACAAGATACAAAAAAATGATTTTTTGAAGTGCTTCGAAGATTGGAAAAACCGTTGGGACAAGTGTATAATATCTCATGGGGATTACTTTGAAGGGACAAAATAGATATTCATGAATAAATAAATAATTTTTGAAAAAACACAAAATTCGCGATACTTTTTGAACACACCTCGTATTGTGAATTCCGAGAACGATTGTCGAATTTGCATTGTAAAAAAAAGCCATGTACTTCACAAACGCAGGCTTATTGCGAACATTGTGATATTCCTTTATGTAACTCAACCACTAAAAAATGTTTCAAAGAGTTTCATACCAAACAACTAAGGAAGTCTAAGTTCGGGTGGAACCGAACATTATATATCTAGTAGTGATCTATTATGGCATATCAATTTACGCAGGTCTATTTTAATACTTTTCAGTTCGTACACTTCTGTTATAAGTTTTGCGGGGTAACTTAATTTATTTGTATATTAATAGCTTACCTACCAACCATGGCAAATCCAATTTTTTTTTATGCTGACTACACAGAAAGAAAAAGCCCGGTAAAATCAATAAAAACAGGGGTTAATTCCATCGATTTTACGGTTATTTTTTATCTATTGCACAATACGATTGAATCAACCGTACAAAATTCGTTTTCACCACACTAACCTTTTTAGCAGTTAAATCAACGGGGACGTCTGTTGGTTTACTATCAACACTTGTGCAGTGAAATTAATATATATTCCAATTTACTTAAGATTAACGTCGTGGACAGTTAAATTAACAAAGTATTTCTATTACCTTCGAAATAACAGAGTAGACTGTTGAAACAACAAAGATTTCCCTTGACTTGGGAGTAACAGCAGCTTGCTGAAATAACAAAGATTTGTGTTAGTTTGAGATTAACAGGGTAAGTTGTCAAATTGAGTTGTAAATACTGTTGATTTCAAATCTGCAGTGATATCTGTTGAAATAACAAAATGCAGCTGTGTTTTTTAGATTTGTGATTTATTAATGGATTACAGGATTTTTTTTTACATATACATATGTGTTTATAATTATAATCTTTTTCTTGCAACATACAGTGACAAGAATAATTTCTTGAACAGGTACATATATTATAATATTAAATGTGCATATACTATAAGTATCTTAATCTTACGTAAGATAAACCATTAAAAATGTATGAATATATAAAGGAAAAGTGATAAAATTATTAATTTTATTCAAAAAGAGGACTTTTGTATTTTTTTTAGTAAGAAACGCTTGATAATATTCATCAAAATGTTGAACTTCAATTTCTGATGATATAATATAGATTTTTTTGTGAGTGTCGATAACTATATATTCAATTTTGTGTTCATGTAATGTATTATTTAAATCTAAGCATAAATAAATACTAGTTTTGTACAAAGTTCCTTTATATGGAATTTCTTTTTAAAATATAGCATCTTTGACATTTAAATTAAAATTTCATCAAAGGAGAAAATTAGAAAATTGATACGACACTTTTTTGGCAAGAGAAAATGCACCATTTCGCCTTTAAGTAATAACATTCATATATTTTTTAAAGCCTTATGTTTGGCTTCATATCGCATGCACCACATTTTTTTTAATGGTCCTGCCCTTTTTACAATATTGCAATAGTGAACCATAAAGTGGTGTTTCGGTTTTAGTTTGCCAAAACATTTAATATAGAGCTTGTGATGTTTAAATATATTCTGTTTTAAATTTTCTATATTATCTTCAGTAAAATGAGACAAAAGAAACAAATCAGTTATTTTTATGAGATAAATTATAAGCTTCCATACTCTATCATTTCAAGGAATTTTATCACCAATTATTATGGGGAAAAAATGTAAAAATGTTTTTGCTTCGGATGCAGACATTTTAATATTGCATTTTTTTAAATTACGCATTGTGAACGGGGCTGTAATGCTACCAATTTCTTGGGCTCCATATGGAAATACTCTTTTTCGCATATTTAGAAATTCTAAGGTGAAGAATTTCTTTTTTATGAAATAAAAAAAAACACTTGTACAGTTCGTAGCGGCAAACTCCTTCAAAAATGTCGTGCATAATATCTGCAGAATAGTTAGAACATACGTGGAAAGTTCCGATATCATTAAATATTGAATTTTCAAGAATTTCCGTTTCTTTTGGATCATTCATGTTGAGGTCTGCGTTATAATTATTTTCATTTCTTAAAAAATTCTCACATTCCTTTGAATCAGTTTGCATGTTTTCCCTGCTTTTTTTGCATAAACGGCAATATTTGTAACAATTAAAAGATTTGCTAAAACCAAGAATACTTTTGACACCCAAACAATTCCCTAATATCAAGCCTAAAACAAAATGTACACGGTAAGTGCTGTCCCCAGAAGTAATTTGAACTCCCTCTTCTTCCAGATACTTAACTTCTTCCTTAAGAGCATATAAGGCCTTATTACTTCCGTAAGCTTTAACAAAACTTAATTTTATAATTCCTGCTACAAATATAATTCAAATTTGAGGCTAAATGATCGGGAATAGTTGGAAATGACAAGTATATTCCAGACATAGAATCTTTAGACGAATGGCTCCCTAATGGATTGTTTACTTCAAAATCATCTGCATACAAAAAATATGGTAATATTATTTTATCAAGACCTATTATCGATTTCTTAATTTGTACAGAGAACCATTGACAAAATTTGAATAATTTGAACTTTTCTCCAAAAATTCTGTGTTTTTAGTGTATCTGTAAGAAGTGTGTCAAAAATTTACCTTAAATGAAATCTTAAACTAAACATATATGGGGTTTGAGACACATAACTTAATATTTGAAACAATAGTTTTACAAAAGTTTGTAATTTTGGACTGAATATCCACAGCATGTTTCCGTGAAAAATTTTCTTTTGCATATAATTCAGATGTTAAAGTCAAGGCAGATTTAAAAATTTCATTTGAAAAGTCGAATTTGGTACTTTTATTGTTGGCTAAATCATTTCTATCCATACAGTTTGTAGCGTTTGATAATGATATTCCTGATGTGCCACAATCAATAATACTTTGCTTAGGTTCAGATATAAAATTTAAGTTATCATCTTTCTCATGATGTAGTTTTAAATGTTTTGAAAACGAATATTTGCTTGAAAAGTGCTGCAAACAATTTTTTTGGCAGCACTTAAAATTTCCATGATTTTTTAATTTGTGAACATTTTTAAAGTGATTAAGAATTTCCTGTATGCTTTCAAATTTTGCTCTACAGACAAAGCAGATGTACATTTTGAACAATAATTCTAGCTTTCTTTTAAAAGTGAAGTTAAATGTGAAATTAAGCCGGTTATTTTCGATGATTTCTTATCATGTGAAGTGTAGATGTTATAAAAAAAATGTTGAAAACATGAAAAATTTGAAAGCATACATGTAGACATTTGACGAAAGATGATAACTTAAACCCATCACAATAAATATAAAAGTCGCTTAAATTAACTATACTATCCCCTACAAAAACTATTATAGGTTGTAGGGTAAGATTTTGCTGCTCGAAACGTTGTCTCATACAAAGAATTTCTTTTTCCAATATTGACGCGGATTTGATGTGCAAAATGACATTCCATGGCCTCATTTATGGTCACCTTCTTTAGCTTTCCATTAAATTTGTATTTCGGTGTAGGAGTTATGACTGCATTCAACAATAGTGCAATTATGCAGTTTCGGGAGTATAAATGTAAATAATTAAATAGTTTCAATTCTAGGATATAGTTAAGCTTTAAACAAAAATTTCCCTTACCAGTATTAATTGATTTGAAGTCAATCCTTTACAGCTTTATCCTTAATGTCATCTCTGTACAACTTAATCATGTGTGGTATAAATTTCTCCCACATCACGAAAAATGAAGCACTTATCTCGTTGTACAAAGTTGTAAAGTCACTTTGAATCTGAAATAAGATGTATGAAAATTCCATAACATAAATCACAGAAAAATTTGTTTCAAAATTTGCACAAAGTTCAGGGGACTTAATAAAATTTTGCAAACCGGCCATCTCAGAATATTATACAAAACTGGCTTATTTTAGCTAAAATTATATTCCATACAAATTCACTTGAAATGCCATGCTCTTCAAAAATATTGTGAGACAGGACGTTTTGGAAACGCAACCCGGTTAATGGTCCTTTTATTCTAACTTACCAGTTTAGGGCCTAGTATGCCATTCTGAAATCATATCAGTTATTAACAAATCTAGAACTGATTTTCTTCGCGCCGCAAATGTTCTCTTCCATTTCTCTTCAACTTCTTCCAATGGTGAGTCGTTGTATTTTAGCCAAGTTTTATATGTTTCAGAAACATTGTCATCTATCTCTTCAAAAACATTTTCGCAAAAAGAATCCGAATCTACTATTTTACGCTCTATTTGTTTGCGCGTTAATATTGTATTAAGATGTAGAGCCCCATAACATAGAATGTTGGGATATAAATATACCCAACGTTATATTCAATTGGGCTCTTAAGCTCATAACTCCATGCGCAGGTATCTTTCTATACAAAATTGGAGCGCAATCAAATTTAATAGCAAATTTTGCTTATACAAAGTAACATACATATACTCCATCGCACATTTATAACAGCGCCCAATTAACAAGTTCTAAACATTTACATACATACACATTAGGGCGGGTCGATTTAAAAATCGCTCATTGCTCTGTGAAAATCGTATTCTAGGGATCAAAATAAGAAACTTTGCCGAAGGAACCATACCTCTAAAACGAATTCTGATGTCCCCCAATTTGGGTCGAACTTTTGGGTAGGGGCAAATTTTGATAAATCCTACTTTGACCCATTTAGAGTGCTCCAATCGAGTCCAAATGTATGACCGACCCCCACTAACTTTGGGGGACCGACCCACCGATGCCAGTGGCACACCCCCTGGAACCCCTTTGGGGGTTCACCATACGAACATTTCAAAAAATCGCCGGTTTTGCACTTTACATGAAAAAATCAGCGAAATGCCTATGTTTTTTCTTTATTTTTATTTATTTATTTATAATAATATTTATTATTTATTTATAATAATATCTATTTTTTCTCTTAAGAAATTTATTTAGTCAGAACATATGTAAATGAAAAAATTAATTTAAGTGAGTTATAGAAAAGAAACTAAAAAAAATTATTGTTTGAAGTCTTTTTTACTTTCAAGTCTGGGCAATTTCGCACGGCTCTCTAATGTCGTAGCCATAACAGCCTCTACATTTTCCGGTATAACCCGTTTGGAAACGCTAGCTAGCAATTGAACAATGTCGTTCCGTTCCTTGTATCTGTGATGGAATTTTTGGATCATTAAACGGTGGATCATCTTGATTTTCTTGATATTCTTTCAATGTATCGTACGGAATGCTTCGCGTGAATGGTGGTTCAAATACGATATTTATATCATTCAAATTGATCATTTTCGTATAACTTGTGCAATTAAAGTTTATATCTGGTTTTTTATAAACTCTAAGTTCCATTGGCTCGTCAACATCGGTTCGATAGCGTAGAATTTTCTTGATGGCACAGTCGCGCTTTTTTTCCTATCATCAAACAACATTGATAACAAGATATTTTCCGAATGCGCATAATATGAATTATCTTTAATTACTTGATTGACAATTTTGCGCAAACGAGGTTGTAGAAATCGTGACCAATCAATGAACTTGAAAAATAATACACGACAGAGCTGTAATACTTGATATTGAAGTACATTGGCACATAACATTTAATTATAAATTCAACCAGAATTCTTAAATTTGCATCTGGATTTTTCGTTGTCACATATAATCGCAATAATCTAGCGGCCTGGGTGAGCCACCGATAATGTACAATTTTCCCTAGTTTGATGTTAGCCAGATCCACCGGAACCACGCCGCTATAAATTGCATGGGCCATGTCGTATAAGTACTTCGAATCGGTGGAAAATTCAATTTTTTCTGGAGCAGGGGGCATATTTTGCAACTCAATTTTCTGGAAGCCGTCCACCACCTAAAAATATATAATAATAAAATAATTAAAAATGGTTGGCAATTATAATAAATGAGTGATAGCAATAAGTTACCGGAAGAGTTTCACAAGTTTCGATTTGATGGCTCAGTTTTCCGGTTGCCGATCTTGGTCCAGTGCTGGTTGATTTATCCAAAGCTTCAAACAAATGCCGAAACGGAAGTTCGTTGAAGCGTAGAAGGCAAACGAACCAATGCAATGGTCTTTTTAACAGCAATTCAAATCGTCGTATAATTCCACCGTGTGGGCCAGTGTTTGTTACCTCACCGTCAGTGCATATTCCAATTAATGCATCCAGTGATATATTTTTATCGTTGAAAAAACCATTTAATTTGGTTGTTTTGTATTCAGCGGTTTCATGTTCCAGTCTTACGTAACCAATCAATTCAGAATTGGGTTCTCTCAAAATAACAAGATGAGGTTCTTTTACTATCCTAGTATGATACTTCTCATCAATTTTATCTATCGTTAAAGTATCATCTTTTCTGCCATCGAATAAAAGCGCTAACAAATTGGTATCATCTAACCGTTTGCGAAGCACTTCTTCTCTGCATTTCTCTTTTTCTCTGCGAACTTTCGATTTATCCATGATAAGAGGTTTCCCATGCTTATCTTAAATTTTAAAATCTTGCAAAAGAGCGGTTCCCAATGCTGATGCTACTCTGTCAGGCACACCAAATCTGTCACATACCAAGGCAAAGTTAAAACAATCGTATCTCTCTGTGTATTGTGAACTTGTGCTTCTATCCATATCTTCTTGAACCGGTGGCGGTGCGTATGTTGAATCATCGGGATCTTGGTATGTTGGAATTGATGACATAGACGTCGCTCCTTGCTCTTCAGTTTCCATCATAAATGCATGCATTGTTAGTCTTCTCTGATTATGTTGATTGTGCATGAACTCTTTGAGGCGTTCGGGAACCCAGCCGCATGCACATGGAGCTGCCTTCAAATCGCACTTACATGTTCCAATGTAAAAAATTGTTTCCAGAGATTTTACATACTCTGTAAATTGTTGGGTGCTGTTTCTTCTCTTGATTTGCTCTCGATACTTGTCAAGCAATTTATTCAATTTATTAAATACACTTTTTTTCAGCATTATTTCCATACCAAGTTTTTCCCAAATTCCAATCAACTTATCTTGTACTTGAATAGTGAATGATTTATGGGAACACTTTTTTTGATCTGTTTTAGCACGTTCGCTTAAGTAAAAATAATATCTCAAGATATCCAGATGGGTTGGTAAATTAAGATCAGTTAAATCAGTAGACACACCAAAAACAGTAACATCATGCTTGGGTATATGACTCATTTGGTTTCCGATAGTTGCTGATGTATTTGTTTCATCTTGCGGTGTAGAGGATGGTGGATTCATTGTAAACTTTTTGATTTGGAATAGTCACTTCACTTAGTATTTTTTTTTAAATATTTTTTTATCTGAAGTTAGCACTTTACACTTTGAGTTCTTCACAACGACTTAATGCATTCACAAAAACTGTTGCGTTATATATGGTCTTCGAGACGAGGTAATAAGAATGAAATGGTAATTTCAATTCTACCTGCTGTGTCTTGTGGTGGCTTAAAAAAAACAATACAAGCAATTTTACGATCTGCAATTGTGTCACAGTGATACCTTCATTTTTTAAAACGGTTGAATAAAAAACCAACACAACTATGTTTACGACATGCAAATGCATCACAGTGTTGCCTTGGTTTTAAAAGGGTTGTAAAGACGCTAATTTCTAATAATTTTTTTAATTTGTTTTCTATTACTAAGTTAAATTAATTTTTTCATATGCATATGTTCTGACTAAATAAATTTCTAAAGAGAAAAATAAACTCCAAAAAGAAAAAACATAGGAATTTCGCTGATTTTTTCATGTAAAGTGCAAAACCGGCGATTTTTTGAAATGTTTGTATGGTGAACCCCCAGGGGGTTCCAGGGTATGTGCCACTAGCATCGGTGGGTCGGGCCTCCAAAGTTATTGGGGGTCGGTCATACATTTGGACTCGATTGGAGCACTCTAAATGGGTCAAAGTGGGATTTTTCAAAATTTGCCCCTACCCAAAAATTCAACCCAAATTGGGGGACATCAGAATTCGTTTTAGAGGTATGGTTCCTTCGGCAAAGTTTCTTCTTTTGATCCCTAGAATATGATTTTCACAGAGCAATGGGCGATTTTTTTGCCTCCCCACAAATCGACCCGGCCTAATACACATACAGTCACTCACAAAAATTAGTACACACTTTGTTTATTTTGAAAAAACTCGTACGCAGTAGCTAACGGCTTAATTGATAAGTTTCATTTAAAATATAGCAAATTCCCTAACAGAATCCAAATTTAAAAAATGTCAAAGGTTATTCAAAGGTCAGGAAAATTAATCAAAATTTGAAAAATGGCCAACAAAATTTTCAAATCTTGTTTCAGAATTTCTAGAAAATTTTTGATTATGCAGTTTTTAGCACATTGAATTTTAGTACAATAATGTGCAAGTTAGAAATAGCTCAAAAGTTTCTCCGAATTTTTAGAATTTTTTTTGTCGAGAGTGTTGGGCATTTTCCTCCATACATTGCATGAACAGAAATATATTTTGTATGGAAGAAAATGTTAAACAGCCTCTACAAAAAAAATTCTGAAAATTCGGTGAAACTTTTGAGCTATTTCTAACTTGCACATTATTATACTGAAATTGAACGGGCTACAAAACTGCATACTCGAAAATTTTCTAGAAATTCTGAAACAAGATTTGAAAATTTTGATTGGCATTTTTCAAATTTTGATTAATTTTCATGACCTTTGAATAACCCTTGACATTTTTTTAAATTTGGCTTCTGTTAGGGAATTTACTATATTTTAAATGAAAATTATCAATTAAGCCGTGAGCTAATGCGTATGAGTTTTTTTCAGAATAAACCAAGTGTGTACTAACTTTTGTGAGCCACCGTATATCATTTTATAGTATTATGATGAGTGTGCACATCTGCATCTGCATACATAAAATTTTAAAAAATTGTAAAGGCTTATAAATATGCGGTGGGGTATATATCTGTGGTCATAAGCAATAACAGCCTAGGTCGACTTAATAAATTAATGATTAATCGAGTTGGGACCAGTTAAAAGTTGTTCTGGCTATTTTTAATAACAAAATCGTGTAATTTTGCAAGACTTACTGGTATTTTATTATTTTGCCTACAAACGATTAAATCTAACATGTTTGGTTAAGTTAAAAAAGTCGACAGAAAAAATTTCAATTGGCCTAATTTCTTAAGTCGACTTAGGTTGCAACAATGAAAAAAATATTTTGATATATATATATACTCACGGTAAGCTCACCGCAGAATCGCTTGCATATGCATTCTGCTATACTTTGCATGCCCTTCAATTGTAGCGTATGGCCTTTTAAAATGAAATAGTCCACAACACAATTGACAATTGCTTGCTGATGCTGTGGTGTCAAAGTTGAGTTATGCGTATAATATTCCAGAGCACCTCGTCCAATGGGTGTTGCTTCCAAAATTGATTGCAATTCCTGAAAATAAGTATAGCAATAAAATGTATATTAATATTTCTAATAAAAGTATTAATAAGCAGGTTTTACCTCTTTATGAAAAGTGCCACTTTGAGCAATTGGGGGCTGCAATATATTTGCAAAAGCATTCTAAAATAAAATTGTTATGGACAAAAATTTGAAAAAATTTGAGCATACACAGTACGCATTACGTAATACTAAAATTTTTCTAATTTAGTAGTTTCGAAGGAAATTTAGCTTTGATGCCCAAATATTTCAAATCCGGAAATATTTTTTCTAAGTCCGTTTCAGTGAGATATTGAAGCTCATCTGCACCAACACCCGATTCTACAAAATACTTTGATTTTAGGTCACATATAAAGTTTTTTGCAAAAACCTTACCTTTGAGAATAAGAAAACTACTTTCTAAAGTCCAATCTTCAAGTAAATTCAATAGCTTTTCATCTTCCGCCATCCTGAAAAAGATATTTAAAATTGTTCATACATTTTTAAATACAAATAATAACTTTATTCTTTGCTACACTTCTACAGCTATATATGCTTGTAAATATGTACATAAGTTGTCTCACAATCGTACGCAAGCTATGCAGTTGCATTTGAAAAACTAACGGCACTTTGGTTGATGAAGCCAAAGTGGCGTCAAATTCACAATTTCACTTACCTTTATTTTAAACTAATTCATTAAAGTTGTAATAATGTATTCGCGCTACAGTTTTATTAATAAAATTAGTTTATTCCGCGTTATAAACGTTTAAAAATGTGCACAAAGTTCACCACTCGACAAACGCGTTGACAATTTCAAGTACAAATGAGGCTAGGCAAGCGCAAATTTCTTTGTATGAAGGATGGTGAGAGCCGTGAGCGTACGAATTTCTTTAAAATTGGATGATACAATACAAAAGATTATCAACAGTTCCTCTTTGTTAAAGTAACTTAACAAGTTAGTTGATTCAAACGGAAATCAGTTTAGTTTACTGGGTTGGAGCTTTGCGGCCGGTAAATTAGAAGGCAAAAACTAAATTTTCCTTTACCCTCCTACGCGTTTCGATGCTTCAGCATCTTCCTCAGGGAGTCTGAATTTTATTTAAAGAAACAGTTAATAAAAACAATTAATAAAAACAACCATAAATAACATAAATATCCCACTCAATGGTAATAATTATACACTTACTTTATATGGTATGTATGCAAAACAAAAATACTAAATTTAAAGTAACATTCTATTTTGTTTTTGATTTTATTGGCGCCCTGTATAATTTTGCTTCCTACTGTTTTTTCTACCATCACCGTACTGTATCACAGCTGTGTATGCGTTGTTTATTTTGTCCAAGTCTTCCTTAAAATTCATCACACTGTGTAATTGTTGTTGTATACGAAGGCTTTCCATCGTCATTCTCTTGTTTGTTCTGTTTTCAATGTCTAATATTCTAGTGTTATCGAAATCAGCTGTATGATTTTTGTTGGTTAGATGTTGTGCTAGTGCTGTTGTTGTTTTTTTGTTTTTTACATCAGCCATATGTTCGTTGACTCGTACTTGTAGACAGCGCTTGGTAGTACCAATATAGCGCTGCTCGCAGATTTCATTCCCGTTCCCTTTACATCTAATTTCGTAGACCACATTATGTTGTTTTTCCTTTTTAATTGGGTCCTTTGTTTTTGTAAATATTCTGTTTAAGGTGTTGTGTGTTTTGTGTGCATATTTAATTTTATCAGTTTTTATAATTTTGCTGAGCGCCTGGTTGACGGTTAGGCCCGGTATATATTTTAACCCAATATATTTTTTATCCGGATTTTCTCTACTATTTAAATTATTTGGTTCCGTAGGCTTCATTTTTTCCAAAGCTTCTTTTATTATTGCATCAATTATTTGTGTTGGATAACTATTTTTTGTAAGTAAATTTTTGATTTTGAGTTTGTTATTTTCCATGAAAATATTATCACATAGTGAAAAAACTTTTCTTGCAAGACTGGTCGCAGTATTCTTCTTTTGATACCAAGGGTGGTTTCAGTGGTAGTTAATTATTCTACCAGAGGCAACTTCTTTTGCATACCAGTCAAATGATAAATTACTATTACGATTTTTATGTATTTTTAAATCTAGGAAGGCTATTTGGCTTTTTTCCTCTTTTTCGACTGTAAATTTAATTTTAGTGTGTTGCGAGTTCAACACTTTTAAAATGTCTTCCACGTCTTTAGTTTTAATTATTGCAAATACATCATCTACATATTTGGCTATGTATTTTATGTATATGTCCTTTGTTTTTAGTTCAGCTATGCTGTCGTCAAAAATTTTGTCAAGTACAATATCAGCGATTGTTGGAGATAATGGATTACCCATGGGCATGCCGTAAACTTGTTGATAAACTTTCTCGTTATATTGTAAATAATTATTATCCCGAAGGCAGAATTCAAGTATTGATTGAAAATTTCTTTTACCGATTGTAGTGTGTTGCTCCAGCATTGGCCATTTTCCTATTATGGTTTGTATCGCTGAGTGAACCGGTATATTAGTAAATAAGGATATGACATCAAAGGATACCATCATTTCATCATCTTCTATTGTAATAGTTTTAAGCGCATCTTTCAATTTAAACGAGTTTTTTATGTTATATTCATCCGATATAATATTTTTGAGAATACCTCCCATGAATTTAGCTAGCTTTTGGCACGGTACATTCGTGGATGATGATATTGGTCTTAATGGTGTATTCGGTTTATGGGTTTAATCAGTTTAATTAACCGAAAATCGGTAAATTTTACAGATATTTGTTGAATTAGAAAGAACTATTTCTATTTTGTCCAAATGAAGGGAAAAATTGGTTGTGTTTACATAAAATTTGGTTTAATTAACTAAAATATGATCAATTTAACTAGAATTATGTTGATTCCATAACAACAGTACCAAGTTGTTGATTTTACTGATATCATTTCTTTCTGTGTATACTCTTTGATTGAGCTCGCACTTTTCAAATAACGCTCTGCTTTCTTAATTAATTTTCGCTACGTCCACGCAAAAAATAAAAACGTGCACGGACAGTTTTAATCGTATAAAAGTCGTTACCAGTAAACTGTGATTCTAAGTTTCATAATAATTGTGCAAACGTTGAATTTGTTGATTCTTCTGAAATTTTTACTAAAAGCAAAAATATTGTGTTTATCTGCAATAACTGTTTAAACGTGTCACTTTATCCACTTTATCTAAAGAACTTAACTCTTTAAAGAGTAAATTCGAAGAGTTTTCGCACAATAACAAAACTTTAACTAATTCGCCTGTGTGTATCAATTACAAAACCTACCAGCAATGCACATAATCTACGCTCTCAAAAAAGTGTTCCAATAAAACCAATTGACTGCTGTCTCTGCTTATAACATAATCGATCACACCGCAACACTCAGTTTTGT
Organism: Merzomyia westermanni; assembly: GCA_949987695.1. Taxonomy (NCBI): domain Eukaryota; kingdom Metazoa; phylum Arthropoda; class Insecta; order Diptera; family Tephritidae; genus Merzomyia; species Merzomyia westermanni. The sequence continues at coordinate 52,207,727 of OX465292.1, read as the reverse complement.
TGGTCCAACTGCTGATTTACGCTCTGCTATCACCACAAACAATGTTAGCGCTGATACTCTTTCGAGCTCATTTGCCTCTAGTCAACTTGCATGCTGCTTCTGTTGTTGATAATCAGCCTGTATACGAGGTGTGTTCAAAAAGTATCGCGAATTTTGTGTTTTTTCAAAAATTTTTTATTTATTCATGAATATCTATTTTGCCCCCTTCAAAGTAATCCCCATGAGATATTATACACTTGTGCAAACGGTTTTTCCAATCTTCGAAGCACTTCAAAAAATAATTTTTTTGTATCTTGTTCAGCTCCTCCTTCGATGCCGTCTTTATCTCGTCAAGAGAAGCGTAACGTCGTCCTTTCATGGGCCTCTTCAGTTTAGGGAACAAGAAAAAGTCACAGGGGGCCAGATCTGGGGAATACGGTGGCTGCGGCATCATTAGTGTGTTGTTTTTGGCCAAAAAGTCGCGCACAAGCAACGATGCGTGAGCAGGGGCGTTATCGTGGTGCAAAAGCCAATTTTTGTTCTTCCACAAATCCGGGCGTTTCTGGCGGATTGCTTCACGCAAATTGCGCATAACTTGCAGGTAATATTCCTTATTGACCGTTCTTCCCTGTGGCAAGAACTCATGATGCACCACGCCATTGCAATCGAAGAAAACTGTCAGCAAAACTTTCACATTCGACCGAACTTGGCGCGCTTTTTTCGGTCTTGGTTCGTGCGGCAGCTTCCATTGAGATGATTGAGCTTTGGTTTCCACGTCATAACCATAAACTCACGATTCGTCACCAGTTATGACCCTCTGGAGCAAATTTGGGTCGTCGCGGACAGAGTTTAACATCTCATTAGCAATGTTCATGCGATGCTGTTTTTGGTCACAATTGAGCAATTTTGGTAAAAAAATAGGTAAAAATCGAAGACGATCCAAAACACGTGCAAGCAAAGCAGCTGTCAACAATTAACTGAACATTCAAAATGGCCGAGCTTGTCGGCATAAGTGAGAGACATGAGTACCAACATAACGCCACAAAAAATTCGAAATTCGAATATACGTAACCAGCGAAAATTCAAAATTCGCGATACGTTTTGAACACACCTCGTATTCTCACTGGACGCAAATCTTCTTCGTTAACTGAACTTGCTGTTGTCAGCAATAACATGAACAAAAAGGAGTGGCTGCATTTATCGGCCGTTAAACCATCAGTTTCTGAGGATAATGTTATTTACTTTATAGTTAATAAGTTTGGGTTTGCAAGAAATCATCTTTCATGCTCTAAGCTTGTTAAAAAAGATGTCTCTCTTCAGAATTTACAAAGCATACATTTTAAGCTAGGTGTATCTGGCGGCCGCCGTGGTGTGAAGGTAGTGTTGCCGGCCTACCACACCGAAGGTCCATGGTTCGAGCCCTGGTACAGGTAACATCAAAAGTGATTTGAAAAAAGTTTTTCAAAAACGGGGTCGCCCCTCGGCAGTGGTTTGGCAAACTCTCCGAGTGTATTTCTGCCATGACAGGCTTCTCAGCAAAAATTCGTCTCCTTTGTAGATGCCGTTCGGAGTCGGCAAAAAACTGTAGGTCCCACCAATTTGTAGGGAAAATTGAAATCGGCACACCACAAATTGGAAGAGAAGCTTGGCGCAAAAATCTCTTAGGAGGTATATCGCGCCATAGAGAGATAGAGAGAGAGAGTATCTGTGGATTATCTTAAACAACTCTTAGATGAAAAAGTATGGCCTGCAGGAATTAATGGTAGTACATTTCGTTTCTGTTTGAACCAATAGATTTATAACTGCTAACTATGCCTATAACCAAAAACACAAATAATGATTCTTTACCCTCAGAGGTGAATAAATTAAATATATATTACCAGAACATGCCTGGCATGTGTACTTAATGTAAATACATTTTTCTGGCTACATCACGATGTGAGTTTGATGTCTACGAGTATGTACTTGTGGAAACGTGGCTTAATAAAGATTTATTTGATAGTGAATTTTTTGATCCATCATTATTCGAGGTTTATCATAAGGACCGTGACCCAGACAGAACGGGTCTATTCAGAGGGGGTGGTGTTTTAATAGCGATAAGACGGACCTTGCGTTCTTCGTTTGTGCAGCTACTAAATAATGATTCTTTACTCAATCAGTTGTGTGTGTGTATTTATGGCAACCTTGGCAAGTATACCTCTGTGCTTCATACATTTTGCCCAATAGCGATGAATCTTTAAACGATTCCATGTTAGTAACATTTTAAATATCTGTGAAAATAATGTGGAAGGCCACTTCTGTATTCTTGGTGATTTTAATCTTAATAAAATAATTTGGTCTAATTTGATAAACACAAATATACTCACACCTACTAACATTAACTATTTTCATGAGATCAATTTACTAGATAGCCTTTTTAGTGTCAATCTCATTCAAATTAATTCGCTGCGTAATAGACTAAATAATATCTTATATCTCGCCTTTGTTGATGAGAACTTAAGTTTTCGTTTAACCGAGTGTGAATTTCCGCTTTGCAATTCCGCCATGCACCATGTACCTCTCTCAGTAACTCTTCGAGGGTTGAACTTTAGCCCGGTTTGTCTCATTGAACCACGGTATTTTGATTTTAGAGGCGTCAACTTCGATGACTTGAATGCCAGAATTTTGGAACTAGACTGGAAGTCACTTTTTAATTCAAAATCTGTTTCTGATTGTTTTGATATTTGTCTCATTAATATTTTTTCTTTACTGCATTGTACCTACCCACCCCTCCCGCATACACAAACTCCCCTGGTATACTAGCGATCTTAAAAGGCTTAAAAATAAGCGAAACAAGTACTTCAACCTGTACAAATGCACTAATAATTGCGATTTTAAAGAAAAATATATTACATTTTCAAAAGAGTTTAATGCGCGAGACAAACGGTTATACAATCAAAATATATCCCTAGGTATGAATTTGAACTAAAATCGAACACGAAAGCTGTCTGAAATTTAAACGGTCAAAAAAAGGTTGCACAAATATTCCCGCCTCTGTAACTTTTGATGGTAAGGGTTCTCAGTGCTTATCTCATACCGCCAATTTATTCGCTGATTTTTTTAGCTCTAATTTCGTTCATGATAGTGAATCCGCCATAAATTCCACTTGTTCCGGTGCTTCAGGTGCCTTGGCTCTTTGGCTGTATCTAAGTTAGATATTATTAATTGCATATCCTCTTTACAGCACTCAACTAAAACAGATTTGGACGGTATATCCTCATTTCTACTAACAAAGTGCTGTATTTCGCTCTGCGTACCTTTAAACCATATTTTTAATCTTAGAAAATTTTTAGTAGTAGGCTAGTTTGACCTAATCAGCTTTGGTGCAAATAAACGCTTTATTTCACCTTCTTGCCCAACGTTTCGCTGAATTTTCCAGCATCTTCAGGGGCTACACTATTTATTTTTTCAAAAAGATAACAAACATTATTATAAGCATTTACTACATTTAACTTGTACAACAACAAATAACACTTACAATAACAATGAACAATATGAACACTTAGAACTAATCATTAAGCTTCCATTAGTTACGTAGCATAGACTTGACTTAACTTGACTTGACTAGGCAACTTGCACTTTGATTATACTCCACTTAGCACATACAATGTGGCATCATAATCAGCTGTTTTTTAGCTGTAAATTTATTGTTGTGCAATATTTGTAAAAATAAGTGGTGGTTTTTTAAATAAAAGAATTTTAACGCAATTAATAAATTTCAGTGCGCAAACTTTGTTTTTAATAAGCAATATACATATAAAATCTATGCTAATTGTGGTAAAGTGAAAAAGTATAGTTTCGTTGTGGCATATCATTGCTGGAGGCGTTTGGCCAGTGCCACCCACCGTTCAATTGAAACTTTTTTCATTGAAACTGAACTAAAAAAGGTTTCATTTGAACTGAAAAAAGTTGCATTTGACCTGAAAATGCTATAACATTTTAAAGGAATTTGTACTGCGTAATCAAAAATTTGTCGCAATTATCAGGAGCATGGACACGGACGCTTTTCTCGACCTCACATTTTTAAACGTTCTCCGTGTTTACCAACGGCAACAAAATGCGAGAAGGGTTCGCCGATGGGCAGTTCACCCAGTGAATGTGGATCGAAGAACCAACGGATATTTTGCTCGAGTCTTCCTTATAAGCAAGGAGGATGATGACAAACTATTTGCGCTGACAAGAATGAGGCGTCCAATTTACGACTTGCTTTTTAAATTGGTGGGTGGAGTTCTTGAAAAATCTAAACAGCAAATTAGTTCCGAAGAGCTGTTAGTTATAACAGTAATGTAAGTGAAAGCGGATCTTGAAGATTATATACATGTGAATAGGAAAGTTTGTGTGTTCGAATACATTTATGTTTACTCTCACTTTATAGGTATCTTGCTCACGAAACTTCCTTTGAAGTCATTGCTTCCATGCACAAATTAGGTAGGACCACTGTGCGCAATATCGTGTTGGAAACCTGTTAGGTGATATGGAACGTTTTATCTCCGGTGTACCTCAGTGAACCATCAACTTACCAGTATTTGGATATAGCGCGTGATTTCCTAAAGCTCTGGAATATTCCAAACTGTGTCGGAGCTATCGATGGGAAGCATATTGCCATAAAATTTCCCAATAATTATGGGTCATTATATTTTAACTACAAAAAATTCCACAGTATAGTACTGATGGCTACTTGCGATGCGAAATACACCTTCACTTCTGCCAGCATTGGGAGCTACGGTGGACAAAGTGATGGAGGTAATAAACCTGATTATACATATTTTTAAATTTGCTAATTTCTTTGAAATTTAAAGGTATTTTCCAGGATACCGCTTTTGGTCGTTCTCTACTGCAAAACAGTTTGCCATTACCTCCAAAATCTCTCCTGTCAAATAGTTCGGGTATGGATTTTACATACTTTTTTGTGGGGACGCAGCATTCCCTTTAAAGGAGAATTTAATGCGACCTTATCCAGGGACTCAGCTACCACAAATTAAATCCATATTTAACTACAGACAATCTCGAGGACGTCGAGTAATAGAGAATAGTTTTGGCATACTAAGTGCTCGCTGGCGTCTTTTACGTAAGCCTATAGAGTCTTCCCCGGATAGTTGCGAAAAAATTGTTCTAGCCTGCTTGGTCCTACATAATTTTATTATACTGAACGACCATCAACGCTGGTACTGTCCTGAGGATTATGCAGACACCGACAACCCGGAGGGAGCACAAAATGGAGGATGGCGTCTTGATGTAGAGGATGCAGGTGGTCCGCTACCTTCTATAACTTCATCTCGACGAAACGCTTCCACGGCTGCATTCCGTCTTAGAGATATTCTAGCGGAATACTTTATGAATGAGGGAGCTGTTCCCTTCCAGAATAGGCTTAGCCAATTGCCTAAGTAAGTAACAATGTATAAATGTCATAAATATTTATTAGTTAATTCATGAGAGGTATAATGTTTTCTGTGATGCCAAAGACAGTTCCGTCCTTACTTTTATTTTGCATATTTTATAGAAACGTGGGGTGAACGCCCTACTGCTATTATAAATTCCACTATTGATAAACAATTTATGTTCTTTTCTTTCTATTTAAGGAGTGGAATAATTTCATAATATACATACATATAATAATATACATACATAGGCATACATAAGTTCTCAAAGCAGATGCAGCTGTCAATATTCTGCAATAGTTTATATGTGTGCAAACATACCCAAATTAATTTGGAAGATAGTAAGTAGCAATCATACTGAATTCGATTATTGTAACTACATATGTATATTTTTTTTTTAAATTTCAAGGAGCGGATTATTTCATCTATATACATAAGGCAAAATATAATAGAAACTTGTACCTCAGATATGGAAGGGAGAATACTACCAGCTCTAAAACCTCTACAGCAACGAAATACTTGATGTACAATAGAAACACAACACTTATGCATTACACGTTATAAAGCTTTAATTCAATTTACTTTTTTAATAAACATGTACATATATATATTGACTTAGATCACATCAACTTATAACTTATATAGCTTTAATTCAATTCACTTTAAAAAAAAAAACATGTATGTATATATCGAGCCCTAACGGCAATTTTGGTGTAACCAACCAAATTATGAAAATCCGTTTTTGACAGATACCGTAATAAGTTTCATTACAAAGATAAACCAAAAGCAATTTTGATGTAAGTAACATTTTGCATGAAATTTTTTAACAAATTTACCCCCTTATGCATAAAAAATACAAAAAGGTTTATAAAGATTTTTAAAATGATATTTCCATACAAATTTTCAATTATAAGAGCTTAATAAACCTATATTATTTTTTATGAATAAGGGGGTAAATTTTAAAAACCTCCTGTAAAATTTTATGGTAATTGTTTCCTTTTGGAGACAACTGCTAAAACACGTCCGAAATTATCGGAAAGGGTATCAATAGACGCGTTTTGACCTCGGTAACAATAGTCCGGAAGCGGATTTTCGAGTTTTTGTTTCAGTGAAGATAAATATATCAACGTTGAAAATTTTCTGTCATTTTCATGTGGCTTTTGAAATCAGAGATATCGGGTGTACGAAAAGTTTAGTAGTGTGTTCTGCGCAGAAATACTGCGGACCGCGTAGCCGGTGTTGGACCGGCTAAGGGTTATTTCTTTGAAGCGCGGCCGAGTAATTTTTTGAATAACTTTTCACTGAAACAAAAAATTGAAAATCCGCTTCCGGATTGTTGATACCGAAGCAAAACGCGTTGTTTGATGCCTCTCCCGATATTTTTGGACGTGTTTTAGCAGTTGTCTCCTAAAGGAAACAATTACCAATTTTTTGTTTGTTGGTTACACCAAAATTGTTGTTAGGGCTCGATATATTGACTTAGATATCATCAACTAGACACCCTATTTTCAAGTTTTTTCTCAGAATTTTTTGGAGTATGCAGTTTTGTAGCCCACAGTGTTTCTAAAATACTGAGAATTTTTAAAAATAGTTTGCCCATTACTGAAATGTAATGATTCTTGTTGCAAATTATTGTACTAAAATTTAATCAGCTAAAAAAAGTTTTAAATATTGTTGAAAGTTTTTGGGAACATTATTTATATGGCTCTGTTACAGACTACGCTATATTTAAAGTTAAAATTAATAATACCTATCTATGGAAATATATTTTGCGTATAAAAACATTTTCAGTTGTCCACCAATTAATTTGAGCAGGAGTACACTTTTGCTCATATTAATAAGTACAAATTTGATATTGATTTTATTCGTAACATATATTCACTTACATAATTGTTTTTAACAATTTTCATTTAAGATATAGTATTGCATAAATATAATCTTTAAAAAATACATAAAGTTCAGGACAATGGATTAGAGTTGTATCCAATGTCCTGAACTCTCTGTGAGTTTTAAAGATTATATTTGTGCAATAGATTATGCTATATTTTAAATAAAAATTATGAAAACAACATAAGTGAATATATGTGTGTTATGAATAAAATCATTTTAAATTTTGTACCTATTAATATAAGCAAATGTGTAGTGATGGAAAAAAGTGTTCACTGGTGTAGGCCTTCAATCCTCTGACTCTAGCTGTATATTCATTACCTCTGTCGTAATGACTTTAATTGCTTTCGCCTGTTTACGATCGCTCATCTCAGCTAAAGATGCAACAATCATGTCACCAAAGGACTTCAGCCTTCTGTTTTCGCCTAAGCGCTCCTTTTGTACTTTTTTAAAAATCTGACACACTTCACGAAAGTCGTCATCGGTCTTCTCCAGTTGTATTTTTCTTTTTGATGTAGGTGGTGTAAATGGCACAGGATCATCCAATAGCTGTTGTTGCTGCATTTCATTTGAATCGGCGGACGAAAAAAGAAGCGGTGATGACGGAGGCGGCGGCCATAGTTGCGATGGATTTTCGCTTGTAGATGTCGATGCAGATGACGCAGAGTACCTCTTCAATATGTTGCTGGAGCATCGAGTACTGTAAAAAAACCAAATATTTACAATATTGTTCGAAACATTGACAACATTCTTCAAGGAAACCCTTAAACAGTATTTATTTATTAATTGATATTAGATTATTATTTTTTTTTGTATGTAATAATTATACCTTTCATGAACATGAAATGGTATATTACCTTTGGTCCGATATTTTTAAAGTTGAGAAATATAATAGATAGACCCACCATTAAGTATACCGAATTGATCAGGACGATGAGTTAAGTTGGTATAGCCATGTCCGTCTGTTTGAACGCAAACTAGTACCTCAATGGTTTGTGGAAACTTACAATACATTCAACGCATGAGCACAACATCTTCTTAAATAAACTTACGGCCTTGGAGTCACATAAGGCTTGATGAATTCCATGCTTTGCATCAGATACCAAGGCCTGTTTGACGCTGCACCACTTCCTGAAGGTTTATCGAGGGCACGTTGCTCCCTTGAAAATCGCTCGCGAAGCGAAGTCCAGCGCTTGCTGCACTCTTCTCCAAATTGATGAACTAATATTTATAAACAGCAGGCACATCAGTTTTTTCATTATATTTACCTGTAACACCAAACTCTGGCGGCCGCCGTGGTGTGGAGGTAGTGTTGCCGGCCTACCACACCGAAGGTCCATGGTTCGAGCCCTGGTACAGGTAACATCAAAAGTGATTTGAAAAAAGTTTTTCAAAACGGGGTCGCCCCTCGGCAGTGGTTTGGCAAACTCTCCGAGTGTATTTCTGCCATGACAGGCTTCTCAGCAAAAATTCGTCTCCTTTGTAGATGCCGTTCGGAGTCGGCAAAAAACTGTAGGTCCCACCAATTTGTAGGGAAAATTCCAATCGGCACACCACAAATTGGAAGAGAAGCTTGGCGCAAAAATCTCTTAGGAGGTTTATGATGATATACCTGTTGTATATCGCGCCATAAAAGAAAAAAGAACACCAAACTCTTTTGCTATAGTTGCGCAGGCTGCCAGTTTTTGGTCGTGTAGCTTGTAGCCTGCACAAGACTTGTTGTAGAGGATTTCGTGGCCTCGCACCAAATCTATTAATCGTTTGTCATTAATCATGCTTAAAGAGAAGAAAACGTTGTGAAATAAATGATATTAATCCTTAATTTAACAAATATAACTTACTTTTTCTCGGAAACAAAATAAAGCGCCTGGCAAATGATTGATTTTAAATAAATGTCAACATGTAAGAAGAAATGTCAAAATGGAGAAATGACATGTCAATATATAAACGTCACTTAGAACTTACATATAAAATCAAAATTCAACAGACTTCTAAGTCAAGTTAAGTACATCTAAGTCTTGGGTAATCGGTTACATGCAAAACTCATTTAACAGAATGCTATGTGACAGTTCTCAAGTGAAGTCAAGTCTATGCTACGTAAGCATAACTGAAGCTTTAGTACCACCTTGCGTTGTAGTCTTGTCATAACTAAAATTATTACTTAAACATAACATGTATGCAGTGCTTATGCAGTCGTAGTCTTCTTGTTTGTTGATCGTCTTTTCTCTATTTCTCAATATCTGCAAGCTTTCCAGAGTGTATCTCGTCAATTCTCGTTTTTCTTTGTCAATAATTTTGGTGTTGTTAAAATCAGCTGTGTGGCCGCTGCTTATTATATTTTGGGAGAGGGCAGTGATGGGTTTTTGTTTTTTTACGTCTGCTTGGTGTTCGGCTATTCGTACCCCGAGCCCTCGCTTCGGTGTTCCGATGTAAATCTTATCACAGCTTTCGTTATCTTTTCCATTGCATTCAATTTTATATATCACGTTATTTTGTTGTAGCTTGTCTATTGGATCTTTTGTTTTTGTGTAAATTTTGGATAATGTTTTGTTGGAGTTGTAAGCTAAGGTGTTTTTGTTCTTTTAGTATGGTGTGTTCTATTGTACTCAGCTTTGGGATATATGTGACACTGCAATATTTCTTTACGTCTGTTGTTTTTGCATTTTGTGGTGTGTTGTGGGGGTTGCTATTTTTCATGATTTCCTGATTTATTAAATCATGTATTAAGTGGTCGGGGTAATTATTATTTTTCAGAATTGTGTGTATTTTTTCTATGTTAGTTTCGTGGAATTTTTCGTGACTAATCGTCATTATTTTTCGTATTAGATTTTTCGCTGTGTTAATTTTATATTTAGTTGGTTGGGAGGATAGAAAATTTATCAGGCGACCAGAGGATGTTGGCTTCGAGTAATCTTTCCCATGCCAAAGGTGAGTCCATAAATCGGTGAAAAGTTGCATCCATCACTCCAACTTTCAAATCAGGAAACAAAAATGATGTAAGAAAATACAGACCTATTTCTAAGCTGACATCCTGCTCTAAACTTTTTGAAAAAGTTGTCATAGACAAATTGAGGAGGTCCATAACAAAACGCAATAATTCCACCAAAACAATTTTTTGGATAAACGAAAAAAACTAATTTAAGTCAATAGGATATATATTTTTTTTAACTGTTGTTGTAGTTTAATAGTTATCTAAAAACAATACAAATAATAAAAAAAAAATGTTATCTAGCAATTAGTTTTTAAGTTATTTAGATTAAAAAATGGAAATGTTGCGTTTGGTCCGTCCAATAGTATTTATTTCATTTTGTTCTGAACATGTATGGAAATGTTGCGTTTTGATGACCCAAAGTTTTCTCAAAATATTTAGCATAAAAAGAATTGGTAAATGTGTTTACAATATTAAATGCAAAGTAGTTATTCACAAAGGTAGCTTAATCAAAGAATATTTCTAACAACCATAAAAATAAAATTTATTTAATTGGATAGATATGGAAATCTTTCATTTTGGTCTGAACTAATATTTTTGGTGTTGAATAACAGTAAAATTATTGACCTTTGGTATGTTTTATAGCAATGGTTACATAGGTTTTAATGCGTAGAATTGGATTTAGTTAAAAAACCAAAATATTTGAAAAGTGGAATTATTGCGTTTTGTTATGGACCTCCTCAATTATACTTCTTTGTTAAAGAGATAATCGATCCGCATCAACATGGCTTTATCTGTGGGTGTTCCACAGTTACAAACCTGGCTGAATTTTCCCAATATTGCATTTCAGCTTTTAATTCTGGTCACCAAGTTGACGTTGTTTATACTTACTTTTCGAAAGCTTTCGATACTGTTGAGCATAGCATTTTGTTGTTCAAGTTAGAAATGCTAGGTTTCCATTCAAATTTTCGTTCTTGGTTAGCGTCGTACCTATCTAACTGAATCTCATACGTCGAAATAAGTCATACTAAATCTTATCCTTTCGTTTCTTCTTCTGGTGTGCCTCAGGGTAGTATTCTTGGTCCATTGCTTTTTCTGCTTTTCATTAATGCTATTCGAACATGTTTTGATCATTCTAAATTCCTACTCTATGCAGATGATTGAAAAATATATAGTGAAATAACATGCGTGTCAGATACAGTGTAAGAAACAAACTATCGCTTAACATAAACAAATGCTTTCAAATGACTTTCGCTAAAATTTTAAATCCAATTGTCACTACCTATAATATTTCTAACATCTGTCTCTCTAATGTACGTGAATTCTCTGATTTAGGTGTTGTTTATGACTCTGGTTTCACCTTTCGTAATCACATCAACTATATTATACCTAAGGCTTATTCTAACTTTGGCTTCTTGCGACGTTATGCCCTTGACTTTAAAGAGCCATATACTAGAAAAACGCTTTATAATTTTTTAGTAAGATCAAAGTTAGAGTATGCCTTAATAATCTGAAACCCAATTTTTTCAACGCAGATTTACTCGGTTTGCTCTGCAACCTATTCACTTTGACGAGCCGTTCCCATCCTATAAGGCCCGCTGCTTATTTATAAACTTGAAATCGCTTAATGCAAGACGTATGACATTGTTCTGGGATGATCAATTGCCCTGACCTATTGGATCAGATTGGCTTCAATGTACCCCAAGGGCTTTTAAGATCTCAACTTCCGTTTAATGTTAAAACCCTTAAATCCAACTATTTGATGTATGCACCCATTACTAGGTCGCTTATTGAATTCAATAGAATTTTTATAAATCTTGATTTAGATGTTGCTCATTCTAAAGCTATATTCTTATCAAAACTTGAATCAAATTACTTTTATGTCATAGTCTTAAGTATTATCTATGAGAAACTTTGTACATCTAGTCTGTAAGGTTCTGTTGACCATTGACTGAAATAACTGAAATGAAATGGAAATTGGGCGGCGCTACGCCTACTTTTACAAACAAATTTTTCAGAACTATGTTAAAAAACTGGACGTGGCCGTTAACCACCCTTTTTATGTGTTTAAATGCTTTTGATATCCTATAAATTTATACCAATTTTCAGATCCCTACCTTAAATCCCTTTAGAGATATTCACCTTGAAAAATTAAGATTGTATGGGAGATACCACGCCCCCTTTTTCGATAACCCCCAGTTTTATGGGTGAGAATAGTGTTCTTATCCTATAGCTCTATACCAATTTTCATGTTCCTGCTTAAACACTTTTAAAGATATTCACCATGAAAAATTAAGTTTGTATGGGAGGTGCCACGCCCTCTTTTCTGATAACCCCCTTTTTTTTGTGTGAAAATGCTTTTGATGTCATATAGGTCTATACCAATTTTCAAGTCTCTACCTTGAACCCTTTCACAGATATTCTGCTTGAAAAATTAAGTTTGTATGGGAGGTGCCACGCCCCCTTTTCTGATAACCCCTTTTTTTTTGTGTGAAAATGCTTTGGTATCATAGAGGTCTATACCAATTTTCAGGTCTCTACCTTGAACCCTTTCACAAATATTCTGCTTGAAAAATGTTTCGATAGCCCCCATTTTTATGGGTGAGAATGGTGTTGTTATCCTATAGCTCTATACCAATTTTCATGTTCCTACCTTTAACACTTTTAAAGATATTCACCATGAAAAATTTAGTTTGTATGGGAGGTGCCATGCCCCGCTTTCTGATAACCCCCCTTTTTAGTTATAAACCTTCTCCACATGTGTCTCTTCAATGTGGCCAAGTTTGGTTAAAATCGGTTCAGCCATTCTCCGTAAAGTTCATCACAACGCGGAAAACGGCCAAATTTTTATATACATACGAGTATATAGATAATCACTTTTTTTTGTATTTTGGAAAATATTATATAAATATAAAGTGGACGTTGCTATCACAGATTTCGCCTATTTTAAATAGTGCTCGGAGATGAGTGCCAAGGAACCTGCATACCAAATTTCATCAAGATATTTCAAAATTTACTCTAGTTAGCTTGTTAAAAGACGGACGGATGTATGTACGTGTGTGTGTGAGCGCGTGAGAATTTTAAGAAACCAAAAAAAGAAGATTATTCGTTACGTCTGCCTGTGCTTAACGTATAAAAAGCCTACCATTAAAAAGGTATTTCATTATTAATTTTCATAGTGTGTGCGACAGTAGATGTTCAAGGTTTCAAAGCATACGATAATAGATTTATTGTAAAGGAAATAGCTGTGGTCTTCAATAATGAAGAATGTCATTGTTTCCACATCATAACTCCATTTGAATTTTTAGACCTGAGTAAGGACAAGCTATATGGTTAATATTACACCACCATAATTTATTATGGTCCTATGGGAGTGATAATTTTAAAAGTGTTAGGAAATATTTGATATCAACATTGAAAAACATAAAAGTTTATGTAAAGGGGCAAGAAGAACCAGGGTGGATAGCGGAGTTCCTCCAAAAGCCGGTATTTAGCATTGAAGAGGGGAGTACGGAATGTAGTGGACTGAATCTCTCTAGATTATACAGTTTACACCCAAATGCTGTGCGTTGTCAATATCATTTTCATAATGAGTGTAATATTAAAATCAACAAACTACAAATTCGTTGTGCTTTAAAATCTGCATCTATTTTATACAAGCACATGCCGGGTAGTAATTTAAATTATAATGAAATAAATTAGAATTACAAATTTTGAGCCTAGCGCTTTTTATTTTAAAGGTTTTGAAGAAGAAGAGGAAAAGTAAGTATGTAAATACATATTTTTCTAATATCACCCTCATTTTAAATTTGTCGTGGACAAAGTGATATGACACAATGGGTTTTAGGTTTTATATTTCATTATTATTATTATTATTATTATTTGTTTTCAAAACTACCTACGCGGCAGCATTTTGGGAAAAAATGGATAATAAAGTGCTTGCGATAAACCAAAACTCAAAAAGTATTCAATTTAACTTAACATTACCGAATAGTAATGATATTTTACAAATAAGTATTTCATTATTATTACTTAAACAAAGTGAGCCTCTTCTAACGAATTATGATGAAGGAATTGAAGTGTTGTCAACGACACCGCCGTCATCGACCCCCATTACAGAGATAACACTGCCATCTACAACAATCACACCGTCGTCCAAAGTTGACGTTTCAACTAAAGGGATGCCTATAAGAATGTTTACTATAGATAAAGCTATAGAGGAATTTCGTAGAGAGCTTATTGAAAAGAATCCGATATTGGAGGAATCATTGAGACAAAACAAGCATTTTATCGACATTTTAAATTGGAATATAATAATTTTGATATGCCAATTCGTTGTACGTACTTATGATAGTAGGTATATGGAAAAATTTTTGAGCATCAAGTGCTCTGAATATCGTGCAATTGAAACTGAACGAATTCTAAGTAATGGTGATATTGAAAAGGTTCTATCCCAGGTCATTGTATAACGTATGTTAGACTTATATGGAATAAAAAAAAAAGATGAAATTACCTAATTTAATAAAAATTATACTTCTACACCTGTTGTATTTAAGTTATAGAACAAGCTGCTACTACTATATTCAATTTATGAATCAGAATAAAAATATAAGTAGCTTTAGAAATTTTGAAACTAGTAAACAGGCTAGTTTTGAATATAATATTCCTAACACTTCTTTACGTTTAAAAATAAATGTAATAATTCAATTGATTGATCAAAGTTCTCCTGAGCTGAACCCATCATTATTTAAAACAACAACAACAACGCAGATCCCTTGGGGACCTTTTAGACAAACTTACCCCGACCAAAAGACTGAGTCACAGGCTATTGACGCTTTTAAAAGAGATTTAGTTGAAAAAGAAAAGAGAACTGGAGGTATTCTTCAAAGTCCAGGGGTTTTTCATCGACATTTCAATTTAGTTTACGATAATTGTGAAATACGAATTAAATGCTCTTATTATAGCAATTATGTAAAGCGTACTCTAAATATCTATTGCTTTGAATTTTCGGAAAACAATACAAAGGCATTAAATCAACGAGAGGCATTAAATGAGCGCGCTTCATACGATATAAACCCAACAATAATTCATGTTGATCGTTATTATCAAATATTACATATGCAGGTTCAGTAATCAAAGACATGTCGTCGTTATCAGCTGTAGACATATTCATTTTCTTTAAAATTTGCACATATCTTACCTGAGGAGCAGAAGAAAAGACTCTTTGATACTCATTCAAAAATCGAGTATAGAGTAAAATAAAGAATCGTTTCGGTGAACATTATGAGGACTGCGCTTGGTCGAATTCTTATTGCACAGATGGTCCAGGCAATTGCCATTGCTCATACCTAGAGCGTCTGGAAGAGGAAGCCTACAAAATTATGAACACTTATACTGAAATTTATAATCAACTTCGCTGTAAAATTTTAAAATAATTCCTACCTATAAAAATATTTACTTTTTTAAATAAATATATTTAAACTAGCAAAGACCCCGCGAACTTCGTTTCGCTGAAAATAAGTTAGATATAACGGAAATACTGTTTGAATCCTGTTGAGCAACTTTAAATTGTTCATTGTGGTTTTATTTTATTTTATACTAGCAACCCGCTCCGTCGCTGTCAACCGACGAACGAACACACAAACAGCGTTCTTTCACCATACGATGTCGCCCCACCTCATTCATGTTGAATTAGATCGTATGGTGAAAGAACGCTGTTTGTGTGTTTATTCGCTGTCAAGTTCTAATGGCTCATTCGTTTAACAGCGAACAAACACACAAACAGCTTTTTTGGAAAAAGTGCTGCTTTTGTTTAAACCATTTTGGTTAAATAAGATATGAAACAACTATTTTTTTTGATGCAGAACGAAAGTAAATATTTCAAAGTTTAACTTCAAGTAAGTTTCATTTTAATCGGTGGATTCGTTTAGGATTTATGGCTGTATAAAAGAAAAATTTATGGTTTTTTACCACATTTTGTCCGATTGCCACGCCCCCTTTATATATTTCTTCACGTTATAATGACATAAACCTTCCTCTTCACCCAATCTATGTAGTAAAAAAAACCGTATCAAAATCCGTTGCTTAGTTTTCAAGATTTAAGCATTCAAGGGGAAATACAGACAGAAAAAGTGACTTTGTTTTATAATATGTTATTATTATAAGAAGAGCTGTAAGGAATGGGGTGGTATTCCTTAAGGTTTACTCGATACTAACTGCCGGCCAGAGCCACGGATGTCTACTTGGCGTCAAGATAGTATTGAGAAGCTCGACCTTCTCGCAAAATTAAAAGAGTCCTAACTTCAACGTTGTACAATGCTCAGTATTATCTGCCAAACAGAGCCACGAATGTCTACTGTTGTCAAGGTAACGCTGAGTAATGTACGCAGTGCAAAGTAAAAGACGGGAGACAATTAGGTTTGATGTGCTTTATTTGCAAGTCGGCGGTCAAGTCTCCGTTTCGCTTGCTATGCTGTTCCTTTATAGGCAGAGATCATACAAAGTACATAAATAAAAACAATAACATTGACCGTTAGGTATTTTCGAACAAAAGTAATAACAGTGGTGGTGAACAATATTATGACTGTAGCAAATTGTAAAACATAACAGTCTCGTCAATATAAAATGAACGTACATAAAATAATATTTACACAGTACAATGTTAGCAAGCAAAACTAAGTAGTTAATGAATATCGTATATATGCATAAATTCAATATAATCAGCGCCGTTACATCCTCCCCCTCTGACGCAGAAATCGTCCCGATGAAGCAGTCAGCATTCAATGTGCTTTCTTTGGTCGTAATTTTCTACCAGTAGTGGAGTTGTCTTCGTTGTGCTGTAATTCGTTATCACTACTTACTGGTTGCGTGTTGCTTGGTTTAGCTTGAGGCGTTTTACTAGGCCTCCCTCGTTTTCGGTGCGGGTAAATTGGATCCGCATTTGGGCCATCATATGGCGTTAAGTCTGATGCGTGATGTGTTGCTATGGGGTGATCATTATCAAGCGAAGAAATGATTCGATATGGTCCATCTCGTCGTGTTGCAAATTTCGATGTTGCACCTTCGCTAGCGTTGCTTAGGACATGTGTAGTGACCAGCACTTTGTCACCAATATTGAAGTTTGGTTGCTGTCTTCTTTTTCGGTCAACTAAGCTTTTATTTTTATCTTGCTGCTTTTCTTGTATTTCCATTGCCAATTTTAGGGTGTTGGCAAGTTTTAGCAAATGAGGCGTTATTTGTGGTACGAAGTTTTCTACTTCGACTATGGCTTTCAGGTCGTGGTGGACTTCGAGCGGGCTTCTCAGTTCTCGGCCAAACGTGAGGTACGCTGGTGTATGGCCAGTACTTTCGCACTTTGCTGTATTCATAGCAAATCTTATTGAAGGTAAACAAGTATCCCAAACCGTATGGTTTTTGTTGACGTATATGGACAATTGGGTTTTTAGGTCCCTATTTTTCCTCTCAACTGGATTTGCCTCCGGGTGATAAACAGGTGTAAACGATTGATCAATGCCGAGGCAGTATGTTAGCTTTTGCATCACGGCTGACACGAACTGGCTTCCGTTGTCCGCGTGCATGCGCCTAGGCACGCCATATCTCAATAGGATTTCATTTAGAATGATTGCTGCGCAGTTTTCCGCTGTGGCATCTCTTAATGCAAAAAGTTCTATCCATCTGGTGCAAATATCTTCGACCATGAGGATCCATCTATTACCTTTATTGGTGCGTGGTAAAGGACCAAATAAATCCCTGGCAACAATTTCAAATCTTGTATTGCTACACACCGTTTGCAGTAGGCCAGCAGGCTTTAGGTTTGTCGGCTTGTATTTCTTGCACTCAATGCAGGACTTTACGTAATTTGCGATTTCTGTGCGCATACCTTTCCAATAATAATGAGGGCTTATGCGACTGGTGGTGCGATCTATACCGTAGTGACCGGCTGTAGGATCGTTGTGAAATTTATCCAAAATCATCGCTCTGATCGATTTAGGTACCACTAATTGGCCATTCTCGGAATCTTCTTCCGAACAAAAACGATATAAAACACCGTTGGTCATTATGTATCCGCGACTAGTAAGCCTCGTGACATTTTCGTCTTCTTTTTCGAAAGAATCGATAATTTCTCTAATGTCATCATCTTGCATCTGCGCGTTTCGAAACTCTGCCGCACCTTTCCGTGGAAAATCAATTTCGACCGCATGACACTCGCAGTGTACTTCTACGTGGTTCACAAGTTGACAAGGTGGGCGAGAGAGCATATCTACTATCACATTCTGTTTGCCTGCAGTATAATCAAATTTTAAATTGTAAGTTTGGAGCTGTAACGCCCATCTTGCAAGGCGTCCAGTTGGCGTTTTTAGGCTAAACAGCCACTTTAACGGCTGGTGGTCAGTAAGCACTGTAACTTCAGCACCTTCAATATAGCCACGAAACTTTTGCGTCGCCCATACAACAGCCAATGCCTCGCGTTCTGTTGTGGAGTAATTTCTTTCTGCCGGGAGTAGCAGACGACTAGCATATTCAATTGGGTGCTCTTCTTCCTTCTCCCCCTGGAGTAGAACAGCTCCGAGAGCATAGTTACTCGCATCTGTTTTTAATACAAATGGCTTCGTTTCGTTGACTTGTTGCAAAACTGGTGGTGATGACAAAAGTTGTTTAAGTTCGTCGAAAGCTTTTTGCTGCTCTTCTGACCATTTCCAGGGCACGTTTGTCTTTGTCAAGCTTGATAATGGCTTCGATACTTCTGCGAAATTGGGGATAAAGCGTCTATACCACGAACATGTTTGCAAAAAGGATACCAATTGCTTTAAGTTTTTGGGATTCGTTCGCTTTACGATGGCCTCCGTTTTTTCGCTATCGACTTTCAAGCCATTTATTGTTAAAATGTGTCCAAGGTATTTTACTTCTGAACAACAAAATAGACACTTCTTCCTATTCAGTTGGAAGCCAAAGTCATTTAATCTTTTTAACGTAAGACGCAAATCTGTCAAGTGTGACTCAAAGTCTTTTGAACAGACAATTATATCGTCAAGGTATGCCAAGATCAAAATTTGCGGTAAACCAGAACGAAATTTATCTATCAGTCGCTGGAATGTGGCCGGGGCGTTTTTCAAACCGAACGGCATGCGGTTAAAAACAAATATACCAAATGGTGTCGTAAAAGCAGTTTTCTCTTTGTCTTTTTTATTCATTTTAATTTGCCAATATCCGGCTTTCAAATCAATGGTAGACATAAAAGGTGTGACCTTTGCTGCATGAAGCAAATCATCTATTCTTGGCAATGGGTATGTGTCCGTCACGGTAAGAGCGTTTAACCGCCGGTAATCTACGCAAAATCTCAGCGCTCCATCTTTTTTGGGGATTAAAACCACCGGAAATGACCAAGGTGATTCACTTTCCTCAATTACATTATTTTTTAACATTTCATCCAGTTCAGTTTTAAGCTTAGCTTTCATAGCTGGCGAGATACGATATGGCTGGCATGAAATTGGTGCATGATCGCTTGTTTTAATGCCGTGTTCTACGTGCGCTATTGGCTTCGCAGTGTTTTCAAATATACCGCTGTGTTCGCAGAGCAACTTTTCTAAACCAGATTTTTGATTTTCGCTTAGGTGTGTTCCTTCCTCCCTACGCAGCTTTATATCGAAGGAGTGCAATTCTATTGCGCAGCCAACCTTCTTTTCAGCTTTTTTGACTTTCTTCATAGGTGGGAACAAATCATTACTTTCAGGTGTTTTGTAACCCATTCGTACAGTATATTTAAAAATATCATGAATAGCTTTTGGCGAGTATTCGTAATCGCTTTTAAAGGGCTTCGCTGTTGCCTTTCTCAAACCAGGACATAAAGGAATACGCCTCATTGTGCTTGGCATTATGATTTCGCACATTTGTTGCTGTGAGCGTTAGGCCTTCTTCAGCTTTCGTAGGCCGCATTTTAAATTCAAAGATATTATTAGGATTATCCTTAAAATGCCATGTTCTTCGAGCCAAGTCCATAACTACACCAGCTTGTTCGAAAAAATCAATACCTAGCAACGTCCGGTTATTTTGAGCAGACGATAAGCATATAAAACGGATACGCTTATATCGCTTGCCAATTGTCATATCGACGATCGTTGAATACACCTTTTGCTTACGAGGAATGCCATCAGCCAATAAAACTTCAGCAAATACCTCTTTGAATTCTACGCCCTTTTGCTTAAGCTTCTCAAATAGCCTAGTACTAGCTACGCTCGTGCGTGCAGCAGTATCTAAATATGCTTCGCCATTTAACCCATGCACATTAATGTCTATGGTGGGTACATCCCTACCAACAATAGTGGTTTGAACCGAGTTAAAGTCGAGATTTTGAGGGCTATTTATAGGATTTTTCTTATTACAATTTGGGCATTTTGATCGATAATAGCCAGCCGCACTGCAGCCATAACAACTTACGGTGGTTTCTTTCACCTTTACCGCTTTCTTCTTTTCATCTTCCATTTTTTTGTAGCAACTTTCAGCGGTATGGTTTTTCTTCCTACAATAGGTACAGCGCGCAGCGGACTTGACAGGGGCATTGTCGATCTTACATGCTCTTTTTCCCAACGTGATTGTTATTCTCAGCGATGAACAACTCGGCTTCTCTTGCTTTATCTAGCAGCTCATGGAATGACTTTACGCTTTCGCGTGGTACCCTCTCACGAATTTTCAGCAAAAGCTGAGAGTAAATTATATTTAGCATAGTTGCTTCGCTAAGCTTTTCTTTTAGTTGTGCAAATAACTGCCTTTTTTTACATATAAAAACATCTATTGGTTCGGAAAATCTTTGCTTATCTTGAGTGATTTCGGCAAATATACGCCAATCAGGTTTTGGTGGTGAAAATGCTTTTTGCAGAAGTTTGATTGCATCAGCAAAAGTCCTAGCCTCATTTTGAACACCCTGCCACCAGCTAGACGCATAACCCTCTAGCAGCAGCGGAAAACTAATCAGAGCTCGGTCTTCGGTAATGTTTTCTGCTTCTTCGTAAACTAATATTGTGGATATAAAATCTTCCACCTGGCTTACACCTTTTGCACCACTAAATCGCGCACTACATTTGCTAAATGTACCCCTAGGCTCTTGGTTGACATGCAAATTCCCTATTAGCTGACGAAATTGGTTTTCGGTTAGTGTCACATTTGCAGAACTGTTGTTAGTATTCGGTCTATGATTTGCAGACGTATTAACATTAGTATTGGCAATAGGGTTTTGCACCCCACTTGCTGTATTATTTGTGCTTGCGTTTTGCCTTCCTTCCATGTCTGCAATTTCGTTTAATCTTGGGCTTCTTCGTAGCATAGATTGCAGGCAGCTTATTAAAAGACAATTCCCTAGCAACAACAGCCACACACACACTTAACACAGCTTTCGCACGTATATGAATAGCAACAACAACACCGTAGCAGCTAACGTACAGCAAATGTTTTCGATTTCACTCTTTTCGCAGCAATTTTGTAGAATTTGTTGATCGCCAAATATGGATAGCGCGTTGAGCGCCAGCTCAAGCGCAAAAAAAAAATTCGAGTATTGGAACGATTTGCCCAAATTATTTTAGTTAGGCGCCAATGTAAGCGCCAAAAATTATTTTCTGTTGATCGCTTTTTTTTTTTAAGCGAATTAATTTATGTTTAGTTGGGCGCCAATGTAAGGAATGGGGTGGTATTCCTTAAGGTTTACTCGATACTAACTGCCGGCCAGAGCCACGGATGTCTACTTGGCGTCAAGATAGTATTGAGAAGCTCGACCTTCTCGCAAAATTAAAAGAGTCGTAACTTCAACGTTGTACAATGCTCAGTATTATCTGCCAAACAGAGCAACGAATGTCTACTGTTGTCAAGGTAACGCTGAGTAATGTACGCAGTGCAAAGTAAAAGACGGGAGACAATTAAGTTTGATGTGCTTTATTTGCAAGTCGGCGGTCAAGTCTCCGTTTCGCTTGCTATGCTGTTCTTTTATAGGCAGAGATCATATAAAGTACATAAGTAAAAACAATAACATTGACCGTTAGGTATTTTCGAACAAAAGTAATAACAGTGGTGGTGAACAGTATTATGACTGTAGCAAATTGTAAAACATAACAGTCTCGTCAATATAAAATGAACGTACATAAAATAATATTTACACAGTACAATGTTAGCAAGCAAAACTAAGTAGTTAATGAATATCGTATATATGTATTAATGCAATATAATCAGCGCCGTTACAGAGCTTACATAAATACAGAAGTTATTAAAAAAATGGCTTGTGAAAATCAACTGAAATATGTATATGCAGTCATGTTAGAACAACATCAGCAGCAGTTGTTTAGAAAAAATCATTGCAACGCTCTTTGCTAAGCAACGTTTTTGGTTTTTCCGTCTTGACTGAAAATGAATAACGCCGAAGGCTTACCAACTCTTGGGCATCCAACATAAAAGCTGTCCGTGGGAAAAAACTGGATATTCCAAGCCTAATCCACATACTTGAAAAGATTGGCCTTGGGCTTTATTAATCGTTATGGCAAAAGCAAGTCGCACGGGAAATTGAAGGCGTTTAAACTCAAACGGCGTATCAGTTGGTATCATGGGCATTCGTGGAATCTTCACCTTTGTATTTTCCAGTTAAAATTGTGGCTTACGAAGCATTATCACAGGTACCCCAATTTTGAGCTCTAAATTATGTACGGGCAGAAATTATGTTGGATAGTTCACAACATCTTCTTGATGGATGACAGAATCTATTGACTTGCATTCATTTCGTTGACATCTTTATTTTTTCCTGCCAAAATATCCCTTTCACTTAACCAAGAATGATTTTTGTGCTGCTTTCTTAAATTGCGAAAGACCTTCGCAACCAATTGTTCTTTGGTTTCAGTAAATTGGCAAAAACTTTGGGGTAATGTTATCAATCCCATATTGTCAGCAGAAATTTTACCATCTCCAATAGCTAGCAATTGTTTGGAAAATAAGGCAGCTTTTGGTTCCCTTTGAAGTTGAATACAAATTTTCATTTCAAGCTTAAGTGTTTTTACAAACCTCCACAATTTGGAAGATTTTAAAGATGCATTTAGTTCATCAGCAACAGTAGATTTTGGGATAACTGGCAATGTCTGCCGAAAATTACCGGCTAACAATACCAAAACTCCACCAAACAAATTTTGATTTTGTTGTGAATGTTCTTTCCAACGCTTCCAATGACTTCTTATGAGCCATGGTACATTCGTCCCATACAATTAAAGAACATTGTTGCAACACCTTGGTCATTCCGGACGTGTTTGAAATGTTACATGTCGGATGATCAATAAGTTGAACATTCAAAGGCAACTTAAGTGCAGAATGCGCCGTTCGACCGCCATCCAACAAAGTAGCTGCGATTCCAGACGACGCTAGTGCTTATACAAATGTTTTTCCAGTTCCTGCAGGAGCATCAAAAAAATTAAATCCATCAAACGCATTGCCGACAGCATGCATAACTGTATCATAAGCTCGTTTTTGCTCTGCATTTAGCTTTTGAATGTTTGCATGATGAAATGTTGCCAATTCATTGGTATCGAAATTTCGTTCGCGTTCCACTTCTTGATTTAATAAACCATGCATTGGTCGATTGGGCGAGGCCATACCAAGTTGTTCCAATGTTTTATAAGCCATCGAAAAACACATATTTTCAATTAAAACCAATGCTTCATTATATATTTCGTCAGTGAACTTCAAATCTTGGTTTAAAGTCATAAGACGCATGCGATGCAAAATATCTTCGCTCATGCAATCCCGATATTTTCTCCATAACTCAAGTGGGTTTGATGGCCTACATGTTGATACCAAAATTGAAAACAATGTTTTTATTTGATGTGGAGAAGATGTAAGAGACGCATCATTAAGCGCGTTATCCCAATGTGCCTCACACTCAAGTAAGTGCAATCTTTGACAGGCCTCACGATAGGTCACGCACAAATTTCCATTGACCGTCCTCAAATCTTGAAATGAGGTTGGACCGCGGATACTAATTAACAGCATACGTAAATAGAAACACTCAGCATTGTTCGGATGCACGGTATAAATTCGTCCTAAAGCAGTTGTAAAAAACACATTTGCGAAGCCATTAACTGGTGTTCCTTGTTTACGTCTTTGAAATTCTTTATTCGATGCATTCCATGTAAAGTATGATGGTACTTCTGCATATAACAACGTTTTTGCAAATACATCATTTTGGCACAATTTGAAGAATGCAGTGAGGGTTGTCGACGGTGGATTTGCGGCTCTTTCGGCAGCGTTTTGATCCGTGAAGTACACACGTTGTCCATTTTCTAAGTGAATAGCTAAATGCATAACGGTTGGATACCTTTCATGTATAGAAAAAGAAAAAATGCGCCATATTGCTTCATTGCTACTGATGTATCGGCCCATTTGATATTAAAGAATTTCGTAATTTCGATTTTCATTCACAACACCAAAGACGGCCACATCATTGCCTTTATTCACATACTTGCAAATATATTTAATAGATTTCACTGAATTGCAATATTCAACGTTTATGTGGGCCTTGAACGTTTTAAGCAACAATGGTGAATCCTGAACGATCCAGCGATTTTCAATTTCCAAGTCATGGTTTTGAAATTTAATCACTGTTGATCTTCTACTATCATCAGTTGATCGACGACGGTACAAAGGGTATCCATCATTACCGCTTACTGTTTCTGTAACCAATGACATAGGATAACGTTTCGAGCACTTTCCATCAACCATACATGATGAATTTTTATTTATGTTACCGCATGGCCCGTGTATCATGTTTTTTATGACCACTTCATACAGTTCAGGATCTATGGTTTGATCAGAAATCTCAGCAGATATTACGCTGTCAATTTAATTTGGTGTTATTTTGTTCACCAACCAAACTAACATATGCGTGTGGCAAGCCTCTTTTCTGCCATTCAACGAAAATCATCCAGCAACGAACCTCACCAAAGACACAAAAGCTTTTAGTTTTTGTTTAAAAACACGTGCCATGACGTTACACACGTTATATCACGACGCTCGGAAGGTATTTGACCATTAAACAAATGTTCTTTGATCTCATCCCATTTTAGATTTCATGTGAAGGTCAAAAATAAATCTGGACGACCGTAATGGCGAACATAATCATCCTGTACATACTCATGAATATGACGCGGACTACCTGTGTAGGTTGACGGTAAAATTATCAAACGGCCAATACCATTCATATTAACATAATTATTTAGTTATTGCATCACGCAAATGAATTTATTCTTCCGATCTTAACTTTTGCTGATTGAATCTTATAAAATTTAAACGTTTTGTCTCCATCTTCGCATCTCCTTAAAATTAACTTTTTACCTTATTACCAGCACAAAACCACAATTCTCTTTTTATTTATACAATTTTTAATAACTGTCAATCACTGAATCCAATGTTTACGCTTTTTCTTAATATTTTTCAATCGCTAAGTGTATTTTCTAAATTTTCCAATGTGTACTATGTTTTGAACATATCTCAATCATTACATTTTCTTTTTAAGTTTCCGCGGGTTCACATGTACATACGTATATATTTCTTAATTAATACGCGAATTGCAATGAAAGAAGAAAACACGCAAACCGGACGAATTATGCATGACAATTACTGTTACTTGTGGTGGGGTGAAGTGTGATTAGGTGAGGTGAGCTGCGGTTAGATTTGGTGAGGTGAGGTGGGATGAGGTGAGGTGAGATGAGGTATCTATTAGGAACGTTTCCTTTCAAAGCGCTGACGCATGTTCCAAACGCAAACCAAATCGGCCCAACGATTTAGTAGTTTGGTGGCATATAAAGTACTGAAAACGCAATAAAATTGCGAAATATGAAGTCAGACCTGGTCGATATCTCTTTAAAAGGTTTACATATGAACGTGAAAACCACTTTTTGTTAAATCCCTTATTAATACCTTTAATTTAATACCCATATCGTATAAAAGCTTACTAGGGTCGCCCCTAGTACACATTTTCGACCAAAACTAGTCCCAAGACCCGAAAACAACATTTTTTTTTTCAAAAAACCGTTATCGCCATCGTTTTTAGCGCATAATTTTAAGTGGGAGAGGAAATATGAGACAAATTCGTTTTCATCGAAAATATTTTACATGTATGCTGAAGAACCCCTTAAAAAAATGGCGAAAAAATTAATTATTTGACCAAAACACTCCCTAAAACAAAAAAAAAAATATTTTTTTTTTGTCAAAAAACTGTTATCGCCATGAAAACCCCTTAAAAATCAAAGTCGAAAAAAGTCAAAAAAATTCTATTTCGCTGGCTCGAAAATAATTTTTTTGGGTTGCGTAGTGGAACTTTTTTTCCTGAGCCCAAAACCTATAGAAAAATCGATGGCGCTATATCGGCTAACTTTCGTCCATACAAATCGACCCACCCTAATAATCATAATGGAAACTATACATTTTAAATTTAGAAAGTTCTAAAACGGGAAAAACAATTTTAATACATTGTTGTACATTTTTATAATGAATAATATATTTTATTTTGTTCCCCAAATCACCGATCAACTTTGAGTTTTTCATTGAGTCAACTTTTTTATTTTCAAAACAAAATGGTAAGTCATTATGAATATTGTGAGTGGTTATGGGATAATCTAAATCTACTTCTAATATGTATCCAACTAAAGAATCTTCTGGTATACTAAAAACGTTAAACTCGTCTACGTTTTCCACTCATTCAAAATTAATATGAGGGAGATATTGTGGCATAGCATAACCATATAAATTATTAACAACTAAATAAATTATATAATTTGAAGGCTTAGTCGCATCGTAATCACTTAAATATTTATTATAATAAATTAAGTGTTTGCTGGCTCGAGGTCAAATTAAAATAATATTAAAAACACAGGGTTTTAAATTTGTGTTACTACATATTTCGGTTGCTCATCGGTAACCGTCTTCAGATAACTATAATTGGGATATAAACACATTTCTTATTAATATAAACTAACACAAACAATAACAATAATTATAAGCATTTATATACATTTATTTTACACGTCTCGTTGCTTTATACTGTCCGTTTGTTTGTGAGTAAATGTCGGTAAAGGTGAGCGACGTTATCAGTGTCCGTTTTGTAGTTTAGTCTTACGTTTGGTGGAGTGTTTAGTATGTGTAACCATTTCAAAACAAATCGTCTTAGAATGCTTGGAGTGATAGCTGATGGCTCGTCCTGACGCCGTTGGCTTTTTGTACCACTTCATTTTCAACTGGTTTCCTTGTCTAAAATTACCATAGAATCTAGATAAGATATTTTGTCGTCTTCTTCCAGTTCTATCGTAAACTTAATGTGTCTGGCAAACGAATTTACTGCATCTAACGTATTTTGTACATCCTCTTCTTGTATTATGGCGAAAATATCATCAACATATTTTATTAATACTCTCGGTTTCTGTTTTAATTTTACCAGTGTCTTATTCAGTAGTTCTTCCATTATAATGTCTGCAATAACTGGAGAAGCAGGAGATCCCATGGGCATTCCTCTTAGTTGTGTGTACACAGTATCATTAAGTTTTAAGTATCTGCTCTCTTCAATACAAAACTTTAATATTTCCATAAATGTTTGATTTGGTATATTTGTGTATTCTTTTACAGTAGTCCATTTTCCCCGTATTATGTCCATTGCTAAATGTGTTGGTATACTGGGGAATAGTGACACCACGTCAAACGAGATAACCTTCTCGTCATCACAAATAAATGTGTTGTTGATCCTTGTTTTGAATTCTAATGTGTTTTTGATTTTATATTGGGAGTTAGTCGTTAAAGTTTTTAAAATGTTTACTACGTATTTACATAAGTTATATGATGGTGAGCCAATTGCGGAGCAAATAGGGCTGAGAGGTGTTCCTTCCTGGTAAGTTTTGGGAAGTCCATAAATCCTAGGTGGTAGTGCGGTAGTCGTGCCAAGTCGGAATTTTTCACCTTTCGAAATGCATTCTATTTTAAGAAGTTTATCGACTAGACTGTTATTCTTACTCTATAATCGTGATGTAGGATCGTGTCTGTGAACTCTATAAGTAGTGACATGGGTGATATTTCAAGCGAATTATTATTAGGATTCTTAATTTGTTTATAATTAATATTTTGTTGATCGAGTGAACTTTCGAATTGCTATTTTATCTCGGTTAGCTTAGGTAACCTTGAATTTAAAATTTTTTCTTTTTAATTGATTGAATTTGTTTTATTGATTAATTTTTGTTTAATATTCATAGTTATAGTTCTTCTTTTATGATTTTTTTCACATGCCCATACAACAAAAAAATATTTTTTTTTGGTTGAATATTTTTTATATAGGCGCCATTATTATTCTTTTGTGCTATTTCATTTATTTATATTTTTTCCACGTATATACTAATAACCATTTCTATTCAACATAATTTGTAGAATAAACACGTTTATTATTTGAATCATTGGTTTTTGAGTTTGGGTTAGAGGTCTTTTTTTTGGTTTAAGGCATTGAGTTTCGAATTTTTTTTTTGATATTCGCATTTGATTTTCTTTGATTTTACGATAGCGAATGCATGTGATAGATTTTCAGAATTTTTTTTTGGTCTATGGACATTAACAAAGACCCGGCAGAGAAACAACAGCGACTTGGTTTGGGGATACTTACCCCCGATAAGAGAGTTACCTGGAGTACAACTAGGGTACTTGAGAATCAGATAGTAGGGTCCCTGCTAACCCAGATAGACGCGGGAATTGAAAACCCGATAGACTTCGTACCCACCGATTCTTTTAGTCATTGCTCAGCAAGAGTGTTTGGGCTCTTGAACTCCACAGAGCGACCACCACAAAGTTTAGATTTTCCCAATAGGTCCCTAAGTGTCTCGAGTAAGCTCGACAGGATCATCGAAATGGCAGAGGAAAGGGAACACGAAGAGTTGCCACAAGGGGCTGTCGGTGGAGCCCCTGCAACTGCCCCTGCACAGTTAGCCAACCGCACCGACTAAATTGGCCAAATGATGGAGACGATGATGCAGCAAAACGCCGTTATGGCTGAGTTCATGGAGGAAATCCGAAAGGTCAGGACAAAATGTGTCAATTGAGCAATAGGGTCGCAGGTGTCGAGGCTTTACCAGCTCCTGCACTACCACCAACAACGTCGACGCCCGGAAGATTCAACAGACAGCCCTTTAGGAATGGTCAAAGCGTGTTCGAACGGCAAACTTACAGGAAGGAAATCGACCTGGAAAAGTGGCACCTGAAATTTGATGGCACAACGAAAAACATGACGGCGGAAAGTTTTGTGTTCAGAGTTGAGAGGATGCGCAAGCAGTACGACGTGACTCACGAGCAACTTCTCGCGGATTTTTATTGTCTGGTGACCGGAGCTGCGTTAAAATTATACTAGTATTGTCAAACCACGGAGGATCACGCCGAGAACCAAGGGTTCAACTACGCACAGCTCAAAACAGTGCCTCTTATGCAATTTAGGAGCGCGGAGTCAGATTACTAGGTGATCCGAGAAATTATGGAGAGAAAACCGGGAGCACAAGAGTCTTTCGAAGACTTATACGCGGACATCCACGATCTGTTTTGTTAAAATTATAAAGGGTAACGTCAAACCATACCTGGTCAATCTCACATTTGCGTCGCGGATCAATACCTTACCCGACCTTAAGATAGGTCCCAAAACAAGTTTGTTAGTGAGTTGAAGGTTAGTAGACAAGAAGGTGGCTTGAATGCGGTGGAGATCGAGGCTATAGGTAAGGATAATAGGAATAATTAGCGACCTCTGGATCTAGTCCTGCTAACTTTAAGCAAGGTGACCCATCGAAACCTAATATCAAACCTTACAATCCCACCCCATATGTTGATAATACGTCAAACCCCACTAGGAACGTTCAAAGTCAAGTGTTTTGTCCACACCCTTCTACCTTATGTTATGCGTGTGTGGAATGCCAGAGGATTTCTTTAAAACAGATCCCCAGGCAATAACAACACATAGTCCCTGTAAGTCGTCCTCTCACTGTAGGAAGTTTTTTATGTGTGGAAGTTGTTTGAGGATTAAGTGGTTTTTTAATCCTTTGCTATTAAAAAATAAAGACCGATGAACCTTCAATTTTACATTATTTATTCTTAAATGCCAAAGTAGAAGTAAAAAGAGTAGTTTGTCAGCTTCCCCTTATAGGCAAGACGACTGACTTTACAAAAATGCAGCGACAGTTAGTTTAGATAAATAAGCAATAACAAATTCATATGCAGAAGGCAAATCAAAGCGAATACAAAATTTGTGAACAATGGTAAGTAGTTTGTACAAGTAAACAAAAATCGTATGATTCTACTGTTACATATTTGAGTAATATCCCTGCAGGAATAACTGCATATTTATACCGTGCATGACATGGAATTATTTTGATTGCTGCTGCGAACATACTCCCCCCGTTGGAAGGCCTAGGCTTTCAACCAAATTGTTTTCAACCGGAAGCACAGCAATCTTTGTAATCGCTCTTTTTACGGGCCCAATTTCTGTTCGAACTATTGCCACTGTAACATGTCCGTCATCACCCTTGAATGTTCGTTCAACTCTGCCCAATTTTCATTTCAAAGGTGGTAGGTGTCGTCTTTCAGAACCACCATAGCGCCTTAAACCTTTCTTGTAATAGCGACAGATATGAGATGCTCCACCGTTGCCAAAATATTTGCTGCATTTGACACATTCGCTGCCATCGACTCAAGCGACTTACGCTCAGATGTGTGATGTTGGGTTCATTAACAACCATTAATGGACCACCGATAAGAAAATGCGCCGGTGTAAGCACATCCAGATCGTCAGAATTTCCTGTAATGGGAGAAAGAGGGCGAGAATTTAAAATAGCACAAATCTCACATACCAAAGAGCGAAGTTCATCGAAGGTTATGATAGAAGTGCCAACGGTGCGATAAAAATAAAGCTTTGCGGACTTGACCGCAGATTCCCACAAACCACCAAAATGTGGCGAGCGTGGTGGTATGAATTTGCAGTCTATGTTATTTTCCATGCAAGCTCCTTCAACGGCCTTTATGTGGTTTTGGCTGAGAAACAAATTTCGTAGCTCTTCAAGTTCGTTTTTTGCGCCAACAAAATTGGTGGCATTGTCGGACCAAATTGTCCTGGGTTTGCCCCTGATGCTGATAAAGCGCTTAAGAGCAGCGATGAACGAAGGCGTTGATAGATCTTGTACCACTTCAAGATGCGTAGCCTTTTAGCAAAACAAACGAAAATTCAAATGTAGCATTTCACTGGCTGGCGGTTTCGCACGAAATTTTTATAATAAGAAGGCCCACAATAGTCAACGCCGGTTGTATAAAATGTTCTAGATGGCTTCACGCGCTCTTCTGGAAGGTTTCCCATGATTTGTTGTAGTATTATAGGTGTAAGACGATAGCACCTTAGGCATTTGTTAACGACCTTGAACACTGTTTTCCGCCCTCCTATAGGCCAGAACTGTTGACGAATTGATGCTAACAAGCTCTGAGGTCCAGCGTGTAGCAGCTTATGATCAAAAATGTTCTATTATTGCATTAGTGACTGGATGTTGCTTTGGTAACATGAGCGGATGTTTGGCCTCGAAGTCCAAATTCGATTTGCGAAGGCGTCCACCAACGCGTAGTGAACCAAATTCATCGATGAATGGGTTAAGCAACAGCAGGTTGCTGGACGAAGGCAGCATTTTATTTTCTTTGAGGGCTTTATACTCTGATGAGAAGTGCACTTGCTGTATATTCCTAATCATCAACAGCGTCCCAACTTTAATGTCATCGACAGTCAGCATTCCAGATGGCGATGAATTCCGTCTTCTGAAATAACAAAATTTGTAAATATATGCAAATACTCGTTGTAGTTTGGCGAATGAATTTTGAAACTTGCACCGAAAAGTTTCATCGACCCGTGTGGCTGAAACTAGGGCAGATCGTCTTCTTTCTGGAAGTTCAGACAAGAATTGTTTGTTTGCGGGCCATAGTGAGGACTCAAGTTGAAGAAATTGAGGACCATTTGCCCAAAGTCCGTTGAGTAATAGTTCCTTTGGAGAACAACCACGGGATATAATATCCGCCGGATTCAAGTCAGTAAGAACATGATGCCATGTCATGCCCGATGTAAGCGATTGTATTTGTGACACCCGATTTGCCACGAATATATTGAAGTTACCAGGTGTAGACTGAAACCAAGACAATACTATCATTGAGTCTGACCAACAATGGTAATCACATGAAAGCTGTCCATTTTCCAAAATACTAGAAACCAATTCAGCTAATAGCAGTGCAGCTGACAACTCAAGCTTCGGGATGGTTAGTGACTTCAAAGGAGCGATTCTGGACTTGGAGCATAAGAGATGCGTTTTGATTCATCTACATCGTGTGCAAGGACTGCGGTAATCTTTCGTCCCATGCCAGCTTTTCTTTCCACAATGTTTGCATAAAAATTTTTAACTTAGCGATGACTGGTGAAATTAGCCCAAGCGGGTCGTAAAATCGTGCTATAATAGAAAGAATCGAACGTTTTGTAGTTTTATCTAATGTTAAGATTGGAGTGAAGCTGAACAAAAAATTATCTGATGTGGGGTCTCATACAAGGCCGAGTGCCTTTGTCACATCGGTTCCATCATGAAACTTAAGAAGTTGTTCACAGTTGCGTTTGTCTTCATCTTGTAGAGCACGATCTTCATTCGAACACCATTTCCGAATTGGAAAATCACCTCGCCGAAGCAATTGTTTTACCTCCTGCTTCATTTGTATAACCTCTTCAATTGTATCGCCACCAGAGATCAAATCGTCCACGTAAAAATCCCGACGAATAATTTTAGCGCCAATAGGGAACGATTCCCCTTCGTCATATGTCAGTTGGTGCATTGCTCGAACTGCTAAAAACGCAGCTGGCCTTGAGCCGTATGTCACAGTGTCCAACTTATAAATTTCGATTTTCTTTGAAGCGGCATCTCGCCAAGGTATACATTGCAACTGGTTGTCCGGACTGCTCATTTTGACACAACGATAGATTTTGCAAATGTCGCCACATAATGCAACTTTGAAAAACCTAAAACGAAGAAGTGTACTACAAAGCCTTTGTTGAATGTTCGGCTCTGACAGTAACAAATCGTTCAACGAGTTTCCTGATGTTGTTTTGGCAGAGCCATCGAAGACCACACGAAGTTTTGTTGAAGTGCTATCTTGTTTACGAACGCAATGATGAGGTAAAAAATATGATGGTTTCTCAGCGTCTAATGTTGCCAATGACATGTTTCCCAGATCTTTATACTCTTGCATAAACTCCCAATACAATTGTTTTGTTGATTCGTCTCTTCCCAGCCTTCTCTCTAAAACCTTAAATCTACGAAGAACTCGATATGATTCGCCGAGCGCATCAAAACTCAGTTTGGGCAGCCTAACTGAGTAAGCTCCCGATGGTAAGTGAACGAAATTTTGTACGAAGTGTTGCTCACAAAAGTCGTAATCTGTAGTTGTAGGCATATTATCAGTAAAGCAATTTTGAATTTCCCAAAAGCGTTTAACAATGTTAGCAAGCTCGTCGTTGCTGTCTTGCTGTGGTATTGGGGTTTTGAAAGTTGAAAGAGCTGTTATACGATTACTAATGTGGGATATGCCGCCAGAAACCACCCATCCCAATTTAGTTTTTTGTAGCGTAGGCAGATGTTGAGCAATCTTGATTTGGCCGACGCACATAAGGTCATAGAAATGTTCAGCTCCGATAAGAAGGTCAATGCGACTTGCCTTGAAGAACGAGGGATCAGCTAAGTTAATGTTATTGGGTATGTTCCAACCCTCAATACTAATATCAAAATTTGGTTGATAGTCGGTTATACTTGGGGTGATTAAGGCCTCAAAAGAAGTTGAAAACTGGTCATCTTGAGCTTGTGCGAAGATGTCAACGCATTTATCTGACCCGATGCTAGCTTCTCCTATGGCGGATTATGAAACTGGTAAATAGCGAGAACAAAGTTGTAGTTGGTTTGCTAAACGTGCTGTGACGAAATTTAGTCGAGACGAAGAGTTTAAAATTGCTCTACAAGGTATTAGCGTACCAGCACGATTTTTAACTAAAATTATGGCCGTGGCTAATAGCACACAACTACTAGGCGAATTCTGAAGGGTTCAAGGCGAGGGACTGGCAGCTAGTGAAGTAACCAATGTTGATTGTGGCGAAAGCGAGTGCGAGCTTCTGTTAGAGACTGCCATACCTGTGCTTGGTCATGTTCTTGATTGATATTGTGGTGCAATAGAGAATTATGCTTTCCTTGACAATGTCGACAATTGCCAGCTCTGCAATGTTTTACAGAGTGTCCCTTACGAAGGCAGTCTATACATAAATGAAGTTTTTTGACTTCCTTATAGCGAAGTTTTGGCGAAAGATTTTAGAACCTCCTGCAGACAGCAATAAAATGATCTCTCGAATCGCAAAAATTGCAAACCTGTGGGGATTTTTCACTAGCTGCCGTGACAGGTACACTTGCCTTTTATTTGGCTTGGAATCCATTTTTTCCTACCTGTTTGCTAGGTGCTTGAATGACCATAGCATTTTCAAAATTTTCCGCCATACGACATCTCTTTTCCAGAAAGATAGACATCTCGACCCAAGTTGGCAGCCTTTGTGCAGATACATTCTCTTCCCATTTCTCGTGCATGTGTTTTGGCAGTTTGCTAACGACGATATGAATGAGGAGGCCATTATATATTTTCCCATCAGTTGCCATTGTTTGCAGTGCTCGCAGATGCGAGTTAACTTCATCGCTTAATTTCCGCAGTGCTCCTGGTTTGCCCGTCTCGACACCTTGCAACCCAAATATAGCTTTTATGTGTGCCTGAAAGAGAAGTAATTTATTATCGAAACGAGATTTCAATAAATCTAACGCTTTGTTGTAATTCTCTTCGCAGGGTTCAAGTGAGCGAACAGTATCTAAAGCTGCTCCTTCGAGACTTGTAATTAAGTACTGCCTTTTTTCTAATTTCGACATGTCCACGTCTTTGTCGATTGCTGAGGAAAAGGTGCTGAAGAACGATGGCCAATCAAGATATGCGCCGCTAAAAACAGGAATTTTAAGTTCAGGAAGTCTGGATCGGCGTGGTGCATGCTGAGTTGCAACCTCATCCCCGGACGGTTGTCGCATAGTAGATGAGTGGGCACAACTTGCCTTGCGTATTGAGTTCAAACCACGATTAAATTTTGCCTCAACCTCGAGGTATGTTTTAGAAATGTTTCGTCGTCATCGGAGTTGAGCGATCAGTTTCATCTGATCAATTGTGAGGAAGTCGTTGAGTGCATCCAGCTGACGATGGAACGATGCACTCTCGTTTTATAATATGAAATGTCACTTTGTAGGCTGACGCTAGTGTCAGACGCCTTTGACTTTTTTGGCATTTTTTAAAATATAAGTACCGAATGCACTTAAGAAAAATGTTTGATATATTCGACCGCGACAAAAAATGTATATAGTTGATAAGCTACGTCCAAATATGCGAACCGAATAACAATTTGACTTCTACTTTGCAAAACGATAATGATAGACGATACTATCACGTCGGGGTCACCAAAATGTTTGAGGATTAAGTGGTTTCTTAATCCTTTGCTATTAAAAAATAAAGATCGATGAACCTTCCATTTTACATTATTTATTCTCAAATGCCAAAGTAGAAGTAAAAAGAGTAGTTTGTCAGTTTCCCCTTATAGGCAAGACGACTGACTTTACAAAAATGCAGCGACAGTTAGTTTAGATAAATAAGCAATAACAAATTCATATGCAGAAGGCAAATCAAAGCGAATACAAAATTTGTGAACAATGGTAAGTAGTTTGTACAAGTAAACAAAAATCTTATGATTCTACTGTTACATATTTGAGTAATATCCCTGCAGGAATAAGTGGATATTTATACCGTGCATGCCATGGAATTATTTTGATTGCTGCTGCGAACAGAAGTGATGCATCATATTGTATCTTTAAACCTCGTAAGGAAAACAGGCAGCTGTAACCATAAGGGGGATAATAGGCTTTTTGCGCGCGCAGTTATTGGCGGTCATGAAATCCTCGCGTTGCCCGACTCGGGAGCCTGTTCCAGTTTTTTGGGCAGAGGAACCATGAGATTCCTGGAGGGAAAAGAAGAACATATCACCGAACTCGCGGGCCAAAATGTTCGTACGGTGAACGGAGGTGAACCCCCCGGTAGTAGGGGTAATATAGCTACCCGTGACATGGGATGGAGAAATCCGAGTATTGAAATTATTGATTGTCTCCGAGTTTACTCAAGTAGTGTATTTAGGTATCGATTTCTGGCGGGTGTTCAAACTAAATGTAGTTGGTAAAAGTGTGAATGAGTGTGAGCATGATAGGACTGTTTGAGAACTCACACCTGTCGAGGGTGACCCCTCATTCGACGCAGTCCAGCATTCCCTAACCATGGACAAAGCCACATTTTAAATAGGGTAGATGCCCAATTCCCTTCCTTTGCCGTGATCGGATTGGGCAGAACCGATGTAGAAAAACACACCATAGAGGTAGTAGAAGAAAATACGCCCATCAAACAACGACGCTACCCTATTTCGCATGCGATCCAAAAATTAGTGTACGAAGAGTTAGACAGGATGTTATTCATAAGGGTTATTGAGGAGAGCAATAGCAACTGGAGCTTATAAAGGGAACTAAGAACCGGCTATATTTGGATGCCACGAACTTGAATGGCCGTACTATAAAATATGCCTACCCATTGCCTCATATTGACGGCATTCTAAACAGGTTGCAAAACACGCGGTTTATATCTGCCATTGCTCCCAAAAATACCCTTCGGCAAATCCGATTAAGCTTTGGGTTTCTCGGAAAGCGGTGTCGCAATGTAACGTTCGCTATATAGCGGCAGTTATGCTTACCGTCATTAGCGGCACCGCTTTCCTGTAAAGTTCGATGAGCGTTGCGGTCAAATTGGCCGATTTTGTTTC
Source organism: Merzomyia westermanni (assembly GCA_949987695.1). Lineage (NCBI taxonomy): Eukaryota > Metazoa > Arthropoda > Insecta > Diptera > Tephritidae > Merzomyia > Merzomyia westermanni. The sequence continues at coordinate 52,170,547 of OX465292.1, read as the reverse complement.
CACTATTTCGCTGCCTGTTTATTGTATTTATAATTTTTGTTTATTCCTAATATTTTTTTCAAAACAACAGGAATGTCACAACTGTTGTTTTGTGTAAAAATATTTTAAATATTTGATTGAATTCTCACCGTTTTGAATACGACGGTGGAAAAAAACTTTGACGAAAGATTTGCCACTGTCATGATGGCCGTAATATTTTATATTTGCCCCTATATAACCTTACGATGAACTTCACCGTCTTCTTACTTTACACGTTGGTGCTTTTATATTGCAATGTTTTTGACAGCTTACTCTACCGCTATGTGACGGCCGCTATATAGCGGCAACCCTTTCGAGGAAACCACGGCTTTAGAGAAACGTTCAAGAGAAAAAATAGAATTCACCGTTCCTGGCAGGCTACTCTACCAATTCACAGTGATGCCTTTTGGTCTATGTAATGCCGCTCAGCGCATGTGTATTTATGTATCCTGACGACTTCTTAGTTTGTTCCGTTGACTTAGAGTCACATATGTTGTTATTGGAAAATGTCGCTAGGCTAAATTAACCATTAACGTAGAAAAGAGCAAATTTTGCTTTAAAGAAGTGTGATATTTAGGGTATGTGGTGGGCGACGGTTGCATACGGACTGATGCCAACAAAATCGCAGCAGTTAGGGAATTCCCGAAACTCCGGAAATTCGTGGCCATGTCAGGGTGGTACCGCCGTTTCATCAGGGATTACGCAACCTTTGCAGCGCCGCTGCACGACTGTCTCACTATGGACCGAATGAAGAAATTCGAAATGACTGGTGACGCGAGCAAGGGCTTTGAAGAACTGAAGCAAAGCGTAATATCAGCGCCAGTACTCGTTCATCCGGACTTCAATAAAAACCTTTTGATTCGCCATACTTCGACACCGAAGAATATCGTGCTTTGAATGACACCATAACGAAAGACAAAGACCAAATACTTTATCTCTGCTTATCAGATGGCTATATTTACAAACGGACACAATTTAATAGAGGGGAGAGGATCACCCCAGGAAGCTCTGTGTACCATCGGATCTACGGTTAGGTTTGGTGGAAGCCGCGCACTACTCTCCGTCCTGGGGTCATGGAGGAATCCATAAAACCCTTGCACGAATAAGGGAGAAATTCTTTTGGCCAGGCATGGTGTCCGATGTGTAACAGTTTTCTGAAATGTTTTCTTGTTTGTATGTCTTGATCATTTTAGTAAATATGTATTTTTTATGTGTCCGATGTGTTACAGTTTCCGAAATGTTTTCTTGTTTGTATGTCTTGATCATTTTAGTAAATTTGTGTTTCTTAAGCCCATACAGAGAGCGACCGCTGCTAAAGAGATGAAATTTCTGGAGTGGGAAGTTTTCCACATTTTTGGAGTTCCCGAGTTCGTTCATTCAGACAACGGAAAGCAGTTCGTCTCGGAGAAACATATTAGGACTACCTTCTACTCAATAGATCAGTATTGCAAATGATACGAGCGTATAACGGCGGGAACCAAAAGACCTGGAATCAGCACTTGAGTGATGCGGCCTTCGCTTTGCGAAGCATGGTACACACGGATATAGGGGAGGCGACTTATCATGTCGTGTTCGGTATACCCATGATACAGCATGTCGCCTCATATGACATCCTGCGTAGAATAGGTTCCATGAAGGATACATATTATGAGATAGAGCTAGGAGATAGACAACAGCTATTAAGGAATAAAATATTTGACGAGCTGAAGCTAGGATATAAAGTGGGCGAGAAGGTATATAATACGAGGGCAAGGGTAGTTAGTTTTAAAGGTGAACAACAGAGCTCTCAAATCAACAACTATAATGCCAATCTATGGCCTAAACAAGTACCGTGCGTTGTCCTAAGGATGGTAGGCAATTCCCTATAGGAACTAGGAGACAATTCTGGGAAGAGAATTGGGGTATACCACGCTAAGGATATCTTAGTTGCATAGGTAGTTTTAGTATACGTGAGTGAACTTGCGTAAAACGTACTACCTAAATAAGTTAATTTAAAAAGACTTTTAGCATTTATTTATCAGTTAATACATGTAAATATTTGTTGTTATTGTTGTTGTTTTACTACTTCACTAATAACTCAATTATACATATTTTTATTTGATTTACTTTCTGCATTTCATTGAAATTTCATAAAATTTATTAGTTTGTAGTGATTTTTCTATAGTATTTGTTTCCTTGAAATAATTCCTAACCAAGGAAAATATGCCTGATATGTCTTGAAACAAGAATCGTTCCTTTATATACAAATCTTCTTTCTTCTTTAAATGGTCATCTAACCGCCTGGGCGATTTTGACCGTCCAACATAGCTCGCCAGTCGTTTCTTCGTTGCGCCAACTGGCGCCAATTGGAAACACCGCGGGATCGCAAATCGGTCTCCACTTGGTCCTTCCATCGGAGTGGTGGTCTCCCTCTTCCTCTGCTTCCACCGGCGGGTGCCGATAAGAATACCTTCTGGGCTGGAGCATCTTCGCTCATTCGCACTACGTGGCCTAGCCAGCGAAGCCGCTGTGTTTTAATTCGCTGAACTATGTCGGCGTCTGCGTAAAGTTCATACAGCTCATCATTAAATCTTCTTCGGTACTCGCCGTCGCCAACGCGTAGAGGTCCACAAATCTTTCGAAGAACCTTTCTCTCGAATACTCCCAGAGCCGCCTCATCAGATGTTGTTAGTGTCCACGCTTCTGCACCATATAGCAGGACGGGTGCGATGAGTGACTTGTAGAGTGTTATTTTCGTTCGTCGAGAGAGGACTTTACTTTTCAATTGCCTACTCAGTCCGAAGTAGCATTTGTTTGCAAGAGTGATTCTTCGTCGGATTTCTAGGCTAACATTATTGTTGGTATTAATGCTGGTTCCCAGGTAAACGAAGCCCTTTACTATTTCGAAATTATTGCTGCCAACAGTGGCTTGGTTGCCAAGGCGCGAATGCGCTGACTCTTTGCATGATGACAGAAGGTACTTCGTTTTGCCCTCGTTCACCACCAATCCCATTTTCTCCGCTTCTTTTTCTAATTTGGAGTAAGCAGAAGTTACGGCGCGGTTGTTAAGGCCAATGATATCAATATCGTCAGCATATGCCAACAGTTGGACGCTTTTATAAAATATTGTTCCAGCGCGGTTAAGTTCTGCAGCTTGTATTATTTTCTCCAGCATTAAATTAAAGAAATCGCACGATAGGGGGTCACCCTGTCTGAAACCTCGTTTAGTTTCGAACGGCTCGGAGAGGTACTTCCCAATTCTGACCGAGCTGGCGGTGTTGCTCAAGGTCATTTTGCATAGCCGTATAAGTTTTGCGGGGAAACCAAATTCAGACATAGCGGCATATAGCCAGCTCCTTTTCGTGCTATCGAAAGCGGCTTTAAAATCAACAAAGAAATGATGCGTGTCGATTCTTTTTTCACGGGTTTTTTCCAAGATTTGGCGTATTGTAAAAATCTGGTCGATGGTAGATTTACCAGGTCTGAAGCCACACTGATAAGGTCCAATCAGTCTGTTCACATCAGGTTTCAGGTTATATACAAATAGTTTAAGCTAAAATAAAAAATTTGAAATGGATTTCGTAAAAAAATGTTTGACTTTTTTTAGCTTCTTATTTTCTTAATTTTAGCCTTTTCTAACCTTTTTTTTGCCGATTCAGCCTTTTTTTCTATCACCTGGTCACACTGGCCCTGGCATAGTAAAAAGGTAATCGCACGGCGGCCATGTTGGAAATCGGTTCGCTAAAACGTCAAAGCAGACATTTGTGTAATATCGAAATTGATATTGAAAAATAATGACAATCGCACAGAATCAATGTTTAGTGTATTTTGTTGACGGAGAATTGCATTGCTCGCATTGATATTCCCATCTTTTATGCCATACAATTACCAATCCGTTAGGGATAGTGGATAAACAACGTGGTTTCCTACAACAATGGGTTAGCGTTAGTGGACAACTACGTCAGGCAGCACAAATCGATGAGAGTTTAGCATAGTTGGATGTGCGTGATCCAAAGTAATTTTATGGTTTCGTAAGCTCTAAACGTAAAGTAGCGGGGTTTCCCTCAGCCATGAAATATCAAGACATTATTTTTAGCGATAATGAAGATATCGCAACTTTTGTTGCTAAACTTTTAACTTCTAAATATTCTGCCGTCGAATTAAACACAGCGGCTTCGCTGGCTAGGCCACGTAGTGCGAATGAGCGAAGATGCTCCAGCCCGGAAGGTATTCTTATCGGCACCCGCCGGTGGAAGCAGAGGAAGAGAGAGACCACCACTCCGATGGAAGGACCAAGTGGAGACCGATTTGCGATCCCGCGGTGTTTCCAATTGGCGCAACGAAGAAACGACTGGCGAGCTATCTTGGACGGTCAAAATCGCCCAGGCGGTTAGATGACCATTTAAAGAAGAAAGAAGAATTATTCTGCCGTCAGCAATTCAGACTTTCAAAATTATCCTTATAAGCTACACGGGAAAAATTTAATTAATTCACCAATTATATGCGCCGAATTTGTTCTAATTTATCTTAAAACCTTAAAAGAATCTTTCAAATACGGTCCTGATAGGATTCTTCCATGTTTCTTGGAAAAGTGTGCGAACCACATCAGCTCCTTAACAATTTGTTTACTCTATCACTACGGTGTGGCGTATTTCCAACAGCGTGGAAAGAATCGTTTCTTCTACCGCTGCATAAAAGCGGGAGTAGGTCTTCCATAGAGAACTATCGTGGCATTGCAAAGCTTTCTGCCATCCCAAAATTGTTTGAAGCTATTGTTACAAATCAACTTACGGGTCCGATCTCTACTTTGAAAGCTGACTGCCAACACGGGTTCAGTAAGGGAAAGCCCACAGTTACGAATTTACTTGAATTCACATGTCATGTCTCAAATGGCTTTAGATAAAATCTGCACACCGACGTTATTTATACGAATTTCAGCAAAGCTTTGGACAAAGTGTGTCACTCGGGTCTCAATCGCTGGATCTCTTATTACCTTAGTGACAGGACACAAGAAGTAGTGTTCAAAAATTTAGTATCCGATGTCATTTATGTTTTCCCAGGAGTTCCTCAAGGAAGCCATCTTGGCCCGATTCTGTTATTGTTGTTTATAAATGATATTTCTACCGAAGTAAAGCTTTTCGTGTCATTCGCGTCATTTGAAGATAGAAATAAGATACAATCAGATCTAGATACACTAGTTACTTGGTGCGATTTAAATTATATGCCACTTAACCTTAAAAAATGTAAATACATGCGTTTTTCGCGTGGAACTTCTCAGCCGTGTATGATTTTGTTGACCTGGGAGTTACTATGAACTACAAGTTCAGTTTCAGCCGCCATATTAACGCAACAGTCAATAAGCCTAGAGGTGTTCCAGCAATCGTTAAACGATGGTCTAAAGAATTTAGCGACCCTTATGTAACTAAAGCTCTTTTCACTACATTAGTCAGACCGATACTTGAATACGGTTCTATAATTTGGAACCCGCGTTACCAGGTCCATGTAGGTCGCCTAGAATCAGTTCAAAAATAGTAAATGCCTTAACAGATCTTTATTGGGATCCCTTGTATAATCTGCACCCTATACGAATCGTTTAAAACTCATTAATCTTCACACACTTTCTAGTCGGGGGGTTAGGTTAGGTTAGGTTAGGTTAGGTGGTAGCAGCCCACTAGGTGGGCCGCTCACTTGGACACTTTGAAGGTCCGTTGTGATACCACATTCTGAACGGTGACACTAACTTAGGATTACTTGGCAAATCGCTGCGTAGCGACAATAAAACTCCGGATTTGGGACACATCGATTTTCGACACGTCTTCTGGAGACCTAAGAACATCCGAACCGAGATACCTGCGCCTAGTCCTAGCAAACGCTGGACAACTGAGCATGAAATGACTTGAATCCACTTTATCACATATACACGATTTTATTGCATTTGGTTTATCAAGTGAATTAAATAATCTGAATTTACCGTCTAGTCGTGACATTTTAAAATTTTATTTTTTTTTAAGTGATCATGCTAAAATTCAAAGTAAAATGTTTTCGCATAAAAATTTAACTCCTCATGTAATTGAAAAATTTGTTGAAATTTGGAATAAATTGAATATTCAACTCATGGATAGAAGTAGTATTCTAAGAAAACTAAATGGTTTAATTGAAAAATATCACGAAAGAATTAAACACAGAAAAAAGTTGAGGAATTTACAGCGTTAGTACAATCAACAAATGAATTATTTTACATTGGAAAATGTAAATGCAAGTTAAAAACAACAGAATGCTCATGTGGTTTAATACCAAACCATTTAAAAGAATTTAGGATGGGCCAACATAATGTTAGAAAATTCACAATACCGGAATATATGGATGACATTGTATAAATTTTGCTATGATGTGTGTGTTTCAGATAGAGTTGCTTCATGTTCAGCAACATCCCTTTTCGAAGATATACACTTACGAGATGTTCGTGGTGAACTTGTCATAATGGATAAATCTAAAGTTGCAAGAGAAAAAATTAAAACTAGAGATGAAGTGCTTCGTAAACGATACACAGATTCCAGCATAACTGCATTTTCTTTCGATGGCAGAAAAAATGAAAATCAATGAGAAATTTCATACAGATATGGTAAAAGAACCCCATTTAGTTCTAAAAGAGCATAATGATGAATTACTTGGAAATGTTAATTTGGGTGAAGAAGAAAATGCAAAACACAAATTTAAAAAAAATCAAATGAACACTTCAATAGCAAAAAACTGTCAATAGATCAATTAATTGGAATATGGAGCGATGGGGAACCAGCTAATACTGGAATAGAAAATGGTGTTATAAGGCTTTTTGAAAAGCATTTAAATATACCACTGCACTTATATGTTTGCTTAATTTCATAAATTACGAATTGGTCATTTATTCAGAGCATTAGATAAAACAGTCACGAGTGGACCAAGAGCAGCAAGTGGAAATATATCCAAAGACATTCAAGACTGAAAAATTTCAGGTATGCATTTGTTAAAATTATTTTATAATATTTTTTCAATCAAATTAAAATAGGAAAATTATACTAATTTTGATTGATCTAATTTTGAACCAATGGCATTGGAAAATATGCCTGGTATGATCAGTGATGAACAAGAACGAGAATTATCTACAGATGTTAAATATTTATATCAAATGGTCAAAGCAATTTCAAATGCTGCGGTTTCAGTTGATTTAGGTAACATAAAACCAGGACCAGTTGTACATTCCCGATGGCTAACCAAAGCAAGCAGGGTATTACGTCTATATATTTACAACCACTAATACACCATCGGAAAATTTGAAAACTCTAGCAGTTTATATTATTAGAATTTGTGTGGCAATATAAAGGGTGTTTTTTTTAGGGGTATAGAACTTCGAATTGAAATAAAACACAAGAAAATCGTTTTAAGGTCCATCAATTTGGCTTTATTGGAAGGATAATTTTATGCCATTGATGTTTAAATATGATTTCGGGCATGTGGCCACAGCGGCTGGCTCGAATAAAGCCAATTCTACAGGTCCAATTTTCAACCACTTTTTCGAGCATATGGGGCCGTATGTCGGCAATAACGCCACGAATGTTGGCTTCCAATTCCCCTAACGTTTCTGGTTTGTTGGTGTAGACGAGCGACTTCACATATCCCCAAAGAAAATAATCCAATGGTGTCAAATCACACGACCTTGGTGGCCAATTGACAGGTCCATTCCGCGAAATTATGCGCTCATCGAATGTTTCCTTCAATAAATCGATTGTGACGTGCGCTGTGTGGCATGTAGCGCCGTCTTGTTGGAACCACAACTCATCCACATTCATGCCATCCAATTCGGGAACAAAATAGTCGGTTATCATGGCTCTATACCGGTCTCCATTAACGGTAGCTGCCTCTCCAGCATTATTGCGGAAGAAGTATGGCCCAATGACTCCACCAGCCCATAGAGCACACCAAACAGTCAGTTTTTGTGGATGTAATGGCGTTTCAAGGGTCTCATGTGGATTCTCTTCACTCCAAATGCGGCAATTTTGCTTGTTGACGTAGCCATTCAACCAAAAATGAGCCTCATCACTGAACAAAATTTTGCGATGAAAATCAGCATCGAAATCAATCTCATTTTCGGCCCATACACCAAAATCACGACGCATTGCATGGTCTCGCGGCTTTAATTCTTGCACAAGCTGGATCTTGTAAGGTCGCAAGCCAAGATCTTTGCGCAAAATCTTCCATAAAGTTGATGGACAAAGCTCCAATTGCTGTGCACGGTGGCGAATCGATTCATTCGGGTCCTCTTCAACACTTTGCTCTACAGCGGCAATTGTTTCTTCGGTGCGCACTGTTCGACGTCTCTGCGGATGCGTATTATCACATAGAGTAAACGTAGTGCAAAAACGATCCATGGTTAACCGAATTAATTGCTCTGATGGACGATTATGTCGACCATAAAATGGACGGAGCTCACGGTAAACTTCGCGAACTGAACCATTATTTTCGAAATAAATTTGCACGATTTGCAAGCGTTGTACTTTTGTCAACCTGTTCATGATGAAATGGCAAACCAAACTGAACATAAATGACATTAGAGTTGCCAGATTTGACCACAAAATGCCAGTTTTATCTCTATTCGAAAAACAAACCTGTAAAAAAAACACCCTGTATTTCAATGTAAAATGCTATAATTCTGTTGTATACGGCAGTGTACTTTTATCGAAGTTAATTCGTTGGACACGATACCTACCACGTAATTTACTTAATATTGTAGATGGTGTAATCCAAAATAATTCATATTACGCTCATCCAGAAAACATTTTATTAACAATGTTATTTGATGGTAGAAAAGCCATACGGGATAGAGCTATCAAAAAAATTGTATACTATCGAGAAAAAATACTTGATCCAACTAAACTTAGAGTTTACAAAAAATATTATATCAATTTTAAGCTTCAGATTATACGGACATGATTGATCTGAATGACGATAATTTACTATCTGAACCGGCATTCACAAGAAATAATCCACACGATCACTTAGTACAATTCTTAGATTATGATGAGCCAACACTAGACATTCCTAATATTCCAATGCATATAGAAGGACCAGAAAGATATGTACAGTTGCTAACATCTGTTTCCAAACGTGTTAAAGAATAAAAACGTGAAAGTCTTACAGCAGAAAGTCGTGAAAAACAACCACGAATGGAGAGCAAAAAAAGATTTTAAAAAATAATAACATAACATTACTTTTAATTTGAAAAATACGTTAAAATGGTCAATTCTAAGTAAAAAAATAATTTTTTAAAAAAATAACATTAAAATTATAAAAATTGTGTTTTTTTGCTTATTACTTGAAAATATAAGGTTTTTTTTTTGAAAATTTTTTTCTACTAGAACGATTTCGAAAAAAGAAAAACTGCCTGAATGAAAGTTGTTGGAAATGTTCTGAATTTATTTTAGCTGTAAAGAAAAAAAAATGTTCCATAAGAAATTTGTCAAAAATGATAATATAGTAGTTAAAAATGCATTTAGGCTAAAATCTCATAATTTAAGCCTGATATCTCTACTAAAATTCAAAAACACTATAGATAATAATACAGATTCTGAAATGTGCGTAAAATACATTTAAAGTAAGGCCAGTATGATATTTTTCTATCTTCTTTTCTAATTCTATTCTTTAATTCTATCAAAAGCTTTGAAAACTTTTTGGCAAAACCCTACATTCATATGGCAAAAGATCTATTTCGCAATAGTGGGGGACTCGAAATCGGACTTAGAGCTGTGGTGTATTCAGCAATTTTTCTTAGAATCATCTGTAGATTACGTTTTTGCTATACTCCTGATGGAAAAAAAATTTGACCCGCTCTAATGCACATATATACTTTACGAATTATACTACATGAAGGGTTATGTATAATTGTATATGCATGTACAGATATATTCTACGAATTATAGGACACGAAGGCTTATGTATGCTTGTATATGCATCTATATATTTTCAACATTTACTGTGTTACTTAAGTAAGTTTTTTGGAGGCCAATAACTTAGCTTTTTAGGTTTTTTATTTTAAGCTGCTTGTTCAAATGTCGTATTCGGAAAAATATGCGGCATTTGTAAAATAAGCGTTTGACATCATCAGGAAGGTCTCCCTGTTTGTGCCGCTCAAATCATAAATAGCATCTTCGCATTCTACCTCAACTTCTTCGCCTTGGTCACTCAACATCTGTGGGTTTGATGAATTCAGCCACTCAGTGGAATCATGTTCGACGTTGCCTGTATTTTGCAGGATTTCAGCATTTCTAGCTAAAAATAAAATATATATGTATACGAGGTGGGTTCAAAAAGTATCGCGAATTTTGAATTTTCGCTGGTTACGTATATTTGAATTTCGAATTTTTTTGTGGCGTTATGTTGGTACTCATGTCTCTCACTTATGCCGACAAGCTCGGCCATTTTGAATGTTTAGTTAATTGTTGAGAGCTGCTTTGCTTGCACGTGTTTTGGATCGTCTTCGATTTTTACCTATTTTTTTACCAAAATTGCTCAATTGTGACCAAAAACAGCATCGCATGAACATTGATAATGAGATGTTAAACTCTGTCCGCGACGACCCAAATTTGCTCCAGAGGGTCATAACTGGTGACGAATCGTGGGTTTATGGTTATGACGTGGAAACCAAAGCTCAATCATCTCAATGGAAGCTGCCGCACGAACCAAGACCGAAAAAAGCGCGCCAAGTTCGGTCGAATGTGAAAGTTTTGCTGACAGTTTTCTTCGATTGCAGGGGCTTGGTGCATCATGAGTTCTTGCCACAGGGAAGAACGGTCAATAAGGAATATTACCTGCAAGTTATGCGCAATTTGCGCGAAGCAATCCGCCAGAAACGCCCGGATTTGTGGAAGAACAAAAATTCGCTTTTGCACCACGCATCGTTGCTTGTGCGCGACTTTTTGGCCAAAAACAACACACTAATGATGCCGCAGCCACCGTATTCCCCAGATCTTGCTCCCTAAACTGAAGAGGCCCATGAAAGGACGACGTTACGCTTTTCTTGACGAGATAAAGACAGCATCGAAGGAGGAGCTGAACAAGATACAAAAAAATGATTTTTTGAAGTGCTTCGAAGATTGGAAAAACCGTTGGCACAAGTGTATAATATCCCATGGGGATTACTTTGAAGGGGACAAAATAGATATTCATGAATAAATAAATAATTTTTGAAAAAGCACAAAATTCGCGATAGTTTTTGAACACACCTCGTATTATTATTATTAACGTCTGTCGGGTCAGTTAGTAAGTTTATATTAAAGAATGAAATTTTCCTAAAATATACTTCCGCATTCTGAATTTGAACTCCTTAGGACTGGGGTGGGTTGATCATATAATCCGCCCTTACTTCTTATATATTTCCAAAGAAGTGTTCCAGGACATCTTAGTTCAGCCGACGTGTCGCGATGTACTCGAAATTGTACCTTTCCACAACGTGCTCGTACAACAACTTCAAACTTTGATTGGTTATTATTACTACTTTTCCCAGGATTTATCACTTGTGACATGAACACATTCATATCCTCCAAAATCTTATTCTGCTTCTCCAGCTGAAGTCCAAATTGTTCCTTTAAGTAATAAAAAAAGGAATGTATTAAGAAATACTAGTATATCCCGTTGTCGAAATTCGACCACATTAAATAAGTTTAAGTTATTAAATCCTCTGTTCATATTTTTTCCAGCACTGCCTGGATGACGAAATATTTGAGACATTTTTCTTCCTGAAATTAATTATATATGGTTGTGTAATTTAGGACCGTTTTCATAAAAGTCGGTTCACACTAAACGGCGGATAATTTGACAACTACCCGAAAACAATCAGTCCATTAAAGACCGGTAATCATTAATAGGAGACGGTAAAACAGTCTTTAGCAGGCAGTACTTTTTTGTAATCCATTTCTTCTTCTTCTTCTTTAAATGGTCATCTAACCGCCTGGGCGATTTTGACCGTCCAACATAGCTCGCCAGTCGTTTCTTCGTTGCGCCAACTGTCGCCAATTGGAAACACCGCGTAATCCATTTACCGGGAGAAAATTACAAATTCAATTTAGCAATTCCGACTCAACGATGCACCTGACTCTGCTTTCTTTTTGATCTGAAATTTTAAATTATAAGGCGGACATGTCTGGTTTGGAATCCAGTTTTAATATTGGAGTTTTATAAACAGTAAAAATTTACATTTTATTATAAAAACTTAGGTTTTCAGGATGCATCTAAATACCTGACCGAAAATAAAGGGCCACGAATAACTTTGAATCTCATTTTAAGTATAGAATTTTTCAAAAAATTAGAAGTTTGATTGCGTTTTTAAAAAAAATTAAAATTTTGAATTATGTGAAGAGTAGCGAATTTGGATGCTTTTGAATCTCATTTTTATAAGAGAGTTCTATTAAAAAAATTAAGCTTTTATTGTGTTTTCACTAAAAATTTTAATTTTGAACTATTGCTTGCAATAAAACGCGCGAGATATGTTAAAAACAAATTGGTATTTTTTTTAAGGTTTTGGTACAGTTCAGTATAGGGGAGGGCAACTCTCGCTCAAAATCAAATTGAACAGATGCGCCGACGCAGTCAATTTGCTTAATGAGTAAGAGAATAAAAATATTTCTACCTTTTGGAGAGAAAATGAAATATGAGTTGGACGCACCGACGGCACTACTTTAACTCAATTATGCTCAATGAGTGAGAGAATGTCCACATATACTTATTTTGATTGAAAGTGAATTTAGCGTTTATTTTGAAGTTCCTTAAATTTCTCAATATGAGCATGACGCCAATTTCCATTTTGGTTTTTTTGGCTTGGATGTACAGACAGTGCTGTCAATTTATCTGACTTTTTTGAAACCCATTTAGCAGGGGAAAATTACACTTCGGTATATGGTTTTCTGGTTTTTTTTTCCTTCAAATCAATTTAGACATGTATAAAGGCATTTCATATTGACTTTTATATCATTTCAATAATATTTTGTGATATATATGTATATGACCTGAACTTATTATATCTTATGGCTTAAGTTTACCTGAAGTCCTATAGCAATCAGAAAAAAGTAAATTCTTTAAAAAAAAGTTTATAAAACTATGTAGGTATTTATTTTACATATTTTGTTGCGGTAAATTTTTAGTAATTTTATTGCGGGTTTCTTGCAAAAAATTGGTTTTAAGAAAAGATTTCTTTAAAAACTTAACAAATTTAAGTCAAGCTAAGAAATTAAATTTTATAAAAAAACAAATTATTGTCCGGAACTTGTGCTCGACCAATGGAACGCACGCGTCTCACCCGAGACGGGTATGCTTGCTTCAGAAAATATTTCCACCATTAGGAGTATACATACATATCCATACGGCTTTTGAAAATGCATGAAACGTTCATTTGGAAGTTCCACAAATTTCTCAATATTAGCTTGACGCTGGTTTTCATATTGGTATTTCTTTATATACATGCAGTTTTTTCAATTTTTCCTATACATCTGGCTTTTTTGAAGTGAATTTAGTGGGAGAAAATTACAATGAAATGATGGTTCTCTGTCTTTTTTCATTAACCTCAATTTAAACATATTTAAAACACATTTCATGTTGATTTTTAAGGAAGGTTAACATCTTAACTGGTCAAATTTAGTCTACATATGTAAGGTTCGGGTTACATGTCTGCCCTTTGACAAATTAAAATATTTGAAAAAGAAAATAGTTGATGTCTTCAGGAAAAGTAACACGATTTCTAACCACTTTGTAAATAGAAAATTAAAGAAGCTACAAACTTTGTTTTCGCCTTTTTGTATTTTTAAATAGGGTCTATCAGCCATTCTATCTCATCGGAAAACCCCGATAGAAATAATGAAAATTATTAAAGTTCTCTACTGAGTTTCTCGTTCCGACGGAATTCGATTTTGATATACACAATTATTATAATATTATTACATATGGGCTACATATATGTTTACCTTAAGTCAAATATTATTTAGAAAAAATTTTATTTCTTAAAAAGTTCATGAATGTATTGTAGGTATTTTTTTAAGTATTTTGTTTTTTCACTCCAAGATAGAGGTCATAGAGAAATATTGGTTTGAAAATATAATTTAAAAAGAATCGTTATAAGAAGTTTTCATATACATATTTAAACACAAATTAAATTTAATAAACAAAAAAAAGCTATCCGGAACCTGGCCTCGAATCTTGGAATGTAATCGTCATACCCGAAACGTCATACCTGCGCTACTACTCTATATACAATAACGCAGTCAGATACTGTAGTTGACAGCTTTGGCTTTATGCAGAAAACTTCAATGAATTACTAAAAATAAATGAAGCATTATTTGTTAAACATAATATGCCTATGCACCGCTCCTAACCCATACGAAGATATCAAAATACATTTTTATTGATATTATGCATGTTTAAATATAGATATACTCTGGCAATGGATTGTATGAAACAAATGTTAGCCTATTAATATATAGATTATATATTTATTGGTTATTTCGAAAAGAAAAAGTTCTTATGGCTGAATAGACGTGTTTTTCCGTGCTGCCGATTTCGCTATCATTTTTATATATTTAAATCGTTTTATAAACGCCTTCAAGCAAGCCCGGTCTAGTTATAAACGTTGCTACATAATATTTGCCGCCCTAAATTCCTTGCGTGTGTTTTTATCAAAAGGAAAATAAATAGAAAACTAATTTTAAATCATGTCGAATGGTGGAAATAAAATGAATCTAAGAAACAATAAGTTGTCCTGCACACTGGCTGAAGCTGCTGGAGAAACGAATTGAAAAAGCACAGAAGAACCTGTTTGAACGGCTTAGTGCAAGCATAAAGAGTACCGAGGAGAGGCTTATGCAGAAGTTCAATGATGTGACAGCGGAGTTAACAAACATAAAACAAACAGTAAGGGCCGGTTTCACCAACGCGACTAAGACTAAAACTAAGTCGTGACTTAAGTTAGCACAGATTCGAGACTAACTTACTTTTGGGTTTCACCAACTGAGCGACTTAAATAATTTTGAGCACAACAACCCGATCAGCTGCTTTATGCATAGTAGTCTTTTTTCATACCAGACAACTCTGTGCATCCCAATACCCCAGTGCGAAAAGGGCATGTATGGCCATACAAGAAGTAATGTATTGATCTTACACCCATTTCTCTTTAGTTGGAAGGTACTAAAATTAGCGCTTAATTGAAAACGATAGTTTCGTAATGGTTGCATGCTAGAAAACAAGCGTTCACATGCATCTACGCTTACCCTGTTAAAGTCAAGCATGGTGAAGTTTCCGACTGGGGCGGTGCACAAAACAAATTAGCAACATTACTGACATTTAGGTTTTGAACCACAGCAACACTGCTTAGTCGAGAATAAGTCAACTGGCAAGTTGACTAAGTTGTGACTTAGCTAAGTTAGGTGGTGAAACTGAAAAAGTGAAAATCGCTACTTAACTAAGTTAAGTCGAGTTGGTGAAACCGGGCCTAAGATATGTTGACGTTCGACTCACCGCTGTTGAGACAAAATGTCAAGAGGTTGCTGATCTAAAGGCTGCGGTGCTTGCGTTGAGAAAAGAAGTGGAAGAAAACGAAAAGAAAACTGTCGCTACTGATTTCATCATCAGCGGCGTACCCAAGGCAGGTAATGAGAGTTGTTCTACAATCTTGTCGAACATATGCAAAGCTGTAGGTATTGAGATGCCTGCAGTGCGTGAAATTTTTCGGGCGCCTGTTAGGAATGAGACTAGGTTGAGCACTTCACCACCCATAGTTGTTGTGAAACTTTTCTCTTCCTATGCGCGTATTCAGCTTTTTAAAGCGATAGCTGGTTTCTGCAAAGTAAAAAGAAGAGCTCTCAACTTGTGTGATATTGACATGGTTGGCGACGCTAGTATTCACATAAATGAGAGTCTTTCTAAAGAAAACAAAAAATTAATGCACTATGCAGCTCAGCTCAAACGCAATAAAATGTTAGCAGCAGCGTTTACTATACGTGGGAACATATTTGTGAGAAAATCAGAACGCGATACAGCGATTAGAGTTGTCGATAAGAAATCGATAGATGAAATTGTTGGCACAGCTTAAAATTAAATATATCTTCAGGAAAATTATCACTTTACAAATTTGCTTAAGAGTATTTTAAGGATGCATTATTTTCTTTCTCTTCTGTTTACTTTTCTTTTATTCTTTTATACGTTTCTTTCCCGCTTGCACTCTGATTTTACTGACATCGCTCGTTTTTTTGTAAACATGGATGTGTATGTACATAAATAAGTTGGTTCCTATTTCGGTGCTAAGTTTGACCTAGCATGGATGGTACTCATACTCTGGGTGCTGATGGAAATCATAAGCTCATGCTGGATATTTTGTGTAGGCAATCTTCAGGTCTAAACATTGTTCATTTTAACGCGCGTAGCCTGGCTTGTGATAAAATGGACTATGTTAAACACGTTTTTGAGCAATCTTTCATTGATATTATTTGTGTCTCCGAGACATGGTTTAGTGGTAGCTGTTCTGACCTTCACTGTAGTATCAACAACTACAATGTGGTTAGGAATGATCGGCTAAATAAGAAAGGCGGTGGTGTGGCAATCTATTGCAAAAAGACACTTAATATCAAACAACTTGCTATCTATTGGCTGTGATACTGAGTACATTATTTCTGAGGTGTCTGACTGTTCAGCTAAAATTCTGGTTCCTCGTATGTACAATCCACATAAATCTTATCCGCTAGACGGCTTTTTCTCTGAGGTATCTGAATTTCTAATTGAATATGAGTGTTACGTCGTTAGTGGTGATTTTAATGTGAATTTGCTACTTAATGACTCCTGTAGCCTTAAGCTGCGGGACCACATCTCAACAGCGGGGTTATCTGTAGTTAACAACATAATGCCCACTAGGTATGACAATATTTCTAATCCCAGTCTCATAGATTATTTTATTATATCTGACCTAGCCTATTTAGTTAAATTTGACCAACTTTATTTTATATCGGATCATGATTTAATTTTTTGTACTATTGACTTTGCGTTCAATCGACCACCTGCTAATGCTACATTCACTTATCGTGTTTTCCGCTCATTACATACTAATGCACTGTTCGCAGATTGCTTGAATGATTGTTGGTATTATGTGTCGGTTGATGAAAAACTTGAATATCTTAATAATAATCTGATAAACTTATTTGATCGACATGCCCCTATGCGAACTGCCAATATTATTAACAAATCATGCCCTTGGTTCAACAGAAAAGTATGTGCCTCCATAAAAAAACGAAATATGTTGCATGCCGAATGGAGAAAGTCCCGAACAGTCATTTCGTGGAACTTATATAGAGCTGCTCGGAATCAAGCAACTAGTATTATAAGAAAGGAAAAAAAAAGGTTTTATCATTGCACACTGGACCCCTCTCTCCCTCCTAAAGATTTATGGAGAAACCTAAAAAATTTACGAATTCATTGTAAAGAAATCGAGAAATGCAAGATTGATACCGATGTTTTAAATGACTATTTTATTAGTTCAGGTGACCTCTGTAGTCCTACCACCTTTAATATAACCACAGTAACTGCTACTGCTGCCCAGGAATCTTTTGGTTTCCAAGGAGTGCACGAGTCTGACGTTATCAAAGCCTTTTTGTCAATCAAGTCAAATGCTGTGGGTAACGATGGAATTTCTATCAAATTTGCTAAACTCATACTTCCTTTTATTCTATATTCTCTGACTCACATATTGAATCACTGTTTTTCAAGTGGTACCTTTCCAGATGCATGAAAAAAATCAATAATTTTGCCTATTCCGAAGATATATCTTGCTTCACATCCCTCTGATTTTAGGCCTATCAGTATTTTGCCAGCTTTCTCTAAGCTTTGCGAGTCCTTAATGGCTCAGCAAATATCGAGCTATATTAAAACAAATAAGCTACTCTACCCACTACAGTCTGGGTTTAGACCCATGCATAGTTGTGCTACTGCTATGGTAAAAATTATGGATGACATTAGAATGCCACTTGAAAATGGTGATTTAACACTACTCTGCCTCCTTGACTTTTCTAAGGCATTTGATGTGGTTAATCATCATTTGCTTTGTTGGAAACTCAAGCACTTCTTCGGATTCTCTGGGAGTTCCGTTAAGCTTTTAGCTAGTTACTTGGATTGAAGAACTCAGCAGGTAAGAGTTGAAGAAACATAGTCAAATTTTAAATCTGTAAATGCGGGAGTCCCACAGGGTTCTGTTCTTGGTCCCTTATTGTTTAGCTTGTTCATAAATGATGTCTTTTCAGTGTGTAAATATGCCAACGTCCATGGGTATGCGGACGATATTCAACTGTATCTCTCAGGACGTATTGGTCTGGTTGAAGATTTGTGCTACAAAATTAACAGTGAACTATCGGCGATTCTGCTGTGGGCACAGCAAAATGCCTTGTGTTTAAATGCTGCCAAGTGGTTTGTCATACCTATATCTAAAAATGCAGTGAACCTGGTTAATATCCCCCAGCTATGTATTGGATCATCTGCCCTCAAGACAGTGGATAAGATAAAGAACTTAGGCTTTATTATAAACAATAAGCTCAGCTGTACAGACCACGTGAATAGAGAAGTTAGCAACATATATATGATATTACGTAGATTGCGGCTCTCCGCTTTCTTCACACCACAAGAAACACGACGTAAGCTAGTGATGCAATTAATTTTACCTCATTTTACTTATTCAGAGTTAGTTTATAGCAAACTAGATTCATCTTCGGCCCAAAAGCTTAATGTTGCATTCAATAATGTTACCAGATATGGCCGCAAGAAATTGCATATTCTTGTTTAAATTGTTAGAGCGTACGATAAGCTGCAGTTAACTAGATCACGGAGACACAGTACGTTGGTTGTACCTATATACAGATCTCTTACATCTGAGCGAATGTTTTTCATCAGCGCTGTGAGACTTTGGAACTCTATTCCAGAAAGTTTTAAAACTGAACTGAATAGGAACAACTTTAAGACAAAGTTACATCCGTAATTTAGTGGCATCTGAAATCGGTAAATCTTGGTGCTAATCTATGTCTTTATTTACTCAATATCTAGCTTCTTTTCTATCCACTTTTCTTTCCTACTTTTTAAATTACCCATCTTATGTTAGTACTAAGCCTATATATAATTACATATTTACCTAAAAAAATATTCTCTTGTTATGTGTAAGGACACGATATTTAAGTTCAGTTGATGTACATATAAAAGATGTTTAGGTCTTAGTTGTACAATTATTGTAATACTATTAAATAAATAAATAAATCACCTTTCCTGGATAGCTAAACGTATCAACCGAGGAGTTAAGGACATCAAACCAGTCGTTTACCAGCTGGATTAATTTAGCCGTTTCTATGGGCTCATATACATTGATTCCAAGTGTATAGCAATGCAGAATTGCTTTTGTACTCTAATTTTACTTTCTGCCTGCCCAAAAGTGTTTAAAATTATGTATATTAGGCTGAATCAAACTTAGTAACATAATCATGTATACCTAATCCTTTTACTGATAAATGCTCCTTTGTCATTTTATACGTGATGGTCAAATCAGATTTTCCGTGATTCAACATATCAACATTTGCGCGCGTGGTGATTGTTAAACAATTCCACAAGAAACCAGTGTCAATAAAGTGATTCCGAATAAGCTTCAACAAATGCGGTGCATCCGCAAAAGAAAAAACCTTCTTATCCTCGTTCCTTCGTTGGAGATATGTATATACGCACTTATAGTAACCCCCAATTCCCTCCATAGCTTTTGGTTCGAGGTGCCCATATCGCACACCATGGCAACAACGGGGAACCCAGAGTCGTATAAGGCACAAATTATTCCATTTAAAATTTCTACCATTATTTTTCAGTCCAAATTAAAGAAACTGGCTCCTTCCAAGATTTCCAGAGTCCGCGCGCCATCACCACCTGCACGTAGTTTGCTGGCTGCCTGACGTAGTCGCCCATTGCTTCATACTCGGTGACCTTCATCTCGTCGAATGCCAGCGCCGTTAACCCTGCCAACTCACACATAAAGTCTAATGCCACTGTGATTATTCCTTTTCTGTACCACCGCTGTAATGTGGATACATAAGGGAGTGAAAACCCTTTGTCATATAGATGTCTATATGATATGGGCCCAGCGGCGTGAATGCATATGGCATTTGATATATCTCGGCACGACCATTGTACTGTTTTATCTAAAATGTTTTTGAAAGTATTAATTGAAAGCTTTTAAATACTCATTATTGAGCATCATTTTTCGCACTTGACCTTCTTTAAAAATCGCATTTACAGAGGTCATTACAGCCGAACTCTGCATCCCCTGGAACTTCAACTTTTTGTTCTCCCCCAGCAACTGCTTGTTGTGTGCTTTTAGAGACTCGATCTCGAGTTCTTTCGCGCACTGTAGAAGTATTGACCTAAAAAAAGTCTGCATAGGGAAGGAGAAACATATATAATTTTGAATTAGGAACTTACTCCGTTTGTGTAGAACTATCAGCGTACGTTTCACGTTTTTCTAATTCTGATATAGTGATTCCGCTTTTTTCCACTTCAGAGCTTATTTGGTTGCTATAAATGAACAAACACGGATATGTAAAATTCAAAAACACTGCTAATAATTCCGCAGTAAGATGCATTTACCTAATTTGAAAACTGAAGTCTAAGGGCACTTTTGACTTTGTCATATCATTGCTATAAATGAACAATTATTGTAGAAGAGGAGTCTAAAGACTCTGCATATACTTACATATTCAACACTTTTAATTTTAGTTTGGGAATCGCACTCAGCTTCAAATGTGTCCTCTGCCCGCAGCAAATAAGATCGGTTTCATCGAAGTGATCGACGCAAACCAAATTGTTGGCTGCAACTGTAATGCCGCATGCTCCCCTCGAACGTTCTATCCTGTGGGGCTCCTGCGGCACTTTAAAAAATGAACCACCGGCCTTGCTTTTTAGTTTACCACACAAAATACACCTATTCATTTCCTTATTTTCACAAACTTTTCACACATAATCGCTAAAATATATATTTAATTTTTATTTACGTACAACACAGCACATGAAAAAATGTAAACAAACCGAGTGAAACCAAAAGGTAAAGAAAGTTTGACAGTTTATAGAAAATAAAGAAGTATAATCAGCTGCTGAGTTTATATTACCTTATAAGTATGCCATGGTAGCTGCGCTCACACGACCTGTAAGCAGAGTGACCAGGTGATAGAAAACACAGAGGCTAAATCGGCAAAAAAAAGGTTATAAAAGGCTAAAATAAAGAAAAAAGGAATCTAACAAAGTCCGAAATTTTTTTACGAAATCCATTTAAAATTTTTATTTTAGTTTAAACTATTTGTATATAAGGCTGAAGACATAACTTAAAGGAACTATTCTCCATTCAACACATATCAGGCACATTTTCCTTGACTAGGAATTTTTTCAAAGAAATACATAAGTTAGGGTATTTCTAATTAAATTCCCCAAAAAAATATGTTTGTGACGACAAGTCGTCTTTATTAGTTCAACTTCATAACTGGATTTACAATTTTGTTCTTACAACTATTTATCCTAAGAAGTCATGTTGGCGGCGCAGGTGATATTCCAATGTTGTTGTTGGTTGAATTCTTAATGTTGGCCGTTCCCATGAACGGTAGTGCACGGTCAGCGTCTGAGCGGTTGCGCGTGTGGTGTCGTATGCGCGTGGGACAGTGGCTATCGTCCAAGTCGCATGCTTACGTTGCATTATACCTGTTACTTATTTTACATATTCACTTGTTGGAAGTTATGTAGACCAATTTCAGCGTATGAGGCGTTAACTCCTCCCCCTTTAAAACATGCAGCGTCCTCGTTGGATGGCATGTCATTCGAGGGAGTTGATCTTTTTGCTGGTGAAAGGGTGTTATCTATTAATTTGCTTGTTTCGACTTGAATGCTAATTTTTGTTTTCCTGTTTGAAATTATATTTTTGGCTTCTATCTTTATAGCGATAATTGCTGATATTATTATGACTGTAGAGCCAATGAAGAGGCTTGTCTCGTATTTTGAGTTCAGGGAGTTAATTTTCTGAATATTCGCCACGTTAAGCTCTTTCAAATATTGTAACCAAAGAACTTCCTCAAGGTTTGTTGTGGCATTTGACGGTTTCGTAATAGCAGGTAGAGGTTTTGCAAAAAGTTGATTTTTGGTGGGAAAATACCTGTCTCCAATTGACAGACTTGAGTTATCATATTTAATTAAAAATGTGCCATTCAGATTTATTGGTTTATCATCTATTTTTAATGGTCCATCGTAGCCATTGATAAGTAACAAGCCGGCTGTTATCTCTTCTACAGCGGGTATGTGGTGATTGTTGGTCATGGCGCAATTGGATGAACATCCCTTTAGTAGTTTTGGTATACAGGTGGTTGACGTGACTTCTTCTATATTATCCTGCTTACATAAAACTAGTTTGTTTATATTCTTAGAGCTATTTCTTACACCGAATATTTCTTTATAACAAATAATTTAATTTTCATATTCAATTTTAATTGACTTATTGCCTTGCTTTATTTATGTTTGATTTTATTATTATTGATTTACAAAGTTCTTTACTCGTTAAGGGAAATAACAATAATGACAATATAAACAATGAAAATTGGACGCAATTTTGACATCACTAAATTCAATTGCTTCGATTAAATTTAAGTAAGGCATATTTTGCTTTTCCAGCGTGTGTTTAATTACAGTAAATTCGTCGTTAGACAATATTAATGAATTTACAATTCCGGCTTTTGGCCATTGTATTTAGTAGATAATATTTATCAATTCTTCTTTAATAAATTTTAATCTTCTTTCAACATTTCTTTCTATTTCTAATTTGAGAGCATCGCTAGATTTTATTTCGTTTAAAATAACATTTGAAATATGTGTTAAGTTATTTATTCTTTCTAATATAGATTAATTAATAATTATTTGTTAATTATTATTACTTATAACATTATTTATTTTATCGCTTATTATTTTAAAATCTTCGTGATCTGGGGATCCAGCAAGCCATTTTCAGGCTGTGCCGAGGGAATCTATTGATCTCTCGGTTCTCTTGGGCTTCAACTGGGATAATATGGATCGGGTGACTTTCTCTTCTTGGGAAAGTAATGGGTAATTACGGCTTTTCCTAGTTATGTCGTGTTCAATCGTAGTGTATATGTTGTCAAGTAAGGAGTCGTACTGGTCGAGGTCTATAGAGTGTATTAGTCGAAATGTTCCGGTCGGCACCTTTGCAGTTCCTACTTCTTTCGTCACTATGGGGCTATTCGTATAATCCAAAATTTAGGTTTCCGCATTGCAGAAGACAATTAAAATCCTAAAAATAAGGGTGAATTTATTATTTGATATGACTTTTATGGACAGTTCGGCCTGATTGTGTTAAAATTGTGTTGTCTTTATCTTCTTGTACTATCTCCTTTTTGTATCGGGGCGTTAATTTGTTTCCTAATCTTTTGTCAATTCTAACGTAAATAACTTCGTTAGAATTGAATGTCCTAAAACTGGTTCTACGTTTGTTATGAAGCTCTAAATCTTTTTCCTTTTTATTTTTTAAATTTCTAATGTTTTCTTCTATGTCTAACCCTATAGGGTTTGGTCGTACTGTATTTCAAAAAAATACCTCTACCGGCTTTCGCTTGGTAGTGGAATGGATAGAGTAATTGTATTTGAAGAGGGATCTATTAAGGGGATCTGAAAAATCGGTGTGCGTATTTTCTGCTTTTGTGCATCGTAAGACTTCGGAAAGAGTTGAATGAAATCGTTCTATTTGTCCATTTATGGAACTTTTATATGGCGGAGTTTTAAAAATGTGTATACCGTATTGGTTTTCCAGCATAAAAGTTATCTTCGGTAGTAATGCAATTTGTCACTGAGGGATTAAGGTATCTTTTTAGTATGGCGGTGAGGCTTTCTTCAGTAAAATTTCTTTCTACTATAATATTCCTGTGATAGCTAGGAAATGGCATTTTGAACTGGTATGAAGATATTTCGCCTGTTGTAATGAAGATTTGATTCTTGAAAGCATTGATTGGTGCGTCAGTGTATGCTATGAGGATTTGGGCTAAGCTTTCATCACTATGTTGGGTTGCTGACATGGAGTTTATTTTTTGTGGGGTCTGGAGAGTGCGTCTGCAACGATGTTGTTGCTGCCAGGTTTGTACTTCCATCTCTTTAGTTTATTATTGGTATTTTTGTTACTAAGCGATTATGTTAACGGTTGGTGATCCGTGACAATTTTTACTGTAGTCGAACCGTAAAGGTAATTGCTAAAAGTTTTTAGAGCCCATATTATGGCTAGGAGTTCTTTTTCATTAGTCGCGTAATTTTCTTCCGTCTTTTTCAATGTTCTAGAAATAAAAGTTATAGGTTTTCCTTCTTGCTCCACCTATAGCGTAGTTTGTCAGGGTATTGCAACATGACGTCAGAGGATACAAAGGAGTTATTTAATTTGTTAAAAGCTTCTATCGCTTTACTATTAAGGGTAATTTTTATTTTAGATGATAGTTTTTTGGGCATACCTCCCTCCTCTCCTCTTAAAAGTACCGTTAGGAGTTCGGCAAGTTTCGCATAATCTTTAATGAAACGGCGGTAATAGCCGGAAAGTCCTAGAAAGGATCGAAGTTCTTTTATAGTTTGAGGCGGTGGAAAGTCTGAAATAGCTTTCACTTTTGCAGGATTTGTTTTTATTCCATTTTTAGAGACAACAAATTCCAAAAAATCTACCTCCTCTTTGAGCAATTAACATTTATCAAGCTGAATTTTTATGTTATCATTTTGAAGGGTCCTAAAAATTATTTCTACATTTTTTATGTGGGAGTCTTCATCTTTGCCGAAAATTTGTATGTCGTCTATGTAGACGAAGCATATGTTTCCTATATAATCTCTAAGAATGTCATCTAATGCTTGGTGTAAAAAATTTATGTTTTCCGAGCTGGGAAAGTACCTCATTTGTATGTGGGAGCGGGTAGCGATCAGGTATAGTGATTGAATTAAGTTTGCGATATTCAATTACCATTCTGTATTTTTTTATGCCGGATGCGTCAGATTTCTTTGGAACTATCCAGATGGGAGAGTTATAAGGTGAGCGAGAAGGTCTTATAATTCCATGCGCGAGTAATTTTGAAATTTGCTTTTCTACTTCATCCTTAAGGGACATAGGGTATGGGTAGTATCTAGAGTATATTGGGTCTTGAGTGGTGGTCCTTATTTCGGCTTTGACTGTGGTAGTGTAAGTTAATTTTCCATCTGGTTCGGAAAAAAGTTGTGGGTGTAAATGGCATAAATTTTGAAGTTTTTTTGTCTGTGACTCTATAAGGTGCTCTGTTCTTATTTCGATGTTGTTCACTGACTTTGGTTTTTGTTGCTTAATTGCTATTTTTATTCTGTTTTTTATAAGCATCTGATTTTTGGATGTGAAAATTGTAGCTCCGAATTGTTTTAAGCTATCATTGCCGAGGATTCCATGAAAGGATTTGAGAGTGGGTAGTATAAAAAATTTAAGGGTTTCGTCTTTTAGTCCTAATAGATTGATGAAGGTATGGTGGGTTATTTTCACGCTTCCCCCTACTGAGGATGCAAAAAATATATTTTCATTTGGGATTAATTTTTTAGCAAGGTTTGGATGTATATAATTTTTATTGGATCCTGTGTCAATTAAAATATTTAGAACTCCTCCGTTGCTATCCTTACATTGAAAGTATGGCAACGTGGATTTAGTTAGTCTAAAAAATGGATGTCTGAGAATTCGTAAGAGTTGTCTTCTGGCATATTGTCGTAGGTGCCATTATCATAGGTGGTATACTGGTTATAGTGGTCCTGAAAGGTTTGTCCGTCTGGTTCTTCCTTTTGGTGCGCCGGTTCTAGGTCTGTATTTTCGGTAGATTCTATTTTGTTTAAAGGGTTGTGTTTGATTTGATGGTGGGATGGGTCTTTTTCCTACAGTGAAGTTGTTCGGTCGATTCATATAGTTTACATTTTTGGTTTTAAGGGATTCGTCTTCTTCCATCGGGATTGGTGGCTTGGGTTGAATTGGTCTTGGTGGAGGATGGGGAAATTGATTTGGTGTGGGTGTTTGTTTCGGAGTTGTTGATATTGGGGATATGGGTGTTGTTGGTTATTTTGGGGATATGGGTATTGTTGGTTATATTGGGGATATGGGTATTGTTTGTTATGTTGTGGTGGAATCTGTTGATATTGGAGTGGTGCCATCCTATAGCCGTCTGGCTGTCCTAAGTTTCTTAGGCGAGGTATTGGTTGTGGTAGGTAAGCTAGGTTAGGGTAGAAGGGTTGTTGCTTCCTTGGTGGAACTGGAGACGCGTTACTTCTCCGTGAAATAGGTTGATTGCCAAAGGCGTGTTGCGTTCTGAAGTTTTGGTTTTGTAGCTTCATACACAACTGAAGCGCTTGCGGTAGGTCGGTAGGTTCCTTCATTCCGAGTAATTTTGGTAGCTCGCCGTTCAAGCCCCTAATGAACGTATCTAAGGCTTTGTCGCGATACGTTTTTGTAAGGATATGCAGGGATTCTTGACCTATTTCGAGGCAAGATATTTTGTTTAAAATTAAGGAAAGATGAGAGAATACACCTTGATAATATTCGTTAATTGATTTGCTTCCTTGGAAAAGAATATACATCTGGTACTCAAGCGTACTTATATCCCTCTTGTCAGCGTAGTGGATATTCAAGCATTTGGAAATAGCATCCCAATTAAGGGGGGTGGTGTAAGATTCCAAAGCTACATCTGCGTTTCCTGTTATTTTATATCGAATAACATTTAAAGTGCCTTTTTCGCTGTCGTAGATTTTAAGGATACGTTCAACGCTCTTTTTCCAAGAGGCGAGGATCACCTGAAAAATCTCTAAAACATTTTACTACATCAGGTACCCTATCTAGTCCTGATAAATTATTGGCGTGACTGGGGTCAATTACCTGCTCGGTAACAATTTCCCGTGCAGGGTTTACATTATTAAAGTAGATGCTTCCGCCAGAAGTACCTGTGATACTATGCTTCTAATGGCAGTTGCCAATTCTGGGCTGACCTGAGTATTATTGGCCAGTGAAGCGGCATTTGAGTTTAGGATAGAGGGCCTAATTATATTGTCTGGCATTTTGAAAAGGGGGACTTATTCTAATTATCGAGCTTACTATTCTATGACAGTATAGAACTTTTTGTTTTCTATTCCTATTTGTGATGGTTTTAGTGGATTATCAATCTCTGGAGGGTCCCTTTTGTGGTGAATCGCAGAGTTGTTTTTTTGTTATTTATTTAGATTTTATTAATTTTATTGGCTGTACGAGCCTTGTATTATTTTGTAAAACTTTAGCCGTTATAGTGATATAAAAAATTATTTTTCTTAAATTAAGTATTTCTTAAGACTTCTAGGACGTTATCTTTTAACCACACTTGATATTCTTTTTTGTTTTTTTTTGTTTATATTTAGGTTTCCCAAACAAATTTATTTAATTAACTCACAAATATAATTTTCACTAAAAAAAAATTTATTCAACTTAATTCTAGATGCTTACGTTAGTCTTAACATAGCCACGGCGACGGCGATTCTGGAAATTCCTTTTTGAGGCTCTTGATGAGGATCTACTTGGGTTCAGAGATGCGCACTCTTCGTGGTGCGTGGTTACTCCAACAGTACCTTAACACCAATTTGTTGTCCAATGCGTTGGGGCACTTATCGGGGCCACTACTCCGAATTGTTGCACAGAAGCGCGAGGCACTACTGAAGGGCCTTTTACAATACGGTATTAACGCGACTGGGCACGTTGGACGCCAGTTAGGGTATTTCTAATTAAATTCCCCAAACAAATATGTTTGTGACGACAAGTCGGCTTTATTAGTTCAACTTCATAACTGGATTTACAATTTTATTCTTACAACTATTTATCCTACGAAGTCACGTTGGCGGCGCAGGTGATATTCCAATGTTGTTGTTGGTTGAATTCTTAATGTTGGCCGTTCCCATGAACGGTAGTGGACGGTCAGCGTCTGAGCGGTTGCGCGTGCGGTGTCGTATGCGCGTGGGACAGTGGCTATCGTCCAAGTCGCATGCTTACGTTGCATTATACCTGGTACTTATTTTACATATTCACTTGTTGGAAGTTATGTAGACCAATTTCAGCGTATGAGGCTTTAACTCATACCATAGAAAAATCACAAACTAATTAATTTTATAGTATTTTCTTCGTCGGATGAGTCAGAAGAGATTTGAGTCTGCATACAAAGTTTGGGTATCTACATATATCTAATACTTCTATATTGCTAGTAATTATGAGTGCAGTTTCCCAAACATTACAGTACAGATATACAGTGGGGAAGGGATATAAAATCTCAGTGGCGGCCGTAAAATTTTTAGGTCGAAAGGAGAGGTAAACATTTTCATTTAGAATTAATGAACTTATGTCAAATGCGTTTTTCATGCGGAGACAAAATATATAAATATAAGAAAAATGTATGAATGTGTAAAGTTATAGGGTTATACTTGGACACTCGATGCAGAAAAAAACAGAAGAAAAAGAGTACGTGCGAAAAAAAATTACGAAGTTGATATTATTTCATAACCAATAAGTAATAATTAATGGATACAAGAAAGCACTTGTGGATAAACTCAGAAGTAGCCATGGAACACAAGAAGAGTAAACGTAGAGGAAAATCCAATGGTTTGGACGGCAATGACATACACTGGAAAAGCGACGTACAAATTAGCAAAGTTCTTTAAAAGATATAACATCAACACAGCATTCAGAACATCTAACAACGTCGGACAAAAACTAAGAACCGACACTAATTCTGATGACCCATTCAACAGACACGGAGTGTATAGGCTTACTCGTGAATGTCAATACAGCTACATAGGACAAACAGGAAGAAAAATAAGCAAAAGATTCCGGGAGCATATCAGGGACTACAACAAAAAAACACGAAAACCCACCATTATACCAGAATCTAATTTCGCGAACCACATGTTTGAGAACAACTGCACCCCAGCTAACATAAAAACAACGGCGCGAATACTTCACGTACAAGGAAAAGGCCGGCGGCTTAATGTACTTGAGAACATGGAGATATAAAAGTTAAAAACATTTGACGGCAGGATCATAAACGAACAAACCAACACTATCTCTGACGAAATATTTGAACCCTTAAAACTAGTTTACAAAAAACAGCACAAGCCAGCAGGTACAGCAACCAAAGACGTAACAATGAACAAGCAAAAACGAAATATGAACCAAACTGCAAAAATCACCGATTTCTACCTACCTCAACCTACCGCTTAGCTAACAAGCGGTATGTCTACATACCTACAAAAACAACCCTTGGGACAGATAACAATTCGGACGTATCAATACCGCGCACACACACACGCATATTAACGTTACCTACCACGACCACATAGATTGACATTACCTGCAACAGCACCCACGGACTATAAAAACAACGCAGCGGATAGACACAGACCAGAACGAAACTAGGCATTGAAAATAGCAGAACGCCGAAACCGGTTTGTTACAAAACCAAAATTGACAAGGGATGACGGAAAATCGTTCCAACAAAAATCAGTAATAATTAACTAATTTAATTAATTTCAGCCAAGTAAAGCAATATACATGAATATATTTATTGGTTTTTTTTTGTAAGCATTTATGTGAAAACTATAAGCTATTTGGCTTCTAACCATGTTTAAATAATAAATACTTTGCCAAACTTTTTACTGTATTTATTCGTCTTTCATGACTCAATCCCTTAACAACCACTGCAGCTCAATGAATGCTACTAGACTTTGAGAATACCTAGAATTTTCTTCTTGAAAGTTAAACAGTACATTCGACTTTGTAACTTTCAAAGAATTATCAACTGAGTTCATATTATCAGGTAGGCGATGTCGCAATAGGGTTATCAACTCCATTCAAAATAGTTGACAATTGTCACGAATAATTTTCTGTATTTCGTGATCTATACCATTGTTGAATTATACAAGGTTTGCCAGTATTTGACAGATCAGACTTGAAGCTCCCTTATTGCCACTTATTGCATAGTTGCATTTACGAATTGTACAAAAATGGGAAATAATAGTTCCCCTTTGGGATAAAAGAAATAGAATAGTCCGAAATATAGTTTCTTAATTCAAAAATATTTTCAACAAATATGACATTTTAAAACACATGCTTTATGAAATTATAGGAAATAAATTGCAGTTTAAAGATTCTTGAATGGCAAATGGTCTTAAAATTTAACTTATGAGTAAAATGTTTGTGTTTTGGGAAGCATTTTAAAACCACTTTATTTCCTGTAAAACTTGGTTCTGTACAGTAAAAGTTTATCAGATATCTTAAATTATATGAGATTAACTCCAAGGGCTATCGAATTTCGGCGAGATTTCATAGGTATTCCTAAGAAGGGTTCAAATTTTGCGATACACCATTTTCAGCATTTTAATGGTTGTGTAAAATTCCTCTAGATAGTTTCCTTTCCACAGTCCAAGTTTTAGTCGGTCATATTTTCATTATAACAAAGCAGCGGTTAAAGGAGGGAATTCACCACCTATTGCAATAACTCTTACAACCGACTCAAATCGCCCAAACGGATAGCAAAAAAAAAAGTAGAAAAAAAATGTTTAAGGTGGCGTATTTATAGATATGCCCACCTATACGTATGAGTGACTAAGGTTCCAGCTTACAAAGGGGGAGGACACACTCTCTGTTTCGCATCTCCTAAAGCGGTTGATACTAGTAATATATGCCTGCTTTATGGAGTTCTTTTAAAAAGTTTAAGTGGTTACGGAGATATACGAGGTGTGTTCAAAACTTATCGCGAATGTTGAATTTTCGCTGGTTACGTATATTCGAATTTCGAATTTTTTGTGGCGTTATGTTGGTACTCATGTCTCTCACTTATGCCGACAAGCTCGGCCATTTTGAATGTTCAGTTAATTGTTGACAGCTGCTTTGCTTGCACGTGTTTTGGATCGTCTTCGATTTTTACCTATTCAAAAAAATGGATCAAAGAACCTGTATCAAATTTTGTGTGAAAAACGAAATTAAGGGCGCGGATGCATTCCGAATGTTGACTGTGGCATACGGAGAAGCTACCTTGGACCGAAGCAACGTTTATCGGTGGTACAAAATGTTCTGAGAAGGCCGAGAAGATGTGCAAAGAGGAACAAAAATTGGCTTTTGCACCACGATAACGCCCCTGCTCACGCATCGTTGCTTGTGCGCGACTTTTTGGCCAAAAACAACACACTAATGATGCCGCAGCCACCGTATTCCCCAGATCTGGCCCCCTGTGACTTTTTCTTGTTCCCTAAACTGAAGAGGCCCATGAAAGGACGACGTTACGCTTCTCTTGACGAGATAAAGACGGCATCGAAGGAGGAGCTGAACAAGATACAAAAAAATGATTTTTTGAAGTGCTTCGAAGATTGGAAAAACCGTTGGCACAAGTGTATAATATCTCATGGGGATTACTTTGAAGGGGACAAAATAGATATTCATAATTAAATAAATAATTTTTGAAAAAACACAAAATTCGCGATACTTTTTGAACACACCTCGTATATATGATATGAAGGTGCTGGTTTGTATGGAAGGTGTCACGCCCCCTTTCTAATATTTGCCAATTTTTAGTACAGCTATGATATAAGCTTTATAAGCAATGCTACTTTCATTGATGTAGCTTATGTGGTTACGGATATATACGATATGAAAGTCTGGGTTTGTCAATTCACAGCTGAACCTATATTGATGTTGTGCATCTTCCTGCCAAAGATTATTACTCTGACTTTATTGCTTTTGGAGATATTCAAATTTTTACATTTTAAGCTATATGTAGTATGACACGCCTCTTTACATAAGAGAAACCACCTATGCACCGAAGATTTTTATTTCCTTTCCATCGGTGCATAGTTCAATTAAATCGGTCAAATAGTTTAGCCAAAAAAGGAGTTGAAAGCTTTTATTGTGACGTATTTATATCTCGAAACGAAAACAGAACGAAAACATACACTGAAGATGGCGGACCGCCGAAACTGGCTTGTAACAAAACAAAAATTGACAAGGGATGACGAAAGATCGTTCCAATATACATCTAATATCCACCTTGTCGGAAAAAAATAAAATCAAAGCAACTTTCCAATATTTTTTTTTATATACATCAAAAACCTATTTTTTTTTGTTTATTTCGTTGTGCACCCCTGCTTTATATATAGATAGATATACCAACCTGTCAAAATGGAAATATTGTTCAATTAATTCATGTTTACATAATAAATACATTGCTAATATTTATTGTTAACCTACTTGGGTGTGTTTAGAACCTTTATGTTCGAAAATATGCATGTACTGCATTGAAGTGATTTTGAAGTTTGTATGCTTATAATTTTGTTAAATTTTTATAATTTTCCAACAAACTTACCCAATTCAACGATATGAGAAAATTCAAATTATCATTAGAATGAAAGCAAACCCAGAACCAGTGTTGCTGCAATTTTTTTTGTATTTTCCCAATTTTCAAACTTTATTGTAAAGAAGCAACACAGTCGATGAATGCCAATCAGATGACATTTAATAAGGGAGCTTCAAGTCGCCAACTGTCAAAAACGTCAATGGCTGACAAACCTTGTATAATTAAACAATGATCTATACTACCTTCATTTGACTTTAATTTTATATGTATATTCCTCGAAGTTGTTTGAAAAATATGGTGTTGGAAAGCGAAAACCAAAATTATGAGGGTAAAGGGCAAAAAAAAAAGCTAAATCTAGCTAGAAAAGGCTAACCTGGTCCTACTGACCGTAAGTGAAACCCGGGGATCCGCGTAGCTCTTTATTGAAAGTTTTAAACTTTGTTTTAGCAGTTGCGTGATGTAGTATAGAATTAACATTTTCCTTGTTATATAAGCCGGCTGTAAGTTATAACATTGTAGCAATACTTTGGTTTCTTTACCATTTTTATGTTCACCCCAAATACTTATATTTTTTCTAATTTATATTTCATCCAATTTGACTCTCATCTTACATCAGTTAAGTGTGTCTGAAAACACTTATTCATCCGCAGTTTTGAGTTTTTTTTAAAACCACTCAAAACTTTAACGGACTCAAAGTGGATGCTAGCAAGGCACTTAGCTTTGTGGATGGCACTCGATTTACTACTGTTCCATACCATTTCAAATAATGGAATAGAAGACTTTTCAAAGAAATACCATGTTGTAGCAAACGATGATGATATAACACATTACAAAACAATTTCAACAACAGCATAAGATGATGTTTTTGAAAGAGTTTCAAAATAGTTAGAGGAAAACTGTCTGATAAAAAACATTTTGCTCTAAGTTTCGATTTATGGACGGACAATTACATAATCAAAATTATATCACATTTACCTTTCACTACCTTTTAAAAACATTCTTACGAGTCTCACATTGAAAAAAAATATGTCTCAAAGTACCACACGGGAAGCAACACATTAACGGATATATAACAAGTAGTCGAATTTTTTAATGTAAAACTGGATCATGGACTTAAAAATTTTCTTACGATTTATGGGTATACTTCCGTCCCAGAAGCAATAGTATCGCTAGAGAGTTGCGTTTCAAGACGTTAAGCAGATGCAATGAAAAAAGAAATTTTATCAAATATGCAAAACTTGAAATAAATCCTTGCTTCAGAAGCCACTTCGATCCACTTGATGATGTTTCTTTGGAGGTGTTTAGAAATAACAATAATACTAATCACTTCTATGGAAGTTTGATTGATAAGAGAAGCATCACTTTTATAAATTCGATCTCTTTAGGCGAGATGCCGAAATTCCTAAAAAATGTGCCACCCTAATGTAACTTCAAAGCCCTTCCAATCACTAACACCAACCCACCCACCTGTGTGGGCATCCATGCATATTCGTGTTTTGTCAGAACACATATACATGCATGGGGGTGTGCATGTGTGGGTTCACCTCCCCTTAAAACCGGAGGATAATATTCAGGTTCAACGGTTGTCCTCGATTGGAAAACACGCTCCACGGCCGCTCCAGCGAAGCACCACTGTCGCATTTGTTCACGATCCTTACATGATGCCACAGTGTTTTATAAATGCTTGATAGTCCTTGGTTTCAAAGAAATGCAATTAATATAATTCTTTCAAACTGTAATAAAACTGTGTTAATTTTACTAAAGACGGAAACATAACTTTTGGACAAATTGAGAGACCTTTTGCAAACATACTAAGATACCGGTAATATTATTTGCGGGGCATCATATCCATCTTGCATTAATTATTGGAACTGAGATAGTCGATGATGCGCATCACAAAATTTGTTGATGCTATTCATATTTACATATTTATTGGAAATAAGAAACTGGCCAAGTGCGACTCATCAATCCCGCATATCTCCGAACTAAAGATCTCGTCGATGAAATCCGACGGGTATTAAACAAACATAAACTGACTAAATGGAAACAATATCTTGAGACATGCAATTTCTCCGGCGGAGTCCGCAAACTATGGTCAACAATGAAAGACCTATCAAAGCCGACCAAACATACCGACAAAGTCGCCATTATTACATTTGGTGACAGCGTCTGTTTACTTTCTTCGCTAATGGACGGGTAGGGGCACTCACCACTGGCACTAACACTATTTAATTTGGAAATAAGAATACTATTGGCTTTAGTTTTAATATTTAATAATTAATATAATCTAGTTTAATTTCTTTATTTTACAATTTCTGTTCTTATAACAATAGTTTCTTTTCTTTGGTTCACTATTAGTTCACAGTCTTACTTTTATCAAAACTTTTCATTTAATTATTTATTACAAGAGGTGATGAAACCGCGCCATAGTATATGTCTACTAGTAGCGCAACTTACTCCGAATCTGCACACACGCACAAAGCACACAGGGTGCGTTGTATGCAATAATAAAACAATCAAATTTAAATACTGCAATATTGAGTGTGAATACTTAAAACACCGAAATTATTGAATATAAAGCAGTTATAACACTTTATCAGTTACTACAGAATGTAAATTTCAGTTTAAATTGACATTTTTAGTTGTAGTTTTTACTTTAAAGCAACTCTGAACGCGATTTCCTTCATTCCACTCTCTCGGAGTACATCCATCCACTGCCTTCCACTCCGATTCGCAAAAGAAGATGCCAAACTAGTAGGGGTAAACAATGAACCGCGCGCTCAACGACAACTAACTTAGCGGTCGCCGATGACCGCCCGCTAAGCTGTGTAGTGAGCATACATACATATGTACATAAAGGTAAATACCTAAAGAAGCGGTAGTTTTCCATTTTGTTTTTAGAGCTTCGCATTAGGGTTGTTCGAATTCAAAGGTAAGTATAATTTAGGGCGGCAGCCGTGGTGTGAAGGTAGTGTTGCCGGCCTACCACACCGAAGGTCCATGGTTCGAGCCCTGGTACAGGTAACATCAAAAGTGATTTGAAAATAGTTTTTCAAAACGGGGTCGCCCCTCGGCAGTGGTTTGGCAAACTCTCCGAGTGTATTTCTGCCATGACAGGCTTCTCAGCAAAAATTCGTCTCCTTTGTAGATGCCGTTCGGAGTCGGCAAAAAACTGTAGGTCCCACCAATTTGTAGGGAAAATTCAAATCGGCACACCACAAATTGGAAGAGAAGCTTGGCGCAAAACTCTCTTAGGAGGTTTATGATGATATACCTGTTGTATATCGCGCCATAGAGATAGAGAGATAATTTAGGGTAAGTATGGATATAAATGGTAAGTAGAGTTTAAGGTAAGTACTCAATTCAAAAGGGTAAGTATATGTATGTATACAAGTATAAAATTCAGATTTAAGTGTAAATTCAACAATTTAAGTATGCAATTTAACAGGTAAGTATTTATGTATAAAAATGAGTTTTATAAGGTAAGAATGTATTAATCATTATTGAATTAGATCTTCATCCATGTCTTCAAGATGGCGGCCAGCTTGCGAAGTTGACAAATTTAGAAACTCTTGCAGTTTCTGTAGAGTGACTTTTGCTTAGTTAACCAACTGCCTTATGTTACGTTGATTGACATTTCGGCTCCGCCCTAGGGTCGCTGCTCTTTCGATGGTACGGGTGACTCGCCTTTGTTGATCATCGCGCCGATTTCGCACCGGTGGCGGAGGTGTTGAACGCCGGTCACGTGCTGACGATGAAATTGTCGGACGGTGCAAAAGGGTGTGGTGAGCTCTGCCGCAGTGACGGCAGCTAGCTGTGGAGTTGCACGCACCGGTAGTGTGGGATGTGGCCAGGTAATTGATGCAATAGCGATGGGCGCGGGCGGATTCGTATCGCTCTGCCGGAGTCATAGCCAAAAATGCATGGCAAGGACGCAACGAGTGTTGGCAGCAGCATGGGCGGTTGGAGGGTTGGAGGATTATGAGGAAAACGCTGGAGGAGAACTATGAGGGAGCAGTAAACATATCTTAGTGATATTACGAGTGATTGTTCCGTTTTGAGTGCATATGTCTACGACACGAACATTCTCGTCGGATCCTACATGGAGTTTGGAGATGCGCCCTAATCGCCATTCGCTTGGAGGTAAGAGATCATCCTTGACGACGACCAGATCTCCTTCTTTGAGGTTGCTTTATCGGGTTCTGCATTTTTGATGTTTACGTAGTTCTTGGTGGTACTCATTCTTCCAGCGGTTGCTGAATTGCTGGTGCAAGACTTTCAGCATTTGCCATTTGTGCATGATGCTGAGACTTTCTGCATTAGGTTCAGGCAGAGATAGCAGTAAGGCCCCGCGCAGGAAGTGTCCTGGGGTTAATGCAAGTAAATCTGTCGGGTCTTGTGACATGGGAGAAATAGGTCTCGAGTTTAGGACTGCCTCGATGCGAACGAGGCTATACGTCGACCTTTCGGTGGGTAATGCGGCCATGATCTGCGAGTTCATCCTTTGTTTGTCGATCGTGCAGGTCTTGTAATGAAAAATGCAAGCCTTTATTTTCTGCTTCAAGCGGGGGATATAATACTCTTGGGGTTCCATCCTGATCATGAGCTGCTTTTCGGCGTGCAGAAAGAGAGTGTGGGTAAACTCTAGAAAGAGCGAGCAGAATCTTGAAGGTTCGGGAATTACAATCGGGTGACGTTCGTTGTAGCTGAGGGCGGCGTAACTGAGGTGACCATTGACACGTAATATCCCCTGTGTATCAGTGTAACCCTGTCCCGTCCCACCTTTAATTGTCATCCTCGGAGCAAACCCTGGCAGCTGGGTTGCTCCATTGTCTCTTGTTACGGGCTGGGGTCGAACCCAATCCTGGACCAAGAGATTGGATCTGCTGCGTTTGCTGGAAGAAAATTTATATTAAACGGTCCTATTCGGTACAATGTGCCATCCACAGACCCCGTACTTTCTTTAGTACTTTTGAGGCACCTTGCTGTACACGTCCAAGGACGTCCCGCGGTAGTCGCCGCTATGGCACTCCCTTACCGCTTCTACCTACTTCCAATAGCCACAATAGTGGCTCAGTCTATAAGACTGGCAGCACTGCTGATATTCCCACCTCACCCACTCCCGACTGTCGCTCACGCACACCAGCGCACATACGGCAAAAGTAATGAATTAGGTGGACAAAATTATTTGACTAAGAAAAATATTTGGTGGTGTAGGAAATTAGCATCATATTGTGATTTAAAACAATTTTAGGAAAAATAAATACAAATACCAGCATAATTTTGCAACCTATAGTAAAAAATTGATCAATATTAATTTTTCAAATTTTAATATACATATGTACATATGTGTATACATAGGTACATGTTTATAGTGAAATTATTAATTATTACATACAATATTTCAAAAGTAAAAATAATTCCAATTTATTCGCCATTAAAACATACATATATTTTTTAACACACAACAGTTTATTAAATTTGTAAATTTTGACAAAAAGATGTGGTGAACTAAGTTTCTTTTGTGTCTCAACTAAGTATCACAAGGTACTTGGTATGTATGTAAATACAAGGTGGCGCAAAAGTAAGCTTCCGATGTTCAGCATATCGGTTGTGGCACGTGGAGTGTGTGCTGTTGCACCGTCTTGTTGGAACCACATGTTTTCCAATCCCAATTCATCAAGTTGCGGCAAAAAGAACTCGTTGATCATTGCGCTGTAGCGCTCACCATTCACAGTAACCGTTTGGCCCCGACCGATTATTGGTCAAACAAATAGTCAGTAATATTCCGCGTTCTGGAGCAGTGTAGCGTAACATTGTTCATTAACGTGTATTTCGCATGTGTCTACTACACAAATGTCAAAACAGAACTGACTTTAGGGGCCAATCGCAAAATTTATAGCATTTTCTGATAGGAGGATTACTTTTGCGCAGTAACCGTTTTTCACCGACCTATTATTGGTCAAATAAATAGTCAGCAATATTCCACGTTCTGGAGCAGTGTAGCGTAACATTGTTTATTAACGTGTATTTCGCATGTGTTTACTACACAAATGTCAAAACAGAACTGACTTTAGGGGCCAATCGCAAAATTTATAGCATTTTCTGATAGGAGGATTACTTTTGAGGCACCTTGTATATCTGTACGTTTTCAAAATTTTCAATAATTTTTATTGTGAGGCTGCAGTAAAAAAAATGCATTTACTCCCAAAGTCGAAAAAAGGAGGCTCAAAATTTTTGTAAGTGCCTTCTACAACGGTTAAGCTTTGGCTTGTGAAAATTTTACGAGGGTATTCTGGGGTAACATTTCTTTATCATCTCCTGAATCGCAATTTTGTAGGTCATTGTATAGAGGCTTTTTAACTAGCTGTAACTTTAAAACCCTTAATCTGATAATAATCAAACATTACAGCCTGACTAGTAATAGCTTGACTTATTATAAAAAAGTAATAGTAGAAAGTTACTTTGACGTTAACATAATTAGCAGAGGAAAGTCGTAGGGTGCTTATTGAGGCCTCGGTGAAAATAAATTAATTTTGTCAAGTATTGGGCACTCTAGTAAAAGTAAGCATAACCTTATCTAATAGTTAACTATTACTGTCCCTTAGTTAGTCAATGTGTAGGAAATGCTGAGAGGAGTTTTCATAGCAATTGAAGGTGGTTGAATTTTCGAATTTTGTCCAGCTAAATCTTTACTTTTGCCGTATGTGCAGCGTCTCCATCTGACACGGCCGCTCAACACTCCTATCCCCTCCGGAATAGGTCAGATATGAGCATCGCCGAGCGTCATTCCCCTCTTTCTCTGCCCCTAATGCCCCCCCTGCTTCCAGCTTGCACGTGGGTCAAGAACACCACCTCCTAGGACCTTTCACTACTTGCACCGTTTCTCGGCAAAGATTATATACGCCTGCGACATCGGTCAAGTGCAACAATTGCCTTGGCCTGTGTCACACCCTTATGTGCTTTGGGCTCGGAAACGCAAAACGGATTCCTTCATAACCCCCTGTTGCAGTACACAGCCGCCTTCCACGCCAGACAACATTGGTCCCTTACGCCCACCCGTCTCCCCTCCTACACACTTCAAAATTTTGCAGCTGAACTGTAACAGATTAGCTGGAAAGATCGCGGAGATAACTGACTTTACGAAGACGTACAACATCAAAATCGCCGCGATAAAAGAGACAAAATTGAACACAAGATCGGACTTACGAACTTGTGATGGGTACAATGTACATCGCAAAGACCGTCCCAGCGGTCTTGGGGGTGGCCTTGCGTTCATTACACATCACTCTGTACAATATAATCTATTTTCCCCTGACGTCGACCGCAGGGACTCTACCTTAGAATGCCAAGGCATAGCAGTCCGGTCAGGAGACGCCGACCTGTAAATCATAAACATCTATATTCCTCCTGTCACGTGTTGTCCTAGAGAGTATCATCCCGACATTAGTACGTTGCTAAGGGGCGATAACCGTCTAGTCCTAGGCGACTTCAATGCGCATCACGATCTCTAGCACTCCAACTTGCCAGCAGACAACAGAGGACACGTAATTGCAGACCAAATAGATAACTCAGCATTCTGTACAGTCAATGGAGATGCCCCCACCAGGGTGGCAGGTAGCTGCCACAGTTCGCCAGACATCTCCATAACGAGCGCGGGCTTTGTCATCTGGCGACCGATGCTTACATTAGGTTCAGACCACCTACCCACCTTACTCTCTGTGGAACGACCGACCGACTTCATAACGACTGATAAATAACATACATAAACTTCACCAAAGCGGACTGGGACCGCTTTACTGAATATACAGAGCGCTCCTCCGCTGCCTTACCCACTCCTACGGACGTACGCAAAGGCGAAAGAGAGTTTCGCAAGATCATTGATTCAGCCTCATGCCGCTTTATTCCTGCTGGCAGAATACCAGAAATTCGTCCGAATTTCCTGGCCGAAGCGGCGGCGATGGCAAGAGAACGTGACCAAGTGAGACTCATCAATCCCGCAGATCCCAGAGTAAAAGATCTCAACGCGGAAATTCGTAGGTCTGTCAACGAACACAAGCTGACCAAGTGGGAACAACACCTTGAGACATGCAACCTCTCCGGCGGAGTCGGCAAATTGTGGTCGACTGTCAAGGCCCTATCCAATCCGACCAAACACAAAGACAAGGTCGCCATTGCTTTCGGCGACAGCGTCAAATCGGACGCCAGGAAATGCGCGAGCTCCTTTTGCCGGCTGTTTATAATGCATCCACCTGCGGATAGGACTAAGAGAAGAGTCTTCCGACGTGCGCGCAAACACAAACACTCTACTGCGCCCATTGCAGTCTGAGTCGCAGAGGTTAAGGAAGCCATAATGAAGGCCAAACCCTCAAAATCCATCGGACCCGACGGAATCGCCATCAAGATGATCAAACACCTTGGCCACGAGGGACAGAGTTATTTAGCAGCTCTTTTTAATCTCTCTCTAACTACCTTCGTTATACCTGAGATATGGAAACAAGCGATTGTAGTTCCCCTACTAAAACCAGGGAAGCCGGCGAACCTAGGAGAGTCTTATCGTCCGATATCCCTCCTTTCGCCGGTAGCGAAATTGCTAGAGTCCATTCTGCTTCCTTACTTCGTTACAAATCTAAAATTGGCCGATCATCAACATGGTTTTCGCAAAAATCACAGCACGACATCCGCTTTGAACGCCATTACAACGCAGATTAATAACGGTTTGAATCAACACCCACCAAACCATAGGACGGTTCTTGTGGCACTTGACCTGTCAAATGCATTTGACACGGTCAATTACGCCACACTCCTCCGAGATCTGGATGAGGCACCGCTCCCTGCCGGCCTTAAGAGGTGGACCGCTAATTACCTTAATGGTCGACAGGCAACAGTCAAATTCAGGAACAAGAAATCTAGACCACGAAGAATAAAACAAGGGGTGCCGGAAGGTGGTGTTCGCTCTCCCCTTTTGTTTAATTTCTATATTTCGAGACTTCCCCCCCCACCAGAGCGAGTCTCTATTGTTTCCTCGATGACGACTGCACGATAATAGTCTCGGGCAAGGGTCCCTCCATTGACGAACTCTGTATTGGAATCAACAGTTACCTCCATGACCTTCACCGAGCGTAATCTGAGCCTATCTCCGATTAAAACGACGGCGACCCTGTTTACTACATGGAATGCGTAGATGGGGCAAGAGTTACATGTCCACGTAGACGGAGTACCTCTACCTACTGTCAACCACCCAAAAATCTTGGGTGTGACATTTGACAACGGCCTCATCTTCGCTGGTCATGCCACCGCAATAGCCTCAAAGGTACAGATCCGCAATAAGATCCTCAAGTCACTGGCCGGCAGTACTTGGGGAAAAGACAAAGAAACATTGCTTGCTACACATAAGGCTATTGGCCGGCCGGTTATTGACTATGCTGCGCCTATATGACACCAACTGGAGGAAATTGCAAGTCTGCCAAAACACCGCCATCAGAACTGCCACGGGATGCCCACTTATGTCATCTGAGTCCCACCTCCATCAAGAGGCAAAATTGCTCAATGTTCAAGGGCACGCGGAACTCCGGAGTAGACAGTTCCTTCTGAACTGTCATAAACCTAGTCATCCAAACCGACTTCTTTTGGATGTAGCATAGCCCCCCAGAGACATAAGGAGACATCTCCGTAAGCATTACGATGAGATCCGGCATCATATCTCTTTGCCGTTTGATCTGCTCTAAATGACCTCCACACCGAGTCGGTAGACAGATCTTTCAGATCTCGGCCTGTGAATCCCGTTATTAATACTCAACCACCTGAATTGGCTGAAGAGGAGCGTGTACTTCCGAGGGAGACTAGAGTCATACTAGCACAACTTCGCTCTGGATATTGTAATAGGTTAAACTCTTACTTATCCAGACTGAACCCCAACATACCAAACACATGCCCTGCATGTGATATGTCCCCTCATGATACCATATATCTCTTCTCCTGTTCAGTTGAACCCACTCTTCTAACACCTACATCACTCTGGTCCAACCCTGTGGAAACTGCGCGTTTCCTCGGACTTCCGTTAGAAGAGCCTGATGACAATTTAGAGTGATCGAGCCCATTGGGCAGGGCGAGGCACTGTTAACAACAACAACAACAACAACGTAATATCCCCTTTTTGTCTAACATCGCAGTGAGCTCTTTTTACTAATTGGTTTTGAGGATTTAAGCAGTAAAATTGTTTCCGCATAATATATTTGTTGGGCTAGGATTATAAGGCGTTCTTTCGAATATGTAATCTCCTCTTGAGATAGAGAACGAATTGAGGAAATCGGTAGTTTTTTCGCTATGTGGATGAAGCGATAGACGTACGAAATGACGCGAAGGGCTCTGGCGAGAAGCGCTCCAATGGATCCGAGGTATCCACCGTATGTAATACTTCAATGCGCTTCTGTTCTGGCGGACTGGGGTTTTGAGGCATCGGTTTTGGCCATAAAGTGGGAGTTTTAGAGACCCACTCTGGGCCTTTCCACCACAGGGAGGATTCCGCTAATTCTTGGGGTTTACATCCACGGGTTCCCAGATCTGCTGGATTATCACCACTTGCCACGTGACGCCAGGTAGCATTACTGACCCTTTGGAGTGCAGTCCGGTTCGCTACATAGGTCTTCCAGGTGTGGGGTGGTTTTTCTAGCCGTGCTAGGACTATGGAGGAGTCTGACCAAAGAATTAGCTCATTTGAGGACAGATGGAGGTGAGCGCAAATCTGTTTCACTAGTTTGGAGGTAGTACTGCTCCCCAAAGTTCTAGTTGGGGAAGGCTTACTGTCCTTAAGGGACCACCTTGATTTTTGCAGCTAATAGGTAGGTAACATCGTT
The DNA here is from genome assembly GCA_949987695.1 of Merzomyia westermanni. Lineage (NCBI taxonomy): Eukaryota > Metazoa > Arthropoda > Insecta > Diptera > Tephritidae > Merzomyia > Merzomyia westermanni. The sequence goes on along the minus strand of OX465292.1, from coordinate 52,127,238 downwards.
TTCACCATTCTACGTGCGTAAATACACGCGCGCGCAAAATGCTTTTTCTGAGGAGTCAGAAAATCCGTGAATTTGATAGGGTTTGTCGGGAGAGAATGCAATCCACCGAGGGATTTGTATGGAGGCTATTGCTGAGAGATTTTCCCGAAAATTGTTCCATTTGTGGAAGGCTGAGGGTTTGACATGTTCGTCCCAGTCTGTTCCTTCCAACCAGAGTTGTTGGAGGAGGGCTTTGGCTAAGATCATTATTGGCGATAGCCATCCTGCCGGGTCGAACAATTTCGCAATTGCCGATAATATTTGCCGCTTTGTGTTTGAGTTAGCGGCGGGTATAGGGTCATATGAGTTTGAGAAGGAGTCGTTTAGGGCATTCCATTTTATTCCAAGTGTTTTTGTCGAACTTGCATCATGGAATTTGAGAAAATCTTCATCAAGGAGGTCAGATTTTGGGATAGACTTCAGTATGCTTGGGTGATTGCCGTTATTTTCTTCAGCGGGAAGCCGGCTGACTTTAATGCTTCGATAACTTCATTTATGGAGTTGAGTGTGGACTGTATATCGTGTCCGCCAGAGAGGATGTCGTCTACATAAGTCTCATGCAGAAGAACATTGTTGGCGGTTGAGAATTTGTCTTTGGTGTCTGCTGCTAGCTGATGGAGGGTGCGAATAGCTAGGTATGGGGCACAATTAACACCAAAGGTAACTGTTTTTAGCTTGAAATCCTCAAGAGTTTGATAGTCTTGATTTTTTGCGTGTATGAGTATTTGGCGGTACATTTTTTCGATGCGCCGTTAAAAACGAACTTATAGAGGCGCCATTTTAGGATAATGAGCATTAAGTCGTTTTGTAGAGTTGGGCCAGTATGTAGTACGCCATTCAATAAACTACCTGAGTGGGAGAGTTTAGAGGCACTGAATACCACTGTACCTTGATTGTTTTGCTGTCTGCTTTTATAACAGCATGATGGGGTAAATAGAAGGAATAGCATCTACCTTCTTTTATAATTTCAAGTGGTGAGGTGGGTTCCATGTGATTCATGGTTAAATATTCTTCCAACACTTCAAAATATTTTTCTTTTAACTCTGGTTTATTTTCGAGCGTTATTTCTATGCTTATATACTGCTGCTGAGCAGCGGGTCGTGAGTGACCGAGGGCTAGCGTTTCTGGAAAGCTTTCCTTAAAGGGGAGCTTTACCATGTAGCGACCATCTTCTCTTCTAATGGTGCTCTTTGTGTAGAGTTCTTCGTAGATTTTATCTTCATCTGTGATGGGTGTGGTGGAATGAACTTTTTCCTGCTCCCAAAAATTCTTAAAGAGTTCATTTAGGGAGTCATCGGGGTTTTCCACTATGTGGGTGGAGAAGGTTGAAGTTTGTTCAGTTACTGGTCCGCTCAATATCCATCCAAAGATGGTATTCTGAGCAATGAGGCTTCCAGCAACATTAGTTTCGAGACCTTGAAGGAGGATTTTTGGGAGTATATCACTACCTATTACCATATCTATTCGACCTGGAGAGAAACAAGTGGGATCTTCTAACGTTAAGGAGGAGAAATTTTGAAGTTCCTCCGTTTCTATTTTGAAAGATGGTAGAAAGTGTGTTAATTGTGGTAATATTATGGCTTGGGTAATGATTTGGGTCTTTAAATCCGGAGAACAAATTGTTATAGCGCACGTTTTATTGGAGTTTTGGACTATGCGCCCGCCCATGCCTAGTATTTGGTAGTTTGTTCTCTTTGTTGGTAGGCCCAGCAATTGTTGTATTCGGGAAGAGAGGAATGACTTTTGAGAGCCTTCGTCCACCAACGCACGGACTTCGAACGTTTCTCCTCTATGGAGTATCGGAACAATTGCTGTGGGCAGCAGCGTTCGTTCCTTATTGGAGGAGAAATAAGATAGCACTTTATTCGATGTATCTTGCTTTGCTGAGGAGGTTTCAGTTTGCAATTCCTGAGATTGCATTGCCTGTTTTGATGTTGAGGGTTTTTCTTGGTGACTTGTTATTTGGGGAGTGACTTTGGACTGATTACTTATCTGCGTTTGGCGAGAAGTGTGGGAGTTTGCTGGCAGAGATGTCTGATAATGAAGCAGAGAGTGATGCCGCTTTTGACAATACACACATTTGAAATGGCTTCTACACTCGGACTCCAAGTGGGAAAATGCTAAGCAATTTTTGCAAAATCTATTGTCTATGACGAACTTGTTTCTCTCCGGCACACTAAGATTTATTAATTTCACGCAATTCATCATCGAGTGATTTGAGTTGCAATGTTTGCAAGAAACCTGCCGGGATTGTTCGCTATGATAGGAGTGGGATTTATGTCTGAAGCTATTCGTCTGATTTTGGGGTGTCGGCGATCGAGAATTGAAGCTCGAGTTTGAGTTGCGTGGTTTACTTGGTCTGTAAGTACCTAGGCGTTCCACTACTTCGTATCTGGTAGTGAGGAATTTGTCCATTTCCGACCATAGGGGAATTCCTTTCTAGATTCCAGCGATTGTTCCCATAGCGCTAGAGTCTCATCGGGAAGCTTTGAGGAGCATAAATATATAAGTATGGGATCCCAGTTGCTAGTAGGTACATTGTTGGAGTTAAGGGTGGAGAGGCAGTTATTTATAGTGAATTTCTTGAATTCTTTACCCACTTTCATAGAATTCGGGTTGCATGTTAAATAGAGTTTTAACCTGGTTATCCACGAGAATTCTACGATTCTCGTACCTAGATTTGAGTGCGCCCCAGGCCAGTTCGAAATTTTGGTCCTTGAGGGCGTATTTTTCAATAACTAGGGCTGCTTTTCCACGGGTTTTTTGTCTCAAGTGGTAGAGCTTTTGTGCTTGAGAAAGTTTGGGGTGATTCATCTACACTGCCGTGAACATATCTCTTTATCTTAGTCCTGGTTTGCATATTTGTCTCCATCGCGTTGTCGTACCTTTCGTTTATTGCTGCCAGGGACCGTTCCTCCGTGACATTAAGGTGGGCTGCTTCATAAGCCCGTTCTACTGCTGCTATGTGTCTGTTGAGTTCCTCCAAATAAGTCTGCAAACTGGATTTTGTGTGATCGGTCTCACAAATGTTCCAACATTTTTCGCAGAACTTTTTGCAGTTTTGCCAATTCGAATCAGGATTTTTTCATTACTAGGGAGAATTCTTCCTCTTCGGCTTGAGATTTTGACCGTGTTATTGGTCCTTGGGGAACTGAGAGATTCAATGGTTTGTCTACCTTATCTTCAGCCATTCTTACGTGGGTATTTTATGGGGTTGTGTAATAGGAGTAGACAAAAATATATTTAAGTAAATGTGTATTCGAAGTACACGAGAAGATGTTATTAATATACTGTGTATTAGGAGTACACAGAAATATATTTTGCGAAAAGTGTATAAGGAGTACACAAGAAGATGTTATTAATATACTGTGTATTAGGAGTACACAGAAATATATTTTGCGAAATGTGTATAAGGAGTACACGATAAGATTTTAATGGGTTTGCCCCACTGTATTTTGAAGACCGTTTTTAGTAGCTGTGGCCCACTGTACCATTTTTAAGTAGCAGCACTTTTGGAAATGGGTATATATGTGTGTATACTTGCTGGGCTTTGAGCGGGGTGAGATTATGCACTTGTCTCAGCGCATCTGAGTCCAAGGTAATTTGTTTGTGTAGGTGGTAAATTGAAAGTTTTTCGTGGCGAAGTGCGAATAAGTATGGGTAAAGCAGAGTTGGTGATAGAGTCAATTTATTTATTGGGCCCGATTTTTTAAGATAGTCGTTGTCAGATCAGAGTGTGTGTACAAATGTACTAATAAACATCAAATTGCTAGCGGGGCAGTGTGCCGTATTTAGGATAGAGAAGGGGAGTAATATATGTGTTTGAGGTATTTAAAATGTGTAATTTATATAAATTAGCGGATTAGAAGGGAGTTTTTTTTTTTTAAATTTGGAACTCGTATTGAATTTATTTTGTGGCCAATGAGAACATAAGGGGTTTCTCATGAAATGCCTTGGAGATCCGCCAAGTTATATAAATATACGTATGTACATGTATTTATGGAAAATTATATAACGGCACTTACTTTTGTCGGGTGAATACCTTGAGAACTACAACGGGTTGTGGATACCTTGGGTAACGGCTTGCTAAGGCTGAATTCTTTGCTGGATTTCGGGCTGATGTATGTAGCAGTCTTGCGTGACTGTACTTTTTGATGTTGTTTTGTTTATTCAGATCACCGTTTCAATTTGTTTCTTCTTAGGGTATTGTATATTTCCCTAAATTTTTTTTATTCAGGTTACCGACTTTAATTTTTTCTTTCTTTTCAAGTCACTAACTTTTTATTTAAGTATATATTTTTTTTTAGGTCACCGCGTTTTCACGTAAATGCTTTTCATTGAAATGCTTTTCACTTTTGAACTTTCTTTATTTTTCAGGCTTTTTTGAACAAAAATGAATTTTTTTTCCTTTCAGGATTTTTTTTTCACCAACGATTTAATCTACTATTTTCTTTCTTTTCAGTATTTTGATTCTCACCAATTTAATATAATATTTTCTTTCTTTTCAGGATTTTGATTTTCACCGTTTTCAACTTTTAATTTTTTGAACTATTTTTTTTTTGCAAACAATTGTGTCAATTTTTATATTTTGGGTTTTCGGAGCACCCTAATGACCACTAAGCACTTGTGCACTTTTAATTTTAGAAGTATAGGTACGCTTTATATGTTTAGAAGCGCATATATATATTTCATTTAAGTTTTTTTTTTACTTTTTATTCTTAGGGTTTTCGGAGCCCGCACTATGTAATGGTTTCTTTGTTTAAAAATTTTTGAGTTTTATTTTCAACTCATAAATACTAGGCACTTTTTTGCACTTTTAAGGTTTCAGTTTGCAATTCCTGAGATTGCATTGCCTGTTTTGATGTTGAGGGTTTTTCTTGGTGACTTGTTATTTGGGGAGTGACTTTGGACTGATTACTTATCTGCGTTTGGCGAGAAGTGTGGGAGTTTGCTGGCAGAGATGTCTGATAATGAAGCAGAGAGTGATGCCGCTTTTGACAATACACACATTTGAAATGGCTTCTACACTCGGACTCCAAGTGGGAAAATGCTAAGCAATTTTTGCAAAATCTATTGTCTATGACGAACTTGTTTCTCTCCGGCACACTAAGATTTATTAATTTCACGCAATTCATCATCGAGTGATTTGAGTTGCAATGTTTGCAAGAAACCTGCCGGGATTGTTCGCTATGATAGGAGTGGGATTTATGTCTGAAGCTATTCGTCTGATTTTGGGGTGTCGGCGATCGAGAATTGAAGCTCGAGTTTGAGTTGCGTGGTTTACTTGGTCTGTAAGTACCTAGGCGTTCCACTACTTCGTATCTGGTAGTGAGGAATTTGTCCATTTCCGACCATAGGGGAATTCCTTTCTAGATTCCAGCGATTGTTCCCATAGCGCTAGAGTCTCATCGGGAAGCTTTGAGGAGCATAAATATATAAGTATGGGATCCCAGTTGCTAGTAGGTACATTGTTGGAGTTAAGGGTGGAGAGGCAGTTATTTATAGTGAATTTCTTGAATTCTTTACCCACTTTCATAGAATTCGGGTTGCATGTTAAATAGAGTTTTAACCTGGTTATCCACGAGAATTCTACGATTCTCGTACCTAGATTTGAGTGCGCCCCAGGCCAGTTCGAAATTTTGGTCCTTGAGGGCGTATTTTTCAATAACTAGGGCTGCTTTTCCACGGGTTTTTTGTCTCAAGTGGTAGAGCTTTTGTGCTTGAGAAAGTTTGGGGTGATTCATCTACACTGCCGTGAACATATCTCTTTATCTTAGTCCTGGTTTGCATATTTGTCTCCATCGCGTTGTCGTACCTTTCGTTTATTGCTGCCAGGGACCGTTCCTCCGTGACATTAAGGTGGGCTGCTTCATAAGCCCGTTCTACTGCTGCTATGTGTCTGTTGAGTTCCTCCAAATAAGTCTGCAAACTGGATTTTGTGTGATCGGTCTCACAAATGTTCCAACATTTTTCGCAGAACTTTTTGCAGTTTTGCCAATTCGAATCAGGATTTTTTCATTACTAGGGAGAATTCTTCCTCTTCGGCTTGAGATTTTGACCGTGTTATTGGTCCTTGGGGAACTGAGAGATTCAATGGTTTGTCTACCTTATCTTCAGCCATTCTTACGTGGGTATTTTATGGGGTTGTGTAATAGGAGTAGACAAAAATATATTTAAGTAAATGTGTATTCGAAGTACACGAGAAGATGTTATTAATATACTGTGTATTAGGAGTACACAGAAATATATTTTGCGAAAAGTGTATAAGGAGTACACAAGAAGATGTTATTAATATACTGTGTATTAGGAGTACACAGAAATATATTTTGCGAAATGTGTATAAGGAGTACACGATAAGATTTTAATGGGTTTGCCCCACTGTATTTTGAAGACCGTTTTTAGTAGCTGTGGCCCACTGTACCATTTTTAAGTAGCAGCACTTTTGGAAATGGGTATATATGTGTGTATACTTGCTGGGCTTTGAGCGGGGTGAGATTATGCACTTGTCTCAGCGCATCTGAGTCCAAGGTAATTTGTTTGTGTAGGTGGTAAATTGAAAGTTTTTCGTGGCGAAGTGCGAATAAGTATGGGTAAAGCAGAGTTGGTGATAGAGTCAATTTATTTATTGGGCCCGATTTTTTAAGATAGTCGTTGTCAGATCAGAGTGTGTGTACAAATGTACTAATAAACATCAAATTGCTAGCGGGGCAGTGTGCCGTATTTAGGATAGAGAAGGGGAGTAATATATGTGTTTGAGGTATTTAAAATGTGTAATTTATATAAATTAGCGGATTAGAAGGGAGTTTTTTTTTTTTAAATTTGGAACTCGTATTGAATTTATTTTGTGGCCAATGAGAACATAAGGGGTTTCTCATGAAATGCCTTGGAGATCCGCCAAGTTATATAAATATACGTATGTACATGTATTTATGGAAAATTATATAACGGCACTTACTTTTGTCGGGTGAATACCTTGAGAACTACAACGGGTTGTGGATACCTTGGGTAACGGCTTGCTAAGGCTGAATTCTTTGCTGGATTTCGGGCTGATGTATGTAGCAGTCTTGCGTGACTGTACTTTTTGATGTTGTTTTGTTTATTCAGATCACCGTTTCAATTTGTTTCTTCTTAGGGTATTGTATATTTCCCTAAATTTTTTTTATTCAGGTTACCGACTTTAATTTTTTCTTTCTTTTCAAGTCACTAACTTTTTATTTAAGTATATATTTTTTTTTAGGTCACCGCGTTTTCACGTAAATGCTTTTCATTGAAATGCTTTTCACTTTTGAACTTTCTTTATTTTTCAGGCTTTTTTGAACAAAAATGAATTTTTTTTCCTTTCAGGATTTTTTTTTCACCAACGATTTAATCTACTATTTTCTTTCTTTTCAGTATTTTGATTCTCACCAATTTAATATAATATTTTCTTTCTTTTCAGGATTTTGATTTTCACCGTTTTCAACTTTTAATTTTTTGAACTATTTTTTTTTTGCAAACAATTGTGTCAATTTTTATATTTTGGGTTTTCGGAGCACCCTAATGACCACTAAGCACTTGTGCACTTTTAATTTTAGAAGTATAGGTACGCTTTATATGTTTAGAAGCGCATATATATATTTCATTTAAGTTTTTTTTTTACTTTTTATTCTTAGGGTTTTCGGAGCCCGCACTATGTAATGGTTTCTTTGTTTAAAAATTTTTGAGTTTTATTTTCAACTCATAAATACTAGGCACTTTTTTGCTGGTTCACTTTTTTTGCTGCGAGAGGACCATGTTTACTTTCTTCACTAATGGAGGTGTAGGGGTACTCACCACTGACACTGACACTATTTCCTTTGGAAATAAGAACACTATTGGCTTTAGTTTTAATATTTAATAATCAATTTAATCTAGTTTAATTTCTTTATTTTACAATTTCTGTTCTTATTACAATAGTTTCTTTTCTTTGGTTCACTATTAGTTCACAGTCTTACTTTTATCAAAACTTTTAATTTAATTATTTATTACAAGAGGTGATGAAACCGCGCGCTTAACGACAACTAACTTAGCGGCCGCCGATGACCGCCCGCTAAGCTGTGTAGTGAGAATACATCCGGTGTTTCTACGACGCTGGCGTTGCTTTCATCACCAGGTTTTCAGCTAGCACACGCCATCCGTTCCATCCACGGACCTATATAAATGGCAAAGCACCGCAACAGTTTCTTCGGAGGGTGAAATAGGCTGCTGAGAAAGTGGCCCACCACCAGTTGCACTAACCTCCCGCCGATTGTGTGCAAGTTTTTTTTTAATGGTGGATTTCCAGTCGACCCAAGACTGAAAGAAAGTTAAAACAAAATATTTACCGTGTAACGGCGCTGATTATATTGCATTTATACATATATCCGATATTCATTAACTACTTAGTTTTGCTTGCTGACATTGTACTGTGTAAATATTATTTTATGTACGTTCATTTTATATTGACGAGACTGTTATGTTTTACAATTTGCTACAGTCATAATATTGTTCACCACCACTGTTATTACTTTTGTTCGAAAATACCTAACAGTCAATGTTATTGTTTTTACTTATGTACTTTGTATGATCTCTGCCTATAAAGGAACAGCATAGCAAGCGAAACGGAGACTTGACCGCCGACTTGCAAATAAAGCACATCAAACTTAATTGTCTCCCGTCTTTTACTTTGCACTGCGTACATTACTCAGCGTTACCTTGACAACAGTAGACATTCGTGGCTCTGTTTGGCAGATAATACTGAGCATTGTACAACGTTGGAGTTAGGACTCTTTTAATTTTGCGAGAACGTCGAGCTTCTCAATACTATCTTGACGCCAAGTAGACATCCGTGGCTCTGGCCGGCAGTTAGTATCGAGTAAACCTTAAGGAATACCACCCCATTCCTTACATTGGCGCCCAACTAAACATAAATTAATTCGCTTAAAAAAAAAAGCGATCAACAGAAAATAATTTTTGGCGCTTACATTGGCGCCTAACTAAAATAATTTGGGCAAATCGTTCCAATACTCGAATTTTTTTTTTGCGCTTGAGCTGGCGCTCAACGCGCTATCCATATTTGGCGATCAACAAATTCTACAAAATTGCTGCGAAAAGAGTGAAATCGAAAACATTTGCTGTACGTTAGCTGCTACGGTGTTGTTGTTGCTATTCATATACGTGCGAAAGCTGTGTTAAGTGTGTGTGTGGCTGTTGTTGCTAGGGAATTGTCTTTTAATAAGCTGCCTGCAATCTATGCTACGAAGAAGCCCAAGATTAAACGAAATTGCAGACATGGAAGGAAGGCAAAACGCAAGCACAAATAATACAGCAAGTGGGGTGCAAAACCCTATTGCCAATACTAATGTTAATACGTCTGCAAATCATAGACCGAATACTAACAACAGTTCTGCAAATGTGACACTAACCGAAAACTAATTTCGTCAGCTAATAGGGAATTTGCATGTCAACCAAGAGCCTAGGGGTACATTTAGCAAATGTAGTGCGCGATTTCGTGGTGCAAAAGGTGTAAGCCAGGTGGAAGATTTTATATCCACAATATTAGTTTACAAAGAAGCAGAAAACATTACCGAAGACCGAGCTCTCATTAGTTTTCCGCTGCTGCTAGAGGGTTATGCGTCTAGCTGGTGGCAGGGTGTTCAAAATGAGGCTAGGACTTTTGCTGATGCAATCGAACTTCTGCAAAAAGCATTTTCACCACCAAAACCTGATTGGCGTATATTTGCCGAAATCACTCAAGATAAGCAAAGATTTTCCGAACCAATAGATGTTTTTATATGTAAGAAAAGGCAGTTATTTGCACAACTAAAAGAAAAGCTTAGCGAGGCAACTATGCTAAATATAATTTACTCTCAGCTTTTGCTGAAAATTCGTGAGAGGGTACCACGCGAAAGCGTAAAGTCATTCCATGAGCTGCTAGATAAAGCAAGAGAAGCCGAGTTGTTCATCGCTGAGAATAACAATGACGTTGGCAAAACAGCATGTAAGATCGACGATGCCCCTGTCAAGTCCGCTGCGCGCTGTACCTATTGTAGGAAGAAAAACCGTACCGCTGAAAGTTGCTACAAAAAAATGGAAGATGAAAAGAAGAAAGCGGTAAAGGTGAAAGAAACCACCGTAAGTTGTTATGGCTGCGGTGCGGCTGGCTATTATCGATCAAAATGCCCAAATTGTAATAAGAAAAATCGTATAAATAGCCCTCAAAATCTCGACTTTAACTCGGTTCAAACCACTATTGTTGGTAGGGATGTACCCACCATAGACATTAATGTGCATGGGTTAAATGGCGAAGCATATTTAGATACTGCTGCACGCACGAGCGTAGCTAGTACTAGGCTATTTGAGAAGCTTAAGCAAAAGGGCGTAGAATTCAAAGAGGTATTTGCTGAAGTTTTATTGGCTGATGGCATTCCTCGTAAGCAAAAGGTGTATTCAACAATCGTCGATATGACAATTGGCAAGCGATATAAGCGTATCCGTTTTATATGCTTATCGTCTGCTCAAAATAACCGGACGTTGCTAGGTATTGATTTTCTCGAACAAGCTGGTGTAGTTATGGACTTGGCTCAAAGAACATGGCATTTTAAGGATAATCCTAATAATATCTTTGAATTTAAAATGCGGCCTACGAAAGCTGAAGAAGGCCTAACGCTCACAGCAACAAATGTGCGAAATCATAATGCCAAGCACAATGAGGCGTATTCCTTTATGTCCTGGTTTGAGAAAAGCAACAGCGAAGCCTCTAAAAGCGATTACGAATACTCGCCAAAATCTATTCATGATATTTTTAAATATACTGTACGAATGGGTTACAAAACACCTGAAAGTAATGATTTGTTCCCACCTATGAAGAAAGTCAAAAAAGCTGTAAAGAAGGTTGGCTGCGCAATAGAATTACACTCCTTCGATATAAAGCTGCGTAGGGAGGAAGGAACACACCTAAGCGAAAATCAAAAATCTGGTTTAGAAAAGTTGCTCTGCGAACACAGCGGTATATTTGAAAACGCTGCGAAGCCAATAGCGCACGTAGAACACCGCATTAAAACAAGCGATCATGCACCAATTTCATTCCAGCCATATCGTATCTCGCCAGCTATGAAAGCTAAGCTTAAAACTGAACTGGATGAAATGTTAAAAAATAATGTAATTGAGGAAAGTGAATCACCTTGGTCATTTCCGGTGGTTTTAATCCCCAAAAAAGATGGAGCGCTGAGATTTTGCGTAGATTACCGGCGGTTAAACGCTCTTACCGTAACGGACACATACCCATTGCCAAGAATAGATGATTTGCTTCATGCAGCAAAGGTCACACCTTTTATGTCTACCATTGATTTGAAAGCCGGATATTGGCAAATTAAAATGAATAAAAAAGACAAAGAGAAAACTGCTTTTACGACACCATTTGGTATATTTGTTTTTAACCGCATGCCGTTCGGTTTGAAAAACGCCCCGGCCACATTCCAGAGACTGATAGATAAATTTCGTTCTGGTTTACCGCAAATTTTGATCTTGGCATACCTTGACGATATAATTGTCTGTTCAAAAGACTTTGAGTCACACTTGACAGATTTGCGTCTTACGTTAAAAAGATTAAATGATTTTGGCTTCCAACTGAATAGGAAGAAGTGTTTATTTTGTTGTTCAGAAGTAAAATACCTTGGACACATTTTAACAATAAATGGCTTGAAAGTCGATAGCGAAAAAACGGAGGCCATCGTAAAGCGAACGAATCCCAAAAACTTAAAGCAATTGGTATCCTTTTTGCAAACATGTTCGTGGTATAGACGCTTTATCCCCAATTTCGCAGAAGTATCGAAGCCATTATCAAGCTTGACAAAGAAAAACGTGCCCTGGAAATGGTCAGAAGAGCAGCAAAAAGCTTTCGACGAACTTAAACAACTTTTGTCATCACCACCAGTTTTGCAACAAGTCAACGAAACGAAGCCATTTGTATTAAAAACAGATGCGAGTAACTATGCTCTCGGAGCTGTTCTACTCCAGGGGGAGAAGGAAGAAGAGCACCCAATTGAATATGCTAGTCGTCTGCTACTCCCGGCAGAAAGAAATTACTCCACAACAGAACGCGAGGCATTGGCTGTTGTATGGGCGACGCAAAAGTTTCGTGGCTATATTGAAGGTGCTGAAGTTACATTGCTTACTGACCACCAGCCGTTAAAGTGGCTGTTTAGCCTAAAAACGCCAACTAGACGCCTTGCAAGATGGGCGTTACAGCTCCAAACTTACAATTTAAAATTTGATTATACTGCAGGCAAGCAGAATGTGATAGTAGATATGCTCTCTCGCCCACCTTGTCAACTTGTGGACCACGTAGAAGTACACTGCGAGTGTCATGCGGTCGAAATTGATTTTCCACGGAAAGGTGCGGCAGAGTTTCGAAACGCGCAGATGCAAGATGATGACATTAGAGAAATTATCGATTCTTTCGAAAAAGAAGACGAAAATGTCACGAGGCATACTAGTCGCGGATACATAATGACCAACGGTGTTTTATATCGTTTTTGTTCGGAAGAAGATTCCGAGAATGGCCAATTAGTGGTACCTAAATCGATCAGAGCGATGATTTTGGATAAATTTCACAACGATCCTACAGCCGGTCACTACGGTATAGATCGCACCACCAGTCGCATAAGCCCTCATTATTATTGGAAAGGTATGCGCACAGAAATCGCAAATTACGTAAAGTCCTGCATTGAGTGCAAGAAATACAAGCCGACAAACCTAAAGCCTGCTGGCCTACTGCAAACGGTGTGTAGCAATACAAGATTTGAAATTGTTGCCAGGGATTTATTTGGTCCTTTACCACGCACCAATAAAGGTAATAGATGGATCCTCATGGTCGAAGATATTTGCACCAGATGGATAGAACTTTTTGCATTAAGAGATGCCACAGCGGAAAACTGCGCAGCAATCATTCTAAATGAAATCCTATTGAGATATGGCGTGCCTAGGCGCATGCACGCGGACAACGGAAGCCAGTTCGTGTCAGCCGTGATGCAAAAGCTAACATACTGCCTCGGCATTGATCAATCGTTTACACCTGTTTATCACCCGGAGGCAAATCCAGTTGAGAGGAAAATAGGGACCTAAAAACCCAATTGTCCATATACGTCAACAAAAACCATACGGTTTGGGATACTTGTTTACCTTCAATAAGATTTGCTATGAATACAGCAAAGTGCGAAAGTACTGGCCATACACCAGCGTACCTCACGTTTGGCCGAGAACTGAGAAGCCCGCTCGAAGTCCACCACGACCTGAAAGCCATAGTCGAAGTAGAAAACTTCGTACCACAAATAACGCCTCATTTGCTAAAACTTGCCAACACCCTATTATTGGCAATGGAAATACAAGAAAAGCAGCAAGATAAAAATAAAAGCTTAGTTGACCGAAAAAGAAGACAGCAACCAAACTTCAATATTGGTGACAAAGTGCTGGTCACTACACATGTCCTAAGCAACGCTAGCGAAGGTGCAACATCGAAATTTGCAACACGACGAGATGGACCATATCGAATAATGGAAAAGAAGGGTATAGCATGTTATGTCATTTCTTCGCTTGATAATGATCACCCCATAGCAACACATCACGCATCAGACTTAACGCCATATGATGGCCCAAATGCGGATCCAATTTACCCGCACCGAAAACGAGGGAGGCCTAGTAAAACGCCTTAAGCTAAACCAAGCAACCCGCAACCAGTAAGTAGTGATAACGAATTACAGCACAACGAAGACAACTCCACTGCTGGTAGAAAATTACGACCAAAGAAAGCACATTGAATGCTGACTGCTTCATCGGGACGATTTCTGCGTCAGAGGGAGAGGATGTAACGGCGCTGATTATATTTATTGAATTTATACATATATACGATATTCATTAACTACTTAGTTTTGCTTGCTAACATTGTACTGTGTAAATATTATTTTATGTACGTTCATTTTATATTGACGAGACTGTTATGTTTTACAATTTGCTACAGTCATAATATTGTTCACCACCACTGTTATTACTTTTGTTCGAAAATACCTAACGGTCAATGTTATTGTTTTTACTTATGTACTTTGTATGATCTCTGCCTATAAAGGAACAGCATAGCAAGCGAAACGGAGACTTGACCGCCGACTTGCAAATAAAGCACATCAAACTTAATTGTCTCCCGTCTTTTACTTTGCACTGCGTACATTACTCAGCGTTACCTTGACAACAGTAGACATTCGTGGCTCTGTTTGGCAGATAATACTGAGCATTGTACAACGTTGGAGTTAGGACTCTTTTAATTTTGCGAGAAGGTCGAGCTTCTCAATACTATCTTGACGCCAAGTAGACATCCGTGGCTCTGGCCGGCAGTTAGTATCGAGTAAACCTTAAGGAATACCACCCCATTCCTTACAACCGATTGTTAGTATCCTTGTTACTATAAAGAATCAAATTTTGTGTAAGTTTTTGCTTACCCTTTTCCAACCAGCCACATCTTTACAGGGTGGACCGGCAGCATTCAGGGACTTAGATAGCTCTTCCCATTTGGCTTCAACCTCTACTCTATCGCCTTTTGTGAAACCTCTAGCAATTGAATCGTTCATTTGCATAAACGATAGCAGGATCTGCTCCAGTTCTGCATTCCGTTTCTTTCACCTATAATATATGAATACGAATATATGCATTGTTATGATGATTAAGATCAAATTAAAATAGGCAAATAAGCCTTTCTTTTTATACCAAACTAAATATTTAATTGCTTTTAATCGTCGTCAACTTTTCCGGAACAACTGGTTATAGAAGCAGTCAGCTGTTCTAAGCAAATAAGGGTTGCCAATAGTCGCAGTTTTTTATCTAAAATTTATTTTAAGGAAATATGTTCGTAAATTGTACTACTTTAGCAAGAGCAATGTATATTTATAATTAGTTGATATAACACGTGTAATTTTCTTCCAATATAATATTCAAACATTATTTCCTTGCACATATTAATGCACATTTCGATCAGAATGGATTTGCTTGGATAAGAGATTTCTAGAGAGCAATTTTAAAATAATTATCTGATATCCTAATTTTACACAGATTAGAACAGAAAGTACCCGTTGATCTTTCAAATAACATGAATAATTTAATAAAAATTATTTTCGTATCAAATTTCGTAATTGTGTTTAGATGTTAATTAATTTTTATTCCGACTGCTCAGAGGCAAAACTTTTCAAACCGATAAAGTTTGGTCGGTTTCGGAATTCAGAGCAGCCTGATTAGGAAAAATAAATAAAAGTGACAAGCGGCGTTTGTAAAGAAAATCATTATTTCTGCAATGTATCGCAAAAGCAACATGACACTGCATCACTGCAATTCTCGTTTTGCTAAGTTGCATTGCAAACTGATGTTAAGGAAGTCAGCCTACATCTTAATGGCAGTTTTTGATAGAGATGTATAAAAAACTTATTAGTGACTCATCAATAACCAGATATAGTGTAAACTATGCTGAAGATGTTTCACCTGCTTGCGAAATACTGAAGCCTGTCAAGCGGTATTTGTCCAGCTCTAAAAACTCTAACCTAGAAGCAGAATGTCATTTGTTGCTAAATATGCCCTCGAAACAAAATTTGCTTGAATACTCCTGCTGTCGAAGCTAGTACAGAAGGTGTTATGTATAAATCCAACAAGCACTCTCAGTGAGCTACTTTTCCTATGGCTGGTCTGATAGTCACAAATAAGCGGTCACAGCTAAGCCCTCACAACACAAACAACAAATATTTTATGACCACTACGAGTTTTGTGTAGAAACTTTTAAATAATTTGATTTCCCTATTTCCAAATACACATACAACTTTGGCACCGACTTCTACTTTGACAAATAAGCGCGTCAAATGAAGGACCGTAACAATCATGTCACAATGAAGTACCAAGACATAATTTTCTGGGGAGCACAAAAGCTGTGATTAAAACTAGCTCAAGGAAGCATTGAATATCCCAAGTTCACGAAAAAGGACGCAAGAGCTGACCAAGTTCAATTTTGAAACCCAACCGAAACCAAGTTTTTTTTGTAGTAGCTTTAAGTTTATTTGAAATCAGCTGCACTTTACGTGATATCAGACCGTTATGGTATGACAATGGTAAGGTGATTAATACATCTGTGTTTTATGCAAATTTTTATTCACGTATGGTTGTCATGGCTGATTTTAACATCAATTCATATTTCTGAAACCAACGATCACAAAAAAATATACAATAGAGGCAAAACGGGTTGAAAACCGAGTCAATTCCCTATCCCTTACTAAATGCATTTGTTAATATGTACCTCCAAATAGTCAAACTTTTTTTATCGAAACTTTATTTCCCTTTTCCAGTTATGGGGACATGGTACCTGAAACTATTGCTGGCAAAATCGTGGGAGGAGTCTGCTCCCTCAGTGGTGTCCTTGTGATTGCTCTACCTGTGCCTGTTATTGTATCAAATTTTAGCCGAATATACCACCAAAATCAAAGGGCTGATAAGCGCAAAGCACAGCGGGTAAGATTGCTATTACTATCGATTATTTGAATAATTAGAAAATATTGTGAACAATTCAAATATCATCCCCAATCAGGGTGATTGGCGATAATATTACTGTTTGTAATAAAGTACCAACTTTAGAACCTTAGCCAGGTCATAAGATAACCGCTCAATAAAAAATTGCAAAAATAGTAATAGGCAAATAATTTTGACGTTCAATAATTCAACGCCAAATTGTTTTTTAAATTTGTAACTGTTGTTTTTGTTGTTGTTGCACCGATATTTCGCCATGCCTAGTCGTCACTTTCCTTTCCTATCGCGGCTTCAATAGGGGCCAGAGTGAGATTGGCGTTAGAAGAGTTTGCTCTGGTGAGCAGGTGAACAGATGGTTGGTGTCATGGGGAGGCACACCGCATGTCGGGCAAACATTCGGCATTTTATTACATTAAAGTAGGAGTTTAATCTGTTATAATATCCAGATCGAGGTTCGGCCAGTATGACTCTTGTCGGAAGGTCGGGTTCCTCTTAGGCAACAGGGGAGGTTTTTGCATGAATGCTGGCATTCACCGGGCGAGAGCTAGCAAAGAATCTCAGTTTAATGAGCAGCAAAAGCAAGCATGTTATCAAACTGGTCGCGTAAGCCTGCGCTTACACTAGTGCTGGTGCTGGAAGACGAAGGAGAAATTGGAACTGGCAGACCAGAAGGGACATGCTAAGCAGAAAGTAGCGGTGGGCTGCTTTGTGAATTGATAGCGCTAGACAGTTTCGTAACCATGGAGAGGGGAGGGATTTAGGCGATAGATCCGCCCCCCCCCCTTCGTCAAAAAACTACTTTTTTTGTACTTTTGATTAAATACCACAATACTATTTTATGATTCTGATTCATAATTTTCTTATTTTAGACTAATGACAAAGGGCACTTTTTTTGAATATATGAAATTATTGGTTAGTGGATTATGCGTTTGAATATTAAGCCTATATACATATACAGGGTGTTTTTTTTACAGGTTTGTTTTTCGAATAGAGATAAAACTGGCATTTTGTGGTCAAATCTGGCAACTCTAATGTCATTTATGTTCAGTTTGGTTTGCCATTTCATCATGAACAGGTTGACAAAAGAACAACGCTTGCAAATTGTGCAAATTTATTTCGAAAATAATGGTTCAGTTCGCGAAGTTTACCGTGAGCTCCGTCCATTTTATGGTCGACATAATCGTCCATCAGAGCAATTAATTCGGTTAACCATGGATCGTTTTCGCACTACGTTTACTCTATGTGATAATACGCATCCGCAGAGACGTCGAACAGTGCGCACCGAAGAAACAATTGCCGCTGTAGAGCAAAGTGTTGAAGAGGACCCGAATGAATCGATTCGCCACCGTGCACAGCAATTGGAGCTTTGTCCATCAACTTTATGGAAGATTTTGCGCAAAGATCTTGGCTTGCGACCTTACAAGATCCAGCTTGTGCAAAAATTAAAGCCGCGAGACCATGCAATGCGTCGTGATTTTGGTGTATGGGCCGAAAATGAGATTGATTTCGATGCTGATTTTCATCGCAAAATTTTGTTCAGTGATGAGGCTCATTTTTGGTTGAATGGCTACGTCAACAAGCAAAATTGCCGCATTTGGAGTGAAGAGAATCCACATGAGACCCTTGAAACGCCATTACATCCACAAAAACTGACTGTTTGGTGTGCTCTATGGGCTGGTGGAGTCATTGGGCCATACTTCTTCCGCAATAATGCTGGAGAGGCAGCTACCGTTAATGGAGACCGGTATAGAGCCATGATAACCGACTATTTTGTTCCCGAATTGGATGGCATGAATGTGGATGAGTTGTGGTTCCAACAAGACGGCGCTACATGCCACACAGCGCACGTCATAATCGATTTATTGAAGGAAACATTCGATGAGCGCATAATTTCGCGGAATGGACCTGTCAATTGGCCACCAAGGTCGTGTGATTTGACACCATTGGATTATTTTCTTTGGGGATATGTGAAGTCGCTCGTCTACACCAACAAACCAGAAACGTTAGGGGAATTGGAAGCCAACATTCGTGGCGTTATTGCCGACATACGGCCCCATATGCTCGAAAAAGTGGTTGAAAATTGGACCTGTAGAATTGGCTTTATTCGAGCCAGCCCCGGCGGCCACATGCCCGAAATCATATTTAAACATTAATGGCATAAAATTATCCTTCCAATAAAGCAAAATTGATGGACCTTAAAACCATTTTCTTGTGGTTTATTTTAATTCGAAGTTCTATACCCCTAAAAAAAACACCCTTTACTAGTCTTTTCAGACATTCTTTAAAATTCTATGGGCTTTCAAGACTACAAAACCGGTATCTAGGTATGCTAACACATTGATTCTGGTAGTATCTACTCCTTTATCTCTCACGTCTTTAAAACCCCAAATTCAGGCGGTCTGAAAATACTAGAGTAGGCAGGATCATTAGTTTAATCAGAGCACACAACTGCAGAAGAATAGATAGCGACGAGAATTTTTTAAACATTGCACAAAACTAGGAAAATTTAACCAAGTTTCATGAAAATTCTACATTTCTTAATCCGAATTTTTATAATTATTTGGATTTGCATTTTTATGACTTATTAAATTTTAGCACTTATAATAAAGTGGCAGGAGAAATTGGCAAAAAATAGTGCCAATTATTGGCATTTACCTATTGATAAATTTATGTTGTAAGTTTTGTTATTCGAAAGGCGAAAAATTTATAAAATTTCAACATTTTCTCTATTGCTTAGTACTATAAAATTCTTAGGTCAACAATAAAAACAATTTTTTTTTTTTCAAACATTAAACGCAATGTTTTGCAATTTTGTTAACACAAAACTAAAAATCCCTTACTCAAAAACGGTATTTCTGCCTTTGTGTAATAAACTCCAAGAAATAAAGATTGATTTCGCGCTTGTAGGGAATTTCTCGAATAACTTCGTGGCGGAGTAACGACGTATTCGTTTCGCCGAACATTATTTTGAAAAATTTGTTCAGAGCTTGTGAAAAATGCAAACGACATGGATATTGAAATCAAAAAGAACCGATACAAGATCTAGATCAATATTTCCGTATTCTATCCGTTTATTGATCATATTGTAATGGAAATAGATACTCGATTCAATCGGTCTCCACCTGGTCCTTCCATTGGAGTGGTGGTCTCCCTCTTCCTCTGCTTCCACCAGCGGGTGCCGATAAGAATACTTTTTGGGCGGAACATCTTCGGTCATTCGCACAACGTGGCCTGGCCAGAGAAGCTGCTGTGATTTAACTCACTGGACTAGTTATGTCGGCGTCTGCGTAAAGCTCATACAGCTCATCATTAAATCTTCTTCGGTAATTGCCGTCGCCAACACAAATCTTTCAAAGAACCTTTCTCTCGAATACTCTCAGAGTCGCCTCATCAGATGTGGTTAGTGTTAGCGCTTCTGAACCATACATCAGAGCGGGTGCGATGAGTGACTTATAGAGTGTTATTTTCGTTCTTCAAGAGAGGACTTTACATCTCAATTGCCTACTCAGGCAGAAGTAGCACTTGTTTGCTTGAGTGATTCTTCGTTTGATTTCTATGCTGACATTATTAATGGTGGTAGTGCTTGATTCCAGGTTAAAAACTCTAAAGAAATATTATCTTGGGGATTTGTGTATTTTCCTAAATACAAGGTTATGAAAGCAGTTTCTTTTACATGGAAGAAAGCACTTTAGCTCTTCAAAAAAAAAAATTCCCAAGAATCAGCAAACATTTATCACGACCTTCAGATTGGAACATTACTGTATCAAAATTGAATGAAACACAGAACTGCATACTCCGCATACTCAAAAAATGTAACACTTTGATAAAATTACTTAGAGTTTTCCAGAATTTTGCGTACATTTTCAAAACCAACTCCAGGTTTCGAAGAAGAAAATGTGCAACCAACCCCCCCCCCCCCACGCCCCCCCCTCCCCTCGCTCCCAAATCCTGGTTTCTACCTTGTGAGATCGCTTTTGCGTGTTCAGATAGATACATGTTTCCAGAATACGCTCTCAAAATTTCGAGTTGAAATCTGTGAAATTACGAAAGTTACCGGCTGTTTGGTGGAGCGGTGTCAAGCGCTAGGACTTCCACCATGAGGACGAGTCACCGCGGACCTCCCGCCATTGTTCGGTACGCCCTGCCCCCCTTCACTTGGATCAACAACAAAAAATGTGTGAAGCTTTTTCCGATAACTGTGCGAAAATGTTATCCTTCTACCTATTATACTTTTCAAGAAAAAAATTTTAGAAAAAACAGGTTTTCGGGCCAAAAAGGTGAAACCTGCCTCAAACATCTAACTCGATTACCAATTTTAGCTGAAGTACTTAATGAAATATGAACTATAGTGGGTATTGCCAAATGGATAATACCTATTATTTACAGATAAATTTTTATGAAATTAAAAGCAAACGCAAATAAAGAAACGTCCAAAAGGGTTTAGGCAATCCCGGTACAATGTCTCCAAAGACTCAGTACGCGCCCCCATATAAACAAATCTATTGCGAGTAGCAACACTAAAAATTAAATTTCCTCAGGCGTCGTATTTACCGACGGACTTCAAGGACTTTACTGACGGATTCCAAGGACATCCTTTAGAAGGGATTGATAATAATTTTAAACGATTCGGAAGGCGAAGTTGGCCCCAGCAACAGCCCAACTACAATCTGTGATTAGTTGTCACAGCAGTCGTCTAAAACTGCTTTTTATTATAGTGTTTTATTTATAGTAAAACTATTAAGAGGCCTGGTGAATTGGTTAACTTATATTTAATATCCCTACTAGGCCAACTAGACATTTTCAAGAGATTTTTCTGAGCACTTGTAGGCCGAATTTTGAGGTGAATGAACCTTTTCGTCTGGATGGTCTCCTTGCACAAATATACCATTAAACATGTATCGCTTTCCGCTAACGACAAAATTTGTCTCATGCGATAAAAGGGAGGCAAAGTTCGTAACCTGATGGCGCTGTGGTCGCGGGGTGGCTAACAACGAGCTAGTGAACAAAAGCTAAATATTGTAAAACTTCCAAATATCGCAAATCAGCATAAAATGTCAGAAAAAATTATAAAAAACAGAAGCCCAAATAAGCGCCAGCGGAAGGTATAAAAGGGTGCTCGAAGCTACAGTTAGTCTCTTTACTTACGGCTACTCGATCCATCATGGTTTAACAACCCAACGATCGAAATATTACAGAACACTTGCTGCTCCATAGGAAAGGTATGTACATGAAATCCAACTCCTAAAGTAGGCCGGAATCAACCTGTTCTTTATCACTTACAGATATTCGGCTTATCTTGTGGCTCTCCTCCTCGTCTACAAAGGAAACCACCACATCCGCCACCGGGCAGAATTGACAAAATCTTCTGCAAATTCCGGACGATTTGGTGGGGATGTGGAGCCCGATTTGGTCGGAGATAATAAACCCTATAATAATTGCAGAGTAGAGCCTTACCTACACCGATATCCATCCAGTACCCCTACGTTGGGTAGATTCCTACCTGCAGGTGCACCTGCGCGTGCATTGGGCGACCAAACCACTAAAGCGGCCTCCGCGAAACGGCCAGAAGTGATAGCGCAAATACCCGGCATTCAGCATTCCTGTCGCTACTAGTTGGTCATTTCGGCTACTCTCCACCTGTTTAGCAAAATGCTCATCAACCACCCAAAACTGTGTGTATAAAGAAAACCCAATGATATGAATTGTGCGGAAAATATTAAAAAAAATATTTAAAACAAAAAAAAACTAAACTTTTTGTGGTCGATCTATAACAAAATCTAAGAGCGATTACAGGATACGTGTCAAACAAACGTTTAATAAATTCTAGGGAGAAGATTGAATGCCTCCCACCCATAACAGTATTTAAAGAGTTGGGCGTAACCCTCGAAATACAAAGAAAATAATTTAATCAAAGCTTTACACTCCCAAAATTGAAATAGAGTCAGATACCCTGCATCATCTTAGAAGGCTTTTCAGCGATGGATTGCAAGCAAACTCCAGACACATGTAAGTAAATTATTCTTTCTATATCTACTTACGTATTTTTTGGGGGGTTTTGTTGCTCCGGCCAAACAAAGTCAAGCCTGTATACGCATTTACTTACATCCGTACATACGCAGGTACTTAGCGATTTTGGCCTGAGCCAACACTATGTACAGAAGTAGATGATGATAGCTATGTACGTGCGTTAGTGGGCTTGCCTGCTGTCGCATAGAGATCAAAAAGAATCTCCCAATAAGTTAGAAATTGCAAACCAAAACAAAACCAGCAGCAAAATCTGTTTGGAGTTATTACAAACTTCACACACGCCCCAGAATTTTGATACGTCTGATTTACTTGTTTCGGTTAAGAGACATCTGCTTACTATTTTAAATAAGCAGTGGTGTGGAAACACGTACTTTCCAACCACACCTCAGTGCAGTGTGTTCTGGGCTGCTCGGTATCGCGTCCATTCCCACAGGAAATTTAACCATTGAAACCTCAACAATAAGACTACGTTTAAATACCCTGCAGTCAATTTTACTAGTTTTATTCTAGTGAAATACTAGTTTGCCAAAACGGCTCCACTAGTTCGAGTTCTGTAATTTTTCCATATTAGCAACTGGTATTTTTAAAACACGGCGATGTCCTACGAGATGGTAATTGTCCGCTTCTGTATCAGCGGTATACCAGTTGACATACTAGGCAGTACATACACCAGTATCATACCAGTTGACATACTACTCAGTACATACACCAGTATTATACCAGCTGTCATACTAGTCAGCCTATGCCCCAGTATCAAACCAGCTACTCTACCACTTCATAGTGGGTTAGTTCAGTTTGGGTAGAAAAATATAAGAAAATTTCAAAATTACATTACAAACGACTTTGATATAAAATATGTGTCTATCGAAATAAATACTACTTCACTATATTGAACAATTGAAACAAATTTCAATAAAAATATAGTCGCTATTCATAGCAATTTCACGCTTCGCAAACATTTATAAAAAGTAGTTTTCTTTTTATAATAATCCTTTTTAAGAATTCATGAAACGAGTTCAAGGCCAAGAATAATAATTTTTCCCTTTTTGAATTTTTATGAAAATTATTATTTTTTTAATAATCATTTTAATTAATTATTAAAAGTTTTTATAATTGAATAGAGTAGGAAAAATGTTTAGGGACAACCACCATAGCTTTTCTTATAGATCCATTTCGGAAGCTGCTAAGCTTCTTCATCAGAGAAATTTTGGCACGCATTGCTAACCATTAAGCTAACAATACGCTGGTTTTAATGCCATCTAAACTCCTAGTTCTATTCTTTTTTACCATTGTCATGATGGATTTTTTGACAGATCTGTTTTATCAGCAGAACTTACTTACCGCGTGCTCTCGGTTTTGTTGTTGCTTTTTTATACCAACAATTTTTGTTGATTTACGGCCTGTACATTTTCAAGTATACAATCCTTTTTTGAATGAATTTTATAATTGATTTGACAGGCATACATTTTTAAATGTTCTTAAAACATGTTGTAGAAAGTTCTCAAATTTAAATATTAATCTCAGAAAAAATCGAATCCATACTTGTAAAAATATCTTGGAAGGAAAGGTTAGCTTTTTATGGTGAAAATTATAAGTTCCGGAGTACTTTGCAAATAACCACTACTACTTTGATTAAAAAGTGTAATTTTTAACCACCTTGTTACCGTATATGTATCTGTTCGGCAGTTTTTCTTTTGCAGCTTCTATGCACAAAGGTAATGACGTGCAACTCGATGGTTGATCTACGGATTTTTGCCTCTTACCTCTCATTACCTTTGCTGAAGGAGGGATGACATGATCTAGAAGGTTCCACTGGTCATACAAATCGCTACCACGACTGTCTGGCAGTACCGCAAGGGAGAACCGGAGCGTACCGGATTCATATCCGGCCAAGGACTGTTATTTCGACAGCACTCCATAAAACCTTCGGGGAGTGTGTTTGTCGTTATAACAACACCAACAACAACAACATCGTTTTGCTTTCACTTTTTTTCGTGGTTTCATTTGAACATTTCTTATTCATTGTTACTTAGCTGATGCGCCGTTATTGCAGTAGCGATATAAGGGTGATTTTGTTGACATGCACGTACGTACATGATCTGCACCCAAATGTAATATTTGAAGCACAAAATTTTCAAAAGGATTATGATTTCACCATTAAAACCAGTTTTATATATAATTTAAATAAATGAATATTTAAACACTCAGAATAATAGTTGAATAGAAAATTTAAATATAGAACGGCGTTGTTAACTGAACGATTTGTGTCCGAATACAGAATTATTTTTTTCCTCGCTGATGTATGTACATATGTAGCTTTCGCCAGTTCTGGAGGGTTGTTGTTGTCAGCGTGACCAGGTGATAGAAAAAAGAGGATAAATCGGCAAAAAAAAAAAGGTTAGAAAAGGCTAAAATTAAGAAAAAAAAAGAAGCTAAAACAAAGTCAGAATTTTTCTTATGAAATCCATTTCAAATTTTTTATTTTAGTTTAAGCTTGTTGCACATAAAGCTGTAGACATAACTTAAAGGAAATATTTTTGTTTCAACACATATCAGGCCCATTTTCTTCGACTACGAATTTTTTCAAAAAAATACATACTATAGAAAAATCACTAGAAACTAATATATTATACAATATTTTCTTGCTCTGATGAATCGGAAGAGCTTGAGTCTGCGTACAAAGTTTGGCTATTTATCATAGAGATGAGATCATCGGTAATTTCAGAATCAGTGCAACATTTGGATAAGCGTTTTACCGAACATCTAATATTAAGCATTCTAATTTTTAATCTGTTCCTTAACTTAGTTTTTAAAATGTTCATGGCACTAAAAATTCTTTCAGCCTCCGCATTACTGAAAGGTAATACCAAAAAGTTAAATACGAATTCGACCAGATCTAAAAAGGGGGTTCATTTAATGAATTTTTATGTTCTCGGACTTCTGCCCAAAATTCTATGGAAGATGTCACACTTGTCCACTGTCCGGTTATTAGCTTTCGCCACTGCCGCTCAATCAATGCTACTTGACTTGGAGAATACCTAGACTTTTCTTCTTGAAAGTGAGAAAATACATCCGGCTTTGTAACTTTCAAAGAATTATGCACTGAAAAAAATTTTTTTTTGTGAAGAGCTCTTATTATCAGGTAGAGGATGTCGCAATTGGGTTATCAACTCCATTAAAAATAGTTGACAATTTCTACGAATACTTTTCTGTATTTCGTCATCAATACTACCTTCATTTAACTTTAATTTATATGAAAAATACGCTGTTAAGACCAGAAAAGTTTGGAGTAAAAAAAGGCTAAAAAAGCCACGAAGCTAAAACCAAATGTATGAGGCTAAAGAACAAAAGAAAGGCTAAATCTAGCCACGAAAAGGTTAACCTGGTCACACTGCTTATGATAGCGGAAACGTTGAAGTCGCTCAAACTGGTATAAATAAGCCCACGAAATTCTAGTTAATAAACTAGAATGTTTACTAACCAGTTTGGTAATTGACTGCAGGGCATGTACTCGAATAAATCATAAGACTCTACCATCGTCTTAAACTGGCAAGAACAGCATTGGAAACGCGTCCTTTCCAACCTCCCAATGAATTTACACGTGTTGCTCGGATTCGCGTCCATTCCGACAACGTCAACTACATAACATCTATATTTGTACAAATGAATCATGGATTAATTGCTAAGTTATGTATATTGCCATACAATTTAGTTTGCTTTAAATGCTCATCAGTAAAGATATTATGGTTGTTTGAATGAATAATTTTACGTACAAGCAGTGGAGTTTTCAAAAAGAAATTTTTAAAAACATATATTTATAATCAGTGGTGCTCAAATTATTTTATATGGAAGTGAAAATCACAATACATGTGGAAAAATATGTTTACACTGAGATTTTCTTTTTGAAATTGCACAAACAAAAAAAAAAAATTCGAAAATGTTTCGGAGATATCGCAAAAAAGAAAAAAATTAAAGTTAGTGAAATCCACTAATTAGGAATTCAGCTGTTTTTTAATCACGAATATCCTTCCTTCTAATTTTAGCTGTGTAACCCAAGCAGCACAATTTCAACAGATACAAATTAAATTTCAAACAAATTTATACCGCTAAATGTTTCAGTTAAAGCTGTTCAAGGACCATTTACAAGTTAAATTCAGAACTATCAGAGATTTTGATAAAATATTTCATACACATATAAAAGTTAGGCGTAATTACTTCTCCGTTCCACTCATTTTTGGTAACAAAATTTCCCATGCCAACTGAAATTAGTGAACCAAATTTGATTATGTCTTCATCTAAACGCTGTCTGTTGAAATAAGCTGGTATTTTCTTGGTATTCCTTGCTAATATCATTCGATGTTCTGAGACCAGAAGTCTAATTTTATATCCAGCTGCACTAGTTACGGTTGCGATCATCTATGTTTTGGACCGTTTTGGACCGTTTTGATACAAGTTTATGTTCATTTAGACCTTAGTTCTTTATAGACTTGGAAAAAAATTGTATGCATCAAAATTCCGCTCCCATATGTTTTCCTTTTTTGTTCAATTAAATTCGAGTACATTCAATTCTGACTATAAATGTTTCTCAGTGCCTAAATATTTTTAAAAAATTTCCATTGTCAATTTGTTAGTGTAAATTTCTATTTCATATGGAAGTGCCTGAGCTTCATGCCAAATTGTTTTTGTTTTGCACTTTCATAGGAAACAAAGTCACTTTCACATAAATTGTATTTATATGTGAGGGCATATGGGAGTGATTTGAAATTTTTTTGTTTTGTATTCAAAGTGTAAATTCGTGTCTGTGCCTATATTTGAGGGCAAAACAAAAACAAAAGCGCGTCAAGTGTATAGGAATTGTGCAACCCTGTTGATAAAAGAAAGATATTTAATATCTTTGTTTTATTGGTAAAAAAGTTTGAATACACATTATTGCTCCTTGGTGGCTGCTCAAAAAAGTTTTCCCCATATTTTCGACCAGTCTTTTTTTTTCAAGATAGAATTATCCATAAAATTTTTATATTTAATACATATGATATCCAACCCAACAATTCCTTCGACACCATGCTCTCATTTTCTTTCGGAACATTACTTTTAACGTTTTTGGCCTTGAAAATGCCACATATAACTTACCACGCTTGAACATGGATGCATTTAGCTCCACTCCGACAAACTCAAAAGTTTGTCCCTGACCTTTATTGTTGGCTTTACTGGAAATTGATAGCCCCTTGGATCAGTGTCATTTTCGGCATATGTACTTCTTTGCCGGATTTTGGTTGTCGAAAACAAGTGGCAGACCTACTTAGGAATGCAGGAAAATACTTTTAGTTTGAGTTGAGTTAGTTGAGCAATTTTCTAGATATAGCTCGTTAAAAGTTATAATATATATATAATATACAGCTTTCTATATCTCTCGATTCGTTTATGCCGAATGAAGTAATATAGCTTGTGTGCGTCACAAAAGTAGATATAAAAAATTTGTGTTTTTTATAGGCGCCAAAGAACTCAACCGATCTTTATGAAATTGTCACAATATATACTTGGGTTCATTGGGTACAGCAAAGAGAATATATAGTTTTGGAAAAGTAGGCGGAGCCATGGCCGCAGGCTATATAAAGTTTCAATTCGTCATAACTCCGAACATTTTTGGTCTAAATTAATGAAATTGGAATATATGTGCCACGCCCACATATTTTGTTTTGCTCTTGAACTTTCACGATAGGTTCAGGAGTTCGCTGGGCATGGCACAGTCTGTATATAGCTTTTGGACAAGCCCCCAGGTTATATAAAGCTGCACTTCGGTATAGTTAGAAATTTATTTGGTTCAAGTTAATGACATTTTATATATAGATGTGTTCTATGTCTACCCGGCTTGCTAGTGTATTAAAAAATGGAGAAGGCAAACTTCGAATTTCAGCATTCTTTTGTCAAACTGAGAGACAAATTTGCATTCAAATAGACAAACGGACAGGCAGACAGACGGACGGAGAGGCGGGCATGGCTAAATCTACTCCGCTCATCGTGCTGATCATTTTAGTTAACTTTTTTTTCTCTTCTTGTTCTCATACTTACATACATTTAATGTTTATGAAAGGTATGAAAATCAAAAAAGATATATAACTTCGCTATTGCAGTGGGCTATTAACTACGTGTCCGAATATTTCGCTTGTGTATTTGCCGATTTGGCTAATTTTTGACAGGAGTATAATACATACTACTAAGAAGCAGCTGACCAATTTTCATTGAAATATCAAACTCGAATTATAAGCGATTGAAAAGTGGGCGACACAACGCCTACTTCTTCAAAATTGACAAAATATTTTTGCGACCGAGTTTTTCTTAAAAAACTTATTATGTGTGCAAAATCTGATTGATATAACTTGCTTAGTTGTAGAAATATCGCTTGTCAAATTTTACAAACAAATTTTTCAGAACTATGTTAAAAAACTGGGGGTGGATATTAACCGATTTCGCCTATTTTTACAGCAAACAGTTACCTTTATATATAGAATATTATCCCTTAGTTTCGTTCCGACAAATCAATTTTTGGCGGAGTTGTGGCATAAAAAGTTTTGTGGAATAGTCCACTATAAAAGTGGACGGAGGCCTAAACCGATCGCATCGATTTTTTCCTGGAACATCCCCTGCATACCTGGAAACCGGGCTGTTGAATTTCGTTTCGATATCTTGCACCGTTTTTGTTTTATGATTAATATTATTTCTAAATTTGACTTAATCAAAAGTGGGCGTTGCCACGCCCATTTTCAAAAATTTCTTGAAAATTTATTTTATGGCTCAATCTGAATGTGTTCACGAAATTTTATCCTTATAGGTGTATTTCGTACTGAGTAATCACTTTTTTGGGGGTTTCGAAAATATTCTATGTATAAAAAGTGGGCGTGGCTATCATCCCATTTTATATAACGCTCGAAGATGAGTGCCAAGGAACCCGCATACCAAATTTAATTAAGATATCTCAAAATTTACTCAAGTTATCGTGCTCACAGACGGCCGGACGGACGGATGGACATGGCTTAATCAATTCCTCTTTTCGTCCTGAACATTTTGATATATATAAGTCAATATCTATCTCGATCCGTTTATGCCGTTACGTACTGCCGTTAGCCGACTAAAGTTAATATACCTTGTGTGCGTAGCACTACTAGGTGATATGTATGTTGATACTCGGCAAAGAAATAAACACGACGGAGGTTGGCTTAGGATCAAAAGTTAGCTTTATTAAAACACGTAACTTACTCACTAAAATTCTTAACGGTAATGATTTACAGCTATTATTATTTCTTCTGTATATGTACAAACGTACAGATAAATATAACTTAATATATATATTGATAACTTTACATATACGAGTATGTCATCCCTCCACCGATTAACCAAATACTTCAATTCAACTTTCAAATTCATTATACATTCTACTTAAGAATTATCTATCTATCTTTCTTCGTAAGCGTTCAGATCGTCTGATTACTGGCTCAGCACCGGAGTCTTCACCACTTCCACGTCTTTTTCGATTACATGACTTTTTGTACGTAATAACAGTGGGATTAAATCTAACTGCTTTCCCTGTACAGTTTTTCAATTGATTAAAATGAGCAACTCTCGTTCTGTTATTTATTTTTATATCTTACGTTAATTAATTTCTTTACAATTATTCCTACCTCCCATTTGCAGTAATTATTCAAAATGTTTCTGTACAAAATAGTTTCATTTGGCTTGAATTCATTTAAATTTTTAGTATTTTTCTTTACCATTTTTGGCTTACAGTATTTTCTCTTGACATTCTTTCCCCTTTTTTGTAACATTGTTTTCCTTTTTTGTTCTTTTCTCTTATTCACTCCACGACTGTTTGCAATATTTGGGTTAAAGAGATGTAACAGAGTCTTAGGTTTATATTTGAAGACAAGCTCAGCTGGAGTGGAATTAGTTGTTGTAGTTGGCGTGGTTCGGTATTTTAACAAAAAATTATTAATTTTAAAACTCTACGATTTTGTTTTAATCTTCGGATCTAATAAAAACTTCTTTAATGCGCTTTTAATTGTTTGAACTCCCCGTTCTGCACTCCCGTTTGATTGGGGGTGATATGGTGGGGACTTTAAACATTCTATACCATTACTTCTACAGAAGTCAATAAAATATTTCGATCCAAAAGGCGGACCATTGTCACTAACCATTTGTTTTGGTAAACCAAACGGTGAAAAAAATGTTCGTAAAACTTCTAAAACGATTTGTGCATTTGTCCCTTTTAATATTTTGGCTTCTATCCACTTCGAAAAAGTGTCAAAAATAACTAAAATAGTAGCACCGTCGATCTTACAGAAATCAATATGAATCGAATGGGCACGAAGGACTGGGCCATGACGTTAAGAATGGCTTTGAAGTGTTTTGCTTTGTGCGCATGCCATACAACTTTTTACGTAACTCTCGATGTCAGCATCTATTCCTGACCACCATACATACGTCCTAGCCAAAGACTTCATTCTTACACTTCCTATGTGTTCGCTATGCAATAGTTGTAAAACATGACTCACAAGACTCTTAGGGATTACTACGCGCTCACCGTAAAATAGACATCCGTTTTCAGTACCCAACAACATACGCTTTGTATAGTAATTTAAATATCTTTTTTCGACACTACTTGGCCAATCATTGACTACAAACTCGTATACTTTTTTTAATACTTCATCTTTTTGCAAGTGTTTATACACATCTTCAATTTTAAGAGGTAAATCGTGTACTAAGTTGAAAATATTTATACTATCGGTGTCATCATTAGTGCTTTCCTGCAATCTCTATCTATCTCAATGGCGCGATATACAACAGGTATATCATCATAAACCTCCTAAGAGATTTTTGCGCCAAGCTTCTCTTTCAATTTGTGGTGTGTCGATTTGAATTTTCCCTACAAATTGGTGGGACCTACAGTTTTTTGCCGACTCCGAACGGCATCTACAAAGGAGACGAATTTTTGCTGAGAAGCCTGTCATGGCAGAAATACACTCGGAGAGTTTGCCAGACCACTGCCGAGGGGCGACCCCGTTTAGAAAAACTTTTTTCAAATCACTTTTGATGTTATCCTGTACCAGGGCTCGAACCATGGACCTTCGGTGTGGTAGGCCGGCAACACTACCTTCACACCACGGCGCCCGCCTGCAATGGCAATCGGAATAAGGCATCGTGACACATTTGGGAACCCTTCTTATATTTGATAGCGTAATCATACATTGGCAAAAAAATTGCCCACCTCTGAAGCCTATTTGACGCAACCGCTGGTAGATCCTTTCTACATCCAAAGATTTCTTTAAGAGGTTGATGGTCGCTCTCGATAGTGAAGTGCAGGCCATATAAATATTTATGAAACTTCCGCACTGCTACTACTGTCGCCAATGCCTCTCGATGCAATTGTGAATAGTTTGTCTCAGCCGGTTTTAGAGTACTTGAAACAAACATAACAGGACGCTCTTCGCCATCAATTATGTGAGACAATACTCCTCCTACACCATAGGGGCTCGCGTCGCACGAAACTACAATCGATTTCGAGGGATCGTAATGCGCCAACACTCCAATCTCAACAACTAATTGCTTACTATGCTCAAAAACTATTTGGTGTTGCTTTGTCCATTTCCACTTAACATTATTTTTCGTCAGTTCGTGAAGCAAAAACCACTCGGACGACAAATTCCGAATGCAACGCCAGTAATAGTTTACCATGCCCAAATACGACTTGAACTGTTGCTTATTGGTTGGTGCCGGAGTGTTTACAATTGCTTCAATTTTTTCTTTAGATGGCGTTATACCGTCTTCATTAATGTTATACCCCAGGTAGTTTATTTCTTTTTTGAAAAAACGGCACTTGTTTAAGTTAATTTTTACATTAAATTCTACTAATTTGTTCAATACAGCGTAAAGATTACTTTTGCAATCCAACCAATATGTCATCAAAATATACTTGCATCATCTTAAGGCCTTTTAAAACCTCCCCTATTATTTTGGAAAACAACTGTGAGCAGTTTTTAGCCCGTATACTAACCGAGTATATTGGAATAATCCCTTATGAGTATTAATTTTTAGTAACTCTTTCGATCGTTCAGAAACCTTTACTTGGAGATAAGATCCTGTGAGATCTAATTTACAGAAAAACTTTCAACCTGACAGATTTGCAAGTATTTCGTCAATACGTGGAATCACAAAATGTTCCATTTCAACGAACTTATTGACAGTTCTTCTGCAATTTACGCACAATCGGATAGATCCATTCCCTTTATTGACAATTACCACTGGGCTCGCCCATTTGCTTTTATTTACTGGTATTAATACTCCTTGTTTACATAGCGTATCCAACTCATCTTCTACTTTTTTCCTCAAACCAAAAGGCACAGGATACGCTTTAGCGAAAATTGTGTAGTGATCATCTTTTAAAATTATTTCCGCCTCAAAGCCTTTAATGGTTGAAGTATTTTCATTAGAGAATACACTTTTATATCTATTAACATCAAATGCAAATTTTTCCTTTTCAATTTTAAGGATATTTATATTGTTAAATATTTCACGCCACCTAGGCATTAGCGCAGATAACCAGTTTCGGCCCATGAGTGGTTTAAGTCTCGACGTACTATTTAATATTACTAATTTCAGCTATTTATCTTGTTACAGAATTCGACATTTACTTCAATCTCACCCGCTACAACAACACTTTCCCCAGTGAGAACTTTAAGACTCTTATTTCCCGTTTGCATTTCAATGTGACTGAAAAATGCATAATAATCGGAAATATGACATACAGAAACGCAAGCTCCCGTGCCTATTTCCATCGTCAACATCGTTTTGAATATTTTAACATTAACTTCAAGGGGTTTTGTTGAATTGCCTGAAGGTAAACTCAATACATCGTTTACTTTGTTTATTAAATAATTTACATTATCTGAGTCTTCAGAACTTTCTTGTGAATAACCAAGGGCCTTTATTTTATTTATTGACATATTTGTATTTTTTTCGTTATTTTTATAATTCTTACCCTTCCTTTGCTCAGCCCAGCAATTATTCTCTCTGTGCCCTATTTTCTGGCAGTAGTAACATTTTATATTGTTGCCGCGTGTACCACTTCGCCCACGAGATTTGTCTCTTCGTTCACCGCAATTTCTGCGTTCTCTACTTCTTCTCCTTACGTTGTCCTCTTTGCCTTGTTTTCCCCGAATCAATTTATGAACTGCGCCCGTTCTTATTAGGCGCCAAATTCACATTCTTGGGCCAATTGCTTTAGTTCGACGATAAAATCAGAGATTTTTTCTGATGCCTGTTGTTCACGTTTAAAAAACTTGAAACATTCAAAAATAATGTTCTTTTTGGGTTTTAAATGGTCTTCTAACTTTTGAACTATATGTTCATATGTAAAGTCCGATTCTGTTTGTGCAGCTAAAACCGATTTGAGAGTTTTATAAAGGTCAGTGCCGCCTAAGCTTATTAAAAGCGACACTTTATCCGCATTTTTAGTTAATTTATTTAACGATATCAGATGGTTTAGCCTGTTCACATATAAATTAAAATCGTCACCAATAGTGAATGCTTCACTGTTCCCGATCAACGCAATTGTGCTTGCCTCAGCCATATTGCATCACTATTATTTTAGTCAGTTTATTGTTTTGGTTTTTAATTGGTTTTAATTTCCTGTGGAGATTAAATAATTAAATTTGAAACAAGAGTTTTAAATTGGGTTACATAACTTCACACGTGGTTTTCGGAGTCACGCTCGTCGCCAAACTGATATGTATGTTGATACTCGGCAAAGAAATAAACACGACGGAGGTTGGCTTAACACTAAAAGTTAGCTTTATTAAAACACGTAACTTACTCACTAAAATTCTTAACGGTAATGATTTACAGCTATTATTATTTCTTCTGTATATGTACAAACGTACAGATAAATATAACTTAATATATATATTGATAACTTTACATATATGTCACTAGGTATAAAAAGGAGCCTAAAATGTGTATTGGTTGGTAGCCAGTGTGTGAAGAGAGGTGCGGACCGATAATTTTGAAATGTATGCATGAGATGGGTTTATCAACGCAAAAGTGCATGTGGTGTGCGTTTTGCATCTTATTTTCTTATCATTTTTTCCAAGATGGCGGCGATTCTCTTCAAACTTTTCCGGACGTCACTCTGAAACCACTACATAAAATACATCTCAGTTTGCACCGTTGCATTGACCGAGGCCCAATCAACAGTTAAGGATGAATTTTAAATATATGGGTCACTAGGGTCTTGAGATATCCACCAAAATATGGACCCAGTTAAATTTCAAAAATATGGGTGTCAAATGAAAGCTGCTGACGAGAGTTTCAACACGATGTAAATTTTATTGCGATATATATAAAAATGAATTTGTGTGCGTTAATACGTTCGAAACTCACAAGCGGTTTAACTTATTTTAATAATTTTTTCTTTAGTATATTCGATTTGATTCAGGGTTCATTTATGACAAAAACTTTTTTTTAAATGACCTCAATTGAATAATATTCTAGCTAATACTCAATAACAGCTTGACCGATTTCAATAACTTTAAAAACCTCAATTTAATAAACCTTTAGCTAATACAACTTTATCTGGCATATAAACTGAAGTTCGCTAAACTACCAAAGTTGAGTTAGGTGTTTAATAAAGTTATTTTAACAATGAAAGTTGAGTACTATGTTTAGCCTTACTAAACCAATCACAAGTTTCTTCCAACACAGCAATTGCCTAAAAGTATATAGCCTCTTATACTTCTCAGCGGCACAGAGAAGCAATTTACATGGTGGAAAAGTAAAACATTGAAGTAATCTATACCTTACCCTGCCAACCAGCAGTGGATAAAAATCTGGATAAACAGCGAGTCGCGCTTACCAAACAACTGGATAAAAAAGCGGGCAATTTTGTTCGGCGAGGTTCACTTTTTATCCATGTTGAAAATGTTTTTCCGTGTAGGTGTGAGTGCATACTTTTAGGCACTAGTTGTTTTCCATTCAAATTCCAAAAATGTGCGATGGGGGAAGTAAAAATTTGTAAATTTGTAGAATCAGACTTTCACCACGGTTAGCCATGGTTGGTGCCCTACCAATGTTTTTCTAACACGCCAATTTACATGGTGAAAAAGTGAAACTTTGAAGTATCTTTATATAAAAATAACTATGTGTGATGTGAATGGCATCCTTAGGCGTTTTCCGGTGTCAGTTCAAGCTCAGGATCACACTCAATGCTCACTGGAACACTCCCGATCATTAGTAGACATCAGAAGGAGATGTCAGCGCGATGGCTTCTCATTTCATGTAGAGCCAGGGCATCCACAATATTAAAAAAAGACCCCAAATATTTTAGTTTTGTACTAAAGATCATGCTATTCGTTTTAAGGATACGATGGTAATATAATAATTTAAATTATAAATGAAGTCAATATTATATCTCATGTTCTTTTGAACCTAACAAATTTATAAAATAGTAATGCGTTTAGCACGAAACCCAAAAAAAGCGATTACTTTATGAACACTCCGTGATGTAACATGTTAACCATAGCGTACCAGCGGCATCTGCTATTGAAAAATTAGGTTTAGCAAAAGGTGGTGTGTCCATACTAAAATAAGAAACAAGCAAAATTTTCTTGGTCACAAATTGTACCAGACATCTATACCGATCTATCTGGCTCAAATCGTTGTTGCATTTACAGGTAACATTTTTTATCTGCCTAAGGATCACGACGACCGTATAACCTCTCTTATAACGATAGAGATTTGGCTGCTCAAAGTTACACTAAAAAGATGTGATGGGGGAAATAACTTGATGCGCCAAAGTTATCAAGATTGTAGAAATACATACAAATAACGTAAAACAATAAGAAGCAAAGAACATATAACTATAAGAAGATCCAACAGCGAATGCGAGTGGACGCTGTCAAGTCGATTGTAGGTAATTCACCACTGTACCTGCGTGAAAAATGCCTGAATTCACTGTGTTTTAATTGAAAATTCCAACAAAAAATATAGTTGGAGTTACAGAAACGTTTAATTTTGAATATTGAATAAAAATAAAAGTGCTGATAGCCTTAAAAATCGCGATTTATACCCACTATTCGTCGCGTTGAAAATTCTTATAGTTATAAGAATTAATTAAGTAAGAAGTTCAAAAATCGACTGAAAGTGGTTGCTGTCAAATCTTCTTCTTCTTCTTTAAATGGTCATCTAACCGCCTGGGCGATTTTAACCGTCCAACATAGCTCGCCAGTCGCTTCTTCGTTGCGCCAACTGGCGCCAATTGGAAACACCGCGGGATCGCAAATCGGTCTCCACTTGGTCTTTCCATCGGAGTAGTGGTCTCCCTCTTCCTCTGCTTCCACCGGCGGGTGCCGATAAGAATACCTTCTGGGCTGGAGCGTCTTCGCTCATTCGTACTACGTGGCCTAGCCAGCGAAGCCGCTGGGTTTTAATTCGCTGAACTATGTCGGCGTGTGCGTAAAGTTCATACAGCTCATCATTAAATCTTTTTCGGTACTCGCCGTCACCAACGCGTAGAGGTCCACAAATCTTTCGAAGAACCTTTCTCTCGAATACTCCCAGAGCGGCCTCATCAGATGTTATTAGTGTCCACGCTTCTGCACCATATAGCAGGGCGGGTGCGATGAGTGACTTATAGAGTGTTATTTTCGTTCGTCGAGAGAGGACTTTACTTTTCAATTGCCTACTCAGTCCGAAGTAGCATTTGTTTGCAAGAGTAATTCTTCGTCGGATTTCTAGGCTAACATTATTGTTGGTGTTAATGCTGGTTCCCAGATAAACGAAGTCCTTTACTATTTCGAAACTATTGCTGCCAACAGTGGCTTGGTTGCCAAGGCGCGAATGCGCAGACCCTTTGCATGATGACAGAAGGTACTTCGTTTTGCCCTCGTTCACCACCATTCCCATTTTCTCCGCTTCTTTTTCTAATTTGGAGTAAACAGAAGTTACGGCGAACCCGATCCCACAATCGAAAATGATGGAATTGACGTTCCACAACCCGACTATAATCAGGTGCGAATAGCAATATCCCGATTGAAAAACAATAAAGCAGCTGACGCTGATGGTTTGCCTGCTGAGCTATTCAAACACGGAGGCGAGGAGCTGGTAAGGCGCATGCATCAGCTTCTATGCAGAATATGGTCGGATGAATGCATGCCTGAAGATTGGAATCTAAGTGTTCTCTGCCCAATACACAAGAAGGGCGATCCTGCAAACTGCGCCAACTATCGCGGAATTAGCCTTTTGAATATCGCATATAAGGTCCTATCAAGCGCATTGTGCTAAAGACTGAAGCCTGATGTGAACAGACTGATTGGACCTTATCAGTGTGGCTTCAGACCTGGTAAATCTACCATCGACCAGATTTTTACAATACGCCAAATTTTGGGAAAAACCCGTGAAAAAAGAATCGACACACATCATCTCTTTGTTGAATTTAAAGCCGCTTTCAATAGCACGAAAAGAATATCAATATCGTCAGCATATGCCAACAGTTGCACGGCTTTATAAAATATTGTTCCACCGCGGTTAAGTTCTGCAGCTTGTATTATTTTCTCCAGCATTAAATTAAAGAAATCGCACGATAGGGGGTCACCCTGTCTGAAACCTCGTTTAGTTTCGAACGGCTCGGAGAGGTACTTCCCAACTCTGACCAAGCTGGCGGTGTTGCTCAAGGTCATTTTGCATAGCCGTATAAGATTTTCGGGGAAACCAAATTCAGACATAGCGGCATATAGGCAGCTCCTTTTCGTGCGAAAAGTGCTGTCAAATCGTTGGTAGGAAATTCACCACTGTACCTGCCTGTAGATCTCTTGAATTCACTGGCCCGTAGTCATAGTTAAATTAAAATAGGGTTTTATCTACATAAACATGATTTGAAAAT
This sequence comes from Merzomyia westermanni, assembly GCA_949987695.1. Lineage (NCBI taxonomy): Eukaryota > Metazoa > Arthropoda > Insecta > Diptera > Tephritidae > Merzomyia > Merzomyia westermanni. Next base: position 52,088,702 of record OX465292.1, on the reverse strand, counting down.
AAACATCATTTCATGTCTGTCATAGTCAACTTAAAATTCATTTTATTTCTAAGACGGAGTTTTAATTTTAAAATGACGAATAAGTCATTTTAATATTTTAAAATCACACTATGGGTGTGTTTGTGACATTGCTTACTGTAAGTAGATTGGCAGGCCAACGTCTGGTCGGGTCAGCTAGTCTATATATAAAAAATAAATCCTAAAATTTGTGTTCGTTGGTAACAAAAAATTCAGCTTTGTGAGTACCTCTACAATAAGTTCGGTCGATGTTATCATCGCAAAAACGCATGTGCTGTGCTTGTTCAGGCCTGTATCCAGACCAACAGTAAATGCTCAAGATATATTCTGTGTTATTTTTTTTGCTCAAAATTAAGAGAAGCCAAGAATTTTTGACTTTTTGGATGTAAGGTGATTGATCACATTAGAAGACAAACATTTGATTTATACAGAGTTTTTGATTTCCTTTCGCAGTATGCACAAGAAAATATATTCGGAAAGGTTTGAGAAATTCCTTATGTTCAAGCAGAGTGTTATGGTTTACTTTCAATTGATCGTCATTTTTATTTGGTTCAATGCGGTGGGTTAGGTGATAGTTGTGATTCACCTTCCGGTTTGACGTTTAGCTACGGGAAAGTGCGTGATTTTTGCTGAAGTGGCAGCACCAAATATTCCCACAGAATGGAAGAGGCACCAATAACGGGATTTTTAATTTCCAGACAAACAAGTGGTTGGTGTGTTCTTGGTGTACCCAGAGTTAAATTGCGGGTAACCCAGGACGCCCGAAAGTGTCTGAAAAAAGGGAAATGGGAAATTGTCATCAAAAAGGGTTTTTTCCTTTGTAGGACGAATTCAAAGTAATTATGTTGGTAAAAGTGCACGAGTACAAAGTATGTACGGAATAAACAATGCCGTTTTGGTAATGCAATATCTCGAAAACCAAAAACCCATACATTACCAAAACCACTAAAGTGAAAGATACGCCCCCAAAATGCCATATTGCCCAGGGTGGGAGACACACGGAATCCTGTCCTGATCCCTGACTTTAACACAGCTGACATCAAATTTTCAACGAACGCGAGTAAAACTATTTAGGTATATTGCCAGAATACATTTAAGCAGCAAATGGCAATCTATTATTAGTCAACTTGTAAAGTATGGTATAATTAGACTTAAATGTGCTTATCAACGAAACCTGTAGATCGGAATATTGTTGTCAATGGCTAGGTCGGATGGGGAGCTCCATGTGTCTCCTATTCCAAACCCAGTAACGTGGGGTCCCGCGCGTCACCAAGGGAACACACCAAACGCATGATCTAGAACCTTCCTATTTTTGAGCGCTAGCGAAAGCGTGTCTTCAGGGTTCGGACTTGATCAAAATCGCAGTAATTTTAATACCTACTGCACTTTACACAAATCTACTACGCTTTATGCTCCCTTAGAATAGTCCCAAACTCTGATTTAGTTTGATAAGTGATGCTTTTCTTATCTATAAACTCTCCTATAAAGTCATTAATCCGCATAAATATTCTTGCATTTTATTTTGTTCCATATGAAAAAACGAAAATTACCTTTAATAAAAAAATAGTGTGAAATAGTATTAAATTTACTAAAGTCATTTTCATTTATGCCTTAAATAAAAGCGTAATTTCAGTACTTTGAGTTTTAAGTAATTTCTACAATGCAATCCTCATAAAATCTACTATGAGAAAGCAAACTCATATTTTCAACGTTGATCTCGAGAATATATTATCCTTTTTTTTTTGTTCGGTAGTATTAAAAAGGTATTTAAAATAAAAATAAAAATCCGGGCCCTGATGGCAACCACCAACCCCAGTGGCAACAATCACGCTACCTCAGACTGGGTAACGGAATTTTTCCATGGCACAGTCGCCGTTGCTTGACGATTTTCGGCATAGCGGCGTCGCCGGCATTTAAAACGATTTAAAATCGTATGAGTCTTCTGCTGTGAACGGTCGCCAAAAAAATATAAAAAAGTTTCCCGTGTTGTGTTAGTGGGTTGCGGAGCCATGAAAAGAATAAATTGAACGGTGCCGTGAAACAGAAGAAAAGAAGTTAAAAAATGTTCGTTGTAATGCTGTGTGAAAGCTACGAAAACGCAGCATAAAATTGATACACAAAAAAAAAGATAAATAAAGTAACTGAGTGGAAAAAGTGTTGTGTGGTCTCGCCTTTTTTTTTTTAAATGCAGAAATTATACAAAAATATCACAATTGTGTGGAACGAAAATAAGAAAAAATTAATAATTCATAACAGATCAAAAGTGTAAAAAGGTATACATACGTTAGTATGAAAAGTGTTGAGTACCTTATTCTCGTATAGAACTTTAGATAACAAATAAAAAGTGGATTCAAACTTTGCGGATTGGCATCTTCGGAGACTTATAGCCATTTGTGTATGTGCGTACGTCGTAAAAACGCTTCTGGTTTTAAGCTTTGAATTAGCAAGGATAAATCATTGCAGTCCTAGACACGCTAGCAGATGGAACGATAAAACGATTTCTAATATTAGCCGAGCCTAAGGGTCAAGGGAAATCATACCATGCATTTTACGTAAAAAAAATCACAAGTGTGAACTGGTATTGCTATATACATAATCAAAGATTAAGCTGTATAACATAAATGTGAAGCGCGTTATTGTTAAAAAGAGACTAATTGTCCATCCATCTACGATGTTGAAAAACATCAAAACGAACTTGATAACGGCAATGATATACTGCAACAATACCGGTAACAAAACCGGCAACAAATAATCCGGCAGTAACACCGCGGCAACAACAATCCGGCAGTAGCACCGCCGGTAACAAAACAACCGGTAAAAAGAAAACCGGCAAGACACCCAGCATTGACATCAGCAGGGGCCGCCCTCTTCTAGGCCCACTGCAAAACCACCCGGATTGACAACAACAACACAGCAGTAACATCAGCGAGGGCCGCCGTAATATAGGCCCTCCGCACTAGCAGCAGCAACAACAACACCAGCAGGGGCCGCCGTAATGTAGGCCCGCTGCACTATTACCAACAACAACATCAGTAGCGCCCCACCAACGGCCTACGGCAACAACCGGGTGAGACCTATCTAATATAGACGTAGTTTTTTTTTATGATTTAAAAAAAAAATAGGAAAACTTAAATGTAACGTTTACTTTCAAAACTAGAAGAAAAGAAAAACACTTAAGAGAAGAAAGTAATATAAATTTAAATGAAATATGATTAGAACTTAGATACGAAAATAAACTTAAATTAGAGAACTTATTAGATAAGACTTAGGGTAGCTATAACTAAACGAGTTAGAACAAAAAAAAAAAGGAACCAAAGAAAAATTTATTGATTAAAGTAAGTAAAAGTAATAATAACATATAAATTAAAACCAAAATATGCATAAAATTCTAATAACATAGCTTAATAAACCTAATAATAACGAATAAAATGGCCACTTAATAATATATAAGTAATTAACTAACAACAGCTAAATATAACATTTCAAAACTAAAAAAAAAAAAAAAAAAAAAAACAATACTTTCTTTTGATTAGTTTGCTATATTTCTTTCCTGCCATAGTGATATAAAATGCTTAATATCAAACGAGTCATTCGAATGCGTTCGTTTCCTTGTCATAAAGTATCAAGCAAACAATAGGTAACCTTAAGATTTACTTTTAAATGAATTATAAATAAATTTGTTGTAAAAATGGGAATGCTGACGTCCACTTTTATTTAGAAGGCGTATAGGAGGTTAGGTAAGGGGCCATCGAGATTAGGTGCGTCGATGGCCATGGATGAGGGTGGGTCAGCACCAGCGCGTCGCAACACCACCCGCGGCGCCCCCTTATATTGTTCGGCCTCGTTTTTTTTTGCTTGTATCTTTTTACTTTTCAGCATGGTAACCGGTCATTTCCGGTTCGTTTAAAATTTCAGGGTTTTTTTTCGTTAGTGTAAATTTATCAGTTTTTTTTTCGGTCGTTTATTTCAGTTGTAATTTTCGTTTGCATTTTCAGTTATTTTTGAATTTTAAGTTTCCTTTTTTTTTTTGGAAATTTTTACGCCCGTTTCTTTTAATTTTTAATTCGATTTTTCGGTTTTTTTTTATTTGAGTTTTGAAATTTGAATGTCAACGGTCTGTCCTTGGCATCCGGTTTTAACCGGATGTTGTTTTCATAGTCGTTTTGCGCGGTTTTTTTGCGTTTTTCCCCGCGTTTTCAAAAGGCATGATATGACCTTTTCTCTGATTATGGCGCAGGACGGTAAGGTTGGCAAGAGCCCACCCCAGCCGACAATGACTAGTAACAGTGCGACCCTAGATCATGCCGACCGCCTTCCTTACTGCTCCATTTTGTTCCTATACCATAACAGATGGCGCCCAACGTGGGGCCTGAAGCGCTGACCGCGTTGACTTTTCTGGTCAGCTTGTGAGGTTTCACCATCCCGTATGTCCCAGGTAGGCAGGCCCAGGAGCCGCCACCTGCGTTGCGACGGGATGGTGGGACCGATCAGGTTGTCTGGATTAGTCTTCGTGATCAGTAGCTGAGGGCTCCACGAGACTTCACGTCGTGTCCACCGGAAGTTTTCATTTCACCCGGTGAGGCAGTGCTAAACGCACTTAGTTTTTGTAGTTTCAATTTTTTTTTGTCCCGGGTCTGTGGTCCGATGTCGGCTTCGGGAAAAATATGTATGTCCGCTAAGTGGGGTTTAGTTTTCTTTTGGGATCATTAATATGTATTTCTGTTTTTGCCGAACGTGATGTTTTGTTTTGTCTTCGTTTTTTTTTTTGTATGTATTTTTTTTGTAGTGATCCCTACTTCTCCAACCAGTCTCAGGGAGGCAGCCCTTAGCAGCCCCTGCATTGCGGGATAAGGAGTAGGGACCCCAATAGCCACCCCTTTCCAACTGCGCAAGTCTGGGGAAAAGCGGTACCAAACCGCATCCTTTCATTGAGGCGTGGTTGAGGAGGGGTGTTTCAAAAAAAAAAATAAATAAAGTTTTGACGTTTTTGATCGCTGGTATCCAGTGCTCCGACCAGTCTCAGGGAGGCAGCCCTTAGCAGCCCCTGCATTGCGGTCCGGAGTACTGGAGTCCAAATAAGTTAAAAATTTTGCCAATTTTCGCCATGGTCATGTCTCAGGGCGAGGTGTCTTATAACCACCCCTGCATTGCGGTAGGTGTACCTGGAAGAATGTCCTTGTCTGGTGTTATTTCGGTTTTTTTTGTTATACCTATGCCTTCTAGTGATGGGATGTCAGCATTCCCATTAAATATATAAATACACAACTAGCTTTTGCCAAACCTTATACCGTTTTTGATTTTATATATTTACATTTCAACACGTATATATACTAATAATCAATTTCTTTCAGCATATATATATTTATATGTATATATTTATTTTTTTTTGACATATCCGCGGTTATTAGTTGATGCAAAAATTGGTTAGGAAAATTTGCATTAATTCAATTTTTATTTTTCAAAACTTTGCAATCGTCGGTATTATAGGGTGGGGGAGTGAATCTTGACTTGTTATACCTTCCAACCACCCATTGTAACCGAATACTTTTTTATATTTTTTTGTTTATCTAACGTGGTTAGGAGATTTTTTTTCCAATATGGATCAGTCGGCTGACCGCTTGACTACTAGGAACTCTGTACGAGGAAGTGGGGGCAAGCCTAGAGGTCAGGGTAGAGGGGCGCTTCCGAAACAACCCACCAATCGGCCTCTGCTACTGCATTCTCCAATAGGTAGTCCGGGCGGAGGAGATCCGACAAGGATCGGATTGAATTCTGCCTCCAACCAGAAAATTGATAGAACAGGTAGTACTAATATCCTTGATTCGTCCATGGCAGCAGAGCCAATGCAGAATCTCTTCGATCCCCCGAATAACGTGTTGATAGGTATGCAGGGGGGAGATAATGGTTTGCTAGAAAACCCTATACCTCCTAACACTTTAGGTGATAGGATCGCTACTCAGAGGAATATGGCTGAGGCCCCTCCTGGAGACTCGTGGGTGAACGTGCTACATCAGCTGTTCAGGACTTCTCAGGAGGAGATGAGGAACGAGATGAGGACGATCAGGGAAAACATGGACTTACTTAACGCGGCAGTAACCTCATCACAAGCCGGTGCTAGCTACACAAGGAATATCAACAGGATGGAAGCAAACCAAGCCCAGACATTCGTGAACAACCAGGGCAGCATCGTTCCCAGTGGCATCGCAGTCAAACCACAGGCTTGGAAGGTTTCTTTCGATGGTACTGGAAGCGTCGCAGATTTTTTGTTTAAGTTGGATACTTTATGTGAGCGGACTCAATGCTCTAGCGACCAACTTATGGCAAGCTTCCATTTATTTTTATCAGGGCGGGCTGAAGAGTGGTACTGGCTTTTTACCAAGCAGAACCCAACCGCGAACTATCCTTTTTTGTGCTATTCCCTGAAGCGTGAGTTTGGAACATTGAAAAGTGACCACGAGATCATGATGGAGATCTCCATGCGTAAGCAGAAGCTGAGTGAGTCATACGACGCGTTCCACACTGACATAGTAGCACTAAACGCGCGCCTTAGAGAGCCGATGTCAGAAGCCCTACTGATTGACATAATAAAGAGAAACGTCAACAGTAGCCTTAAGTTAATGCTCTTCAATGCGGATGCCAGGACATTGCATGATTTACGCGACATAGCACGAAAGGGAGAGCAAGTGTTGAAAGAAAGCAAAATATTGGGAACCACTTACCATGGACGTCAGGTCAACGAGGCCCGCACGATAACACCGGACATGAGGATGGAAGGCGAGGCTTGCGAAGCTGACCCGCAGATAGAGGCGTTAGAGTACCGACGTAATAGGAAACCGGACTATTCAGGCATCCAGTGTTGGAATTGCCAGGCCATGGGCCATTCGTATATTTATTGCGAGGAACCCATCAAGAATCCGTTTTGCTTTAAGTGTGGGAATAGGGGAGTCTTTACTCCAAAATGCCCTAGACCATCGCAGGCAGGGAAACCAGTACCCGAGCGAGAAGATGGGGGAAACTCGTTCGACACTATAGACCCCATATCAGCCAGTGCTCGAGTCGTCTCGTGCGCTGAACCAAGTGAGTCCTTCGAGGGTATGCATGGAGCTAGTGAGCTTCCGAGGAGTAGTGGCACCCTGGCGAAGGAGTACCCAAATGTGATATTGACTTTTCCTGACAGTACAGACAAATCCAATAGTTCAGACTCAGATAGTCCAACGTCCTCATCCGCGATTGTTAAACCGATCAAAATTTTGCAACGTCTGAATAGGGACGTCGCTTGCCAGACGCATTTTCCAATTAGTTTAGAAGAAAAGGAACATAGGTATGAGCGAGTAAGGTATTCGATCTTTGAAAAGCCAGCGGTGTCGGTAAATATTTAGAAGTGTAGGCAGAGATATAGTCAGCGGGTTCAGGAGCGCAGGATGTTGCAAACCACTACACTAATGCTGACCGAGGATGAAAGACCTTTGGTAAGGGTAAAGATAGAAGACAGTTTTATAGTGGGTTTGTTGGACTCGGGAGCCAACGTCTCTATTTTGGGGAAAAATTGTGAAGAATTTTTAAAAGAGAACAACTTCGAGTATCACCCCCTACATGCGTTCGTTTATACCGCGGGTGGCAACAAACAGAAAATCTTGGGCTCGATATCTTTACCTGTCACTTTCAAAAATGTTACTAAGTCTATTCGGTTTTACCTTGTTCCTTCGCTTCTTCAAGAAGCTTACTTCGGGGTTGATTTTTGGAGAGCCTTTGCGCTGGCGCCCGAAATATTTCCAAGTGTGGAGTGCATAGACTTTAGTAATAAAAATGAAGACGAAATAAATTTCCATGATTTGTCACCAACCCAGAAAGTCAATTTGCAGAAGGTCATAGAGACGTTTCCTTCCTTCGAAAAGTTAGGGTTGGGGCAAACGAGAATGGTTGAGCATCATATTGATACTGGTGATGCGGTCCCAATCAAAAGTAAACATTTTCCTCTTTCGCCACCGAGGCAAGCCGAAGCTTTTAGCGAAATAGACAGACTACTCGAGATGGGAGTTATAGAAGAGTCAAACTCGCCTTGGTGTAGTCCAGGTGTTCTATTTCGGAAGCCAGGGAAGGTCAGGTTCTGCATAGATTCCAGGAAGGTCAACGCGGTAACTAAAAAGGACTCGTACCCGTTGCCTCATATCAACGGCCTATTGAGCAGACTGAAGGACACGCACTTCATTAGTGGCATTGATCTGAAGGACGCGTTCTGTCAGATCAAGCTGACAGAGTCTTCCAAGGAAAAAACAGCATTCGCAGTTCCTGGGAAGCCTCTGTACCACTTTAAGGTGATGCCCTTTGGCCTGTGCAATGGACCGCAGACTATGAGCCGCCTGATGGACAAGGCAATTCCCTCGCGTTTGCGGGAGAATGTCTTCGTCTACCTGGATGATCTAATGGTATGCAGCACTAACTTTGAAGACCACCTAAAGTTGCTGGCGGAAGTGGCGAATTGTTTGAGGGACGCGGGCCTCACAATCAATGTGAAGAAGAGCAAATTTTGTCAGAAGGAAATTCGGTATTTAGGGTACTTGATAGGTAGCGGGTGCTTGAAGGTGGATCCTGGGAAAATAGAAGCAATGCAGAACTTTCCGATCCCTAAATCTCCGCGACAGGTTCGTATGTTTGTGGGCATGGCAAATTGGTATAGAGCATTCATTACCAATTTTGCTGACTTAGCAGGTCCTCTGACCGCTTGTCTTCGCAAGTCAGCAGGCCCATTTAAACTTACCCCTGAAGCGGTAGAAGCATTCGAAAAGTTAAAAGAAGCCTTGAGCTCCGCTCCGGTCTTGGCCCAACCCGATTTCTCGAGGGAATTTGTTATTCAGTGTGATGCTTCAAAAATAGGTGTAGGGGGCGTGTTATTCCAGGTCGATGACGAGGGCGCTGAGCATCCAATCGCGTTGGTTTCAAAAAAACTTAACAATGCTCAGCGCAATTATACTGTAACCGAACTGGAATGCCTCGCCGCCATTATAAGTGTCAAGCGTTTTAGACCATACATAGAGGGTTTGCCATTCCGAATCATAACCGACCATTCAAGTCTCAAGTGGTTGATGACTCAGAAGGACTTGAGTGGCAGGCTGGCTCGATGGTCACTCTTACTGCAAAGATACGATTTTGCAATGGAGCATCGCAAGGGAAACCTGAATATAGTACCGGATGCCCTCTCGCGTTTTGATTTAGACGAGCTAATCTTCTCCGCCCTACCTCACGAAATTGACTTAGCATCGCCGGAATTTGAAAGCGCGGAATACTTAGATCTTTGCAGAACCATTTTGGAAAACAAAGATGTGCTACCAGATTTGAGTGTAAATGATGGCGTGGTTTTAAAAAGGGTTAAATTTCGTAAGGGTGTGGCGGATGAGGAGGACTCGTTATGGCGGGTGTGGCTACCGACAGGGTTAACTGAGAAAGCGATAAGTCTTGCACATGATGCGAATAGGGGTTACCATGGGGGTTGGCAGAAAACTTTAGAGCGTGTTAGACAAAATTACTTCTGGCCTAGGCAAGCTAAAGACGTTAGAGACTATGTACAGAAATGCGACACGTGTAGGGCTGTTAAGTCAACAAATCAGCGGTCAAGACCACTTATAGCGAACACTTTTGCCTCAGAAAGACCATTTCAGCGGTTCTATTGCAACTTTCTAGGACCTTACCCGCGATCTAAGCGGCGGAATCCGTTTCTCTTCATTGTTCTGGACCATTTTGCAAAGTATGTTTGGTTGAAGCCCATGCAGAGAGCAACAACTGTTAATGTTATGACTTACTTTACTTCTGAAATTTTTCCATCGGTTGGGGTTCCTGAATATATCCATAGCGATAATGGTAAACAGTTTATCTCTAAGGAAATGAAACAATTTCTCGAGAATTATGGGGTGACCCATATAAGGACGGGGTTATACTCGCCGCAGGCAAACGCGTCGGAACGCGTAAATAGAGAAATTGTTTAAAAAATAAGAATTTTCCTTAAAGATAAACAGGATCATACCGACTGGGACAAGCATATACCCGAAGTTTTAGCGGTGTTAAGAAGCGATTTTCATACCTCAATTCAGTGCTCTCCATACTTTGCCTTATACGGTCAGAACATGGTCCAACACGCCTCAGCCTATAATATATTAGATAAACTTGGTACTCTTAGGGAAGATGACATTCCAATAAGAACTAGGATAAGTTGTCCAACATTCGCGAGCAAATTCGTAGGAATTTAGATCAGGCGAAGGATAGGGGAAACAACGTTTATAACAAACGCTCTAGGCAAGTTAACTATAGGGAAGGTCAGGAGGTTTTTAGGAAAAATTTTGCTTTGAGTAACTTTAAACAAGGCATAAACGCCAAATTCTTGCCGAAATACCTCAAGTGCCGAGTTCGTCGAAAAGTAGGCAATGCGTTGTACGATCTAGAGGACCTGACAGGGAAACTGATAGGTCGCTTTCACGCTTCGGATATTCGCCCACAATAACAATTTTGATGTTTTTTCCATATATACATTTTGACATTCGGAACCGTAACTGGGCGTTTTGACGGTTGGGGACAACTCGCCCAGTATCCTCCCCGAGCATTGACTTAATAGGGTATTTACATACGCTTCCATCGGAAGTAGTGGATAACCTAGCAATCCTCGGTTATGCGGATTGTCTTTCGGAGTTTTGACGAGTTCTCCTTAATTAAAATGTCTACCGGGTGAAAAGCTTATTTACCATGAAACCAGCTTCTCCGGTTATTTTTTTGTTAAACCTTTTCTGTGGGTGAAACCACTAGCACCAAAATTTTCGGAGTTTTGACGAGTTCTCCAATAACAAATGTCTACCGCCGCGAAGCAGTTAAACTAAGAAACAAAAAGTAATTCTCCGTTTGCCTCGGAGTTTTGACGCGTTCTCCGATATCAAAATGTCTAACTAAATTACACGTTTTTCATATACGCCTATTTCGTGGTAGAACTAGAGACTCTTATCTAGGGGTGAGTCGGGCCCCACGTTTTTACCCCGAAATGGCTTCTTTGCAAGTAAACCTTCTTCCTGTTCGCTTCATCGACCGGTCTTCGAAGCGAAGCAGGCCTGTTATGGTTTACTTTCAATTGATCGTCATTTTTATTTGGTTCAATGCGGTGGGTTAGGTGACAGTTGTGATTCACCTTCCGGTTTGACGTTTAGCTACGGGAAAGTGCGTGATTTTTGCTGAAGTGGCAGCACCAAATATTCCCATAGAATGGAAAAGGTACCAATAACGGAATTTTTAATTTCCAGACAAACAAGTGGTTGGTGTGTTCTTGGTGTGCCCAGAGTTAAATTGCGGGTAACCCAGGGCGCCCGAAAGTGTCAGAAAAAAGGGAAATGGGCAATTGTCATCAAAAAGGGTTTTTTCCTTTGTAGGACGAATTCAAAGTAATTATGTTGGTAAAAGTGCACGAGTACAAAGTATGTACGGAATAAACAATGCCGTTTTGGTAATGCAATATCTCGAAAACCAAAAACCCATACATTACCAAAACCACTAAAGTGAAAGATACGCCCCCAAAATGCCATATTGCCCAGGGTGGGAGACACACGGAATCCTGTCCTGATCCCTGACTTTAACACAGCTGACATCAAATTTTCAACGAACGCGAGTAAAACTAGGTATATTGCCAGAATACATTTAAGCAGCAAATGGCAATCTATTATTAGTCAACTTGTAAAGTATGGTATAATTAGACTTAAATGTGCTTATCAACGAAACCTGTAGATCGGAATATTGTTGTCAATGGCTAGGTCGGATGGGGAGCTCCATGTGTCTCCTATTCCAAACCCAGTAACGTGTGGTCCCGCGCGTCACCAAGGGAACACACCAAACGCATGATCTAGAACCTTCCTATTTTTGCGCGCCAGCGAAAGCGTGTCTTCAGGGTTCGGACTTGATCAAAATCGCAGTAATTTTAATACCTACTGCACTTTACACAAATCTACTACGCTTTATGCTCCCTTAGAATAGTCCCAAACTCTGATTTAGTTTGATAAGTGATGCTTTTCTTATCTATAAACTCTCCTATTTTGTTCCATATGAAAAAAAGAAAATTACCTTTAATAAAAAAATAGTGTGAAATAGTATTAAAAGTACTAAAGTCATTTTCATTTATGCCTTAAATAAAAGCGTAATTTCAGTACTTTGAGTTTTAAGTAATTTCTACAATGCAATCCTCATAAAATCTACTATGAGAAAGCAAACTCATATTTTCAACGTTGATCTCGAGAATATATTATCCTTTTTTTTTTGTTCGGTAGTATTAAAAAGGTATTTAAAATAAAAATAAAAATCCGGGCCTTGATGGCAACCACCAACCCCAGTGGCAACAATCACGCCACCTCAGACTGGGTAACGGAATTTTTCCATGGCACAGTCGCCGTTGCTTGACGATTTTCGGCATAGCGGCGTCGCTGGCATTTAAAACGATTTAAAAACGTATGAGTCTTCTGCTGTGAACGGTCGCAAAAAAAATATAAAAAATTTTCCCGTGTTGTGTTAGTGGGTTGCGGAGCCATGAAAAGAATAAATTGAACGGTGCCGTGAAACAGAAGAAAAGAAGTTCAAAAATGTTCGTTGTAATGCTGTGTGAAAGCTACGAAAACGCAGCATAAAATTGATAAACAAAAAAAAGATAAATAAAGTAACTGAGCGGAAAAAGTGTTGTGTGGTCTCGCCTTTTTTTTTTTAAATGCAGAAATTATACAAAAATACCACAATTGTGTGGAACGAAAATAAGAAAAAATTAATAATTCATAACAGATCAAAAGTGTAAAAAGCTATACATACGTTAGTATGAAAAGTGTTGAGTACCTTATTCTCGTATAGAACTTTAAATAACAAATAAAAAGTGGATTCAAACTTTGCGGATTGGCATCTTCGGAGACTGTGCGTACGTCGTAGAAACGCTTCTGGTTTTAAGCTTTGAATTAGCAAGGATAAATCATTGCAGTCCTAGACACGCTAGCAGATGGAACGATAAAACGATTTCTAATATTAGCCGAGCCTAAGGGTCAAGGGAAATCATACCATGCATTTTATGTAAAAAAATCACAAGTGTGAACTGGTATTGCTATATACATAATCAAAGATTAAGCTGTATAACATAAATGTGAAGCGCGTTATTGTTAAAAAGAGACTAATTGTCCATCCATCTACGATGTTCAAAAACATCACAACGAACTTGATAACGGAAATGATATACTGCAACAATACCGGTAACAAAACCGGCAACAAATAATCCGGCAGTAACACCGCGGCAACAACAATTCGGCAGTAGCACCGCCGGTAACAAAACAACCGGTAAAAAGAAAACCGGCAAGACACCCAGCATTGACATCAGCAGGGGCCGCCCTCTTCTAGGCCCACTGCAAAACCACCCGGATTGACAACAACAACACAGCAGTAACATCAGCGAGGGCCGCCGTAATATAGGCCCGCCGCACTAGCAGCAGCAACAACATCAGTAGCGCCCCACCAACGGCCTACGTCAACAACCGGGTGAGACCTATCTAATATAGACGTAGTTTTTTTTTATAATTTAAAAAAAAAAAATAGGAAAAATTTAATGTAAGGTTTATTTTCAAAACTAGAAGAAAAGAAAAACACTTAAGAGAAGAAAGTAATATAAATTTAAATGAAATATGATTAGAACTTAGATACGAAAATAAACTTAAATTAGAGAACTTATTAGATAAGACTTAGGGTAGCTATAACTAAACGAGTTAGAACAAAAAAAAAAAAAGGAACCAAAGAAAAATTTATTGATTAAAATAAGTAAAAGTAATAATAACATATAAATTAAAACCAAAATATGCATAAAATTCTATTAACATAGCTTAATAAACCTAATAATAACGAATAAAATGGCCACTTAATAATATATAAGTAATTAACTAACAACAGCTAAATATAACATTTCAAAACTAAAAAAAAAAAAAAAAAAAAAAACAATACTTTCTTTGGATTAGTTTGCTATATTTCTTTCCTACCATAGTGATATAAAATGCTTAATTTCAAACGAGTCATTCGAATGTGTTTATATTGGTTCTAAGTGCGTTCGTTTCCTTGTCATAAGTATAAAGTGTAAAAATGGGAATGCTGACGTCCACTTTTATTTAGAAGGCGTATAGGAGGTTAGGTAAGGGGCCATCGAGATTAGGTGCGTCGATGGCCATGGATGAGGGTGGGTCAGCACCAGGACGTCGCAACACCACCCGCGGCGCCCCCTTATATTGTTCGGCCTCGTTTTTTGCTTGTATCTTTTTACTTTTCAGCATGGTAACCGGTCATTTCCGGTTCGTTTAAAATTTTAGAGTTTTTTTTTCGTTAGTGTAAATTTATCAGTATTTTTTCGGTCGTTTATTTCAGTTGTAATTTTCGTTTGCATTTTCAGTTATTTTTGAATTTTAAGTTTTTGAAAATTTTTACGCCCGTTTCTTTTAATTTTTAATTCGATTTTTCGGTGTTTTTTAATTTGAGTTTTGAAATTTGAATGTCAACGGTCTGTCCGTGGCATCCGGTTTTAACCGGGTGTCATAGTCGTTTTGCGCGGTTTTTTTGCGTTTTTCCCCGCGTTTTCAAAAGGCATGATATGACCTTTTCTCTGATTATGGCGCAGGACGGTAAGGTTGGCAAGAGCCCACCCCAGCCGACAATGACTAGCCACAGTGCGACCCTAGATCATGCCGACCGCCTTCCTTACTGCTCCATTTTGTTGCGATACCATAACAAGAGCTTTAACGTTCTTTCCGATTAGAGATCCGCGTTTTTATCTATGCTTATTATATTTGAGAAGTATTTGAGGTGAAGTTGAGAATTAGACATTTCTCAACTTGCTAACTGAGAAAAGCATCATATAAAAAGAACCTTTTAAGTTGAGAACAATATAATCCCGCCATTGATAAGTAACTTTGGATATTTTAGAAATTTATTGGATCTCAAATGCATCTCAAATTGATACCGACCAAAATTGTTTGCTGGGTTTTAACTACAGCTTTTTGCAATGAAACGGGTTTGCGTCTAAATTTTTTTGAAGATGGTGGCGCATATCTTCAACCATTTTACATAAAATAGACCGCGTACACTCAGGCACTGTTCTCTACGTTTCTGTGGACATTAGGCCTGATTACATTCAAGCCGGTGCACAGTGGGGTAATTGATGGCCATTTTGGAGTTTAATTCAAAAATTTTATTTCGCAAGGCATAAATTCTGTTAGTACCGAATAAAAGTAAATAAAATTCTGCAACACTATGTAAATATATATTTGTCCAGGAATGTACCGTTTTCTTGCAATGTGCTCTCAAATTTGACACTTTTTCCTTTTTGTGCGCGCAGTGCGTTAAACGTGAAATAAACTTTGCATTTATCAAAGTGTTCATAGCTTTTGTTTTTAAATAAATCAAAAAGATCAATGGAACCTTCTCGTTCAGGTATCTGAGCAATAAAAAGTGATCGTGTAATTTTATTTTTACGCTTCTAAGTATTTTAATTAATTCTTTTTCATAAAGCATAAAAAAACTTGTTTTTTGGCTATATACGTATACATATAGTTGTGATGCAAGTAGGAGCGAGCAAAATTGATTTCATTTAAAAATACCTTGACAATCAGAGTTTCATTCTGTAAAAAAAAAGCTGCGCTATTGCTGCGCACTTTTACAGAATATCGATATATATGATATAACCTCACATAGGTTGAAATATATAGAAATTCTCGAGAGGGAATAAAACATTACAAGTGCAAATTATAAACAAAACAAAATAGAAGTCAACATTGTTGTTGTTTTCAGTGGTTGCTCGATTACTACTTATTCCCTTACATATGGCATAACTATGAGGAATTTACGTAAGTATATTTTTAAAAGTGAGCTAAATCCTGTTTTGTTTCAATGATGAAATGTAATAATTTACATATAAATGTATATATATTTGTACGCAGATTTAAAAAACTATATCTAAGTTTAACAATTTTATTTATAATAGGTTAAAATTTTGTTATTCAGCTATCAAATAATGTATAGGGTGTATGTGAAACCATAAAGATTGACATTGCATATTTTTGTGTTAATTGTGATTCTTGTTATTGTTTATTGTGTTACCTACTATTTTTTTTAGTAAATTAAAGTTGGACTCGATTCGATTTTCTCTCTTCGTGGGTCCAAGCTGCGATCAATTTACAGATAAATTTAACTTTTTATGTGAAAAAGTTAAAGAGCGCGTGAAGCCATCAGATGAAAATGTAATTGGGTTCAACGATAAGCTAAGACAATTCATCTCTGAGTTCAAAATTCGTTGGAACAGGTCCTTTAGAAACGAGGATCGTTTTTTGAAAGTAAAAAAAAGTTGGCTTGAATCCTCAATAGGTTTTTTGCATTCAAGGCAAAGTAAACGTGGTCGGAAAGAAGTCTCATTTGATGAATCGTGTGAGAAAACGAAGCAAAGGAAAGTCCGAGTTTTAAGAGACGAAACCCCCTTGTCTGTATTAGCTTATGCTACTCAAATGAGCTTAAGATCTGCATGAAAGATTGATGCATCTAAAGTTGTCAAGGAAATAATTAGCTCACCTTCGAGAGCAACAAAATATCGCCAATTTGCTGCGAAAACAACCACACATTTAACACAAATGTCTAAAGAAGAAGCGCTATCAATTTTAGTTGAAGCTAAGTTATCTCGACAACAATACAATATTATAAGTAAATCTTGTCCAGAAAGATATCCTTGCTATACTTATGTGCAGTCTGCAAAACAAAAACGTTATCCTAACAATGAGTGTATTCAAATAAGCGAAACTTCAGCACAAGTGAGCTTGCAAGCACTTTTAGATCATACTGCACAGCGTTTGATTTTGGTAAGCCAAAAAATGATTGAAACATTAAACGAAGAGGAAATGTCGCGACTTTGTCTGTGCTCTAAATGGGGGTTCGATGGAAGCTCTGGCCATGCATCCTACAAGCAAAGGTGCCTCGAGCCAGATGCATGCGATTCATCAGTTTTTATTGCCTGTCTTGTTCCACTAAGGCTAACTTGTGGAAGCAAAATTATCTGGCAAAATCCTAGACCTGCATCTACTAGATTTTGTAGACCATTAAAAATAGAATTTATTAAAGAGTCATCAGATGTTTCTCAAAATGAAAAAGATAGAATTCAAGGTATTTCTCATTCGGTTGTGTTTCATAATGATAAGTATTTAAAAATTAAGCACGATTTGATTTTGACTATGTTTGATGGAAAAGTATGCAACGCCTTAACCGAAACAACAGCCACGCAAAAATGTTACTTATGTGGCGCAACCTCTAAAGAATTCAATGAAATCGACAATATGATAAAACGGGCTGTGAAAACAGAAAACCTACAAATTGGTCTTTCCATACTTCACGGTTGGATTCGGTTTTTTGAATGTTTGCTGCATGTTTCTTATA
Organism: Merzomyia westermanni; assembly: GCA_949987695.1. Taxonomy (NCBI): domain Eukaryota; kingdom Metazoa; phylum Arthropoda; class Insecta; order Diptera; family Tephritidae; genus Merzomyia; species Merzomyia westermanni. The sequence goes on along the minus strand of OX465292.1, from coordinate 52,071,236 downwards.
AACTTCCAATAAAAAAATGGCAAGCACGTTCGGATAATGAAAAACTGTTAGTTTCTCAAAGCAAAGCACGCATTCAAAAGGAGTTTAAAGAGAAAATGGGATTAATCGTTGACCAACCAAAGCCCGGTTTCGGGTCCTCCAATGATGGCAATACTGCTAGGCGTTTCTTCCAAAATAGTGAAATCTCAGCCATTATAACAAAACTTGACCTGGGGCTAATAAAAATGATGCATACAATTATTGCAGTTGTTTCTAGTGGTCGTCAAATTAAGGTGGACCAGTTTCGCGATTACGCTCAAAGTACGGCAAGGTATTTTGTTAAGTGTTACCCCTGGTACAAAATGCCTCCCACAGTCCACAAATATTTTATTCATGGACCAGAGATAATATCCCACGCTTTGTTACCTATCGGTCAATTGTCAGAAGAACCCCTCGAAGCAAGAAACAAAGATTTTAAAAACTATAGAGAACATTTTTCTCGAAAATGTGGCAGAAAAGAGACAAATGAAGATATATTCAAAAGACTTTTGATCTCTTCCGATCCATTTATATCAAGTATGCGAAAACTACCTAAAAAAAAGTTAAGAAATTGCCGATAGAGGCACAAAATTTGATAATTATGGACAACTACAGCAATGAAGATGGCGACAATAGTTCCGAAAGTGACTCAGACGAAGATGATGACGATCTTTATTAAAAATTAAGATAATTGGTATTTATTATATATTACTTTCTCTCTCTCTCTCTCTATGGCGCGATATACAACAGGTATATCATCATAAACCTCCTAAGAGATTTTTGCGCCAAGCTTCTCTTCCAATTTGTGGTGTGCCGATTTGAATTTTCCCTACAAATTGGCGGGACCTACAGTTTTTTGCCGACTCCGAACGGCATCTACAAAGGAGACGAATTTTTCGCTGAGAAGCCTGTCATGGCAGAAATACACTCGGAGAGTTTGCCAAACCACTGCCGAGGGGCGATCCCGTTTTGAAAAACTTTTTTCAAATCACTTTTGATGTTACCTGTACCAGGGCTCGAACCATGGACCTTCGGTGTGGTAGGCCGGCAACACTACCTTCACACTAGACTTAACAATAACTTATATATGTTAAGGAAAAAAATATATACAATGTCGAAACATTACAATTGAGTAAAGTAATTTCCTATGTTCTCTTCCGGAAGATGATGATGAAGAAGGAAGTATTGTCAAAAAATATAAAGATTATTAAGATAATAATACAAATTATGTTTAATTTGTAATTTATGATGATCAGAACTTTAACAAATTGTTAGTTAACATATAAATTATTTTTAAGAGGAACGACTAAAGTTTTACTTTTTTCGATCTGTACTAATGATATTAAAAACTCGAAAAAAAAAGTTCACTAAACTATTGGCGGATTTTTCTTTTTTTACTTCATTCGGTACTAAGCATATAATTACATCAAAATATTTTGAATTAAATGCTCGTATGAATTGATCTCCATTTTCAGGCTCGATTACCCCACTGTGCGGTGACTGCAAAGCGCCATCTGTCATATTATTTGTACACACGTTCTTATGTAAAGCATTATTTTAAGCGCGTCATAGCTACATGGCTACAAACCACGAATGCCGCTGTCGCCAGATTAAATCTATTTCTATTTCTACAAACGACAGGTCATGGCGTTGCTTTCTTCTTGTCAATAAAAATGAAGGAAGAGTGAATAACTTGTAATATAAGTTTCATTTATTAAGCTAGTTATATGTATTTTTCACACAATTTCGTACTTTTTCCATAATTCTTTCCTACTTTTTAAGATAATTCATTGCAATCAAGTAGCCATTACTTGACAACAGTTGTCGATTCTTCTTCTTTAAATGGTAATCTAACCGCCTGGGCGATTTTGACCGTCCAACATAGCTCGCCAGTCGTTTCTTCGTTGCGCCAACTGGCGCCAATTTGAAACACCGCGGGATCGCAAATCGGTCTCCACTTGGTCCTTCCGTCGGAGTGGTGGTCTCCCTCTTCCTCTGCTTCCACCGGCGGGTGCCGATAAGAATACCTTCTGGGCTGGAGCATCTTCGCTCATTCGCACTACGTGGCCTAGCCAGCGAAGCCGCTGTGTTTTAATTCGCTGAACTATGTCGGCGTCTGCGTAAAGTTCATACAGCTCATCATTAAATCTTCTTCGGTACTCGCCGTCGCCAACGCGTAGAGGTCCACAAATCTTTCGAAGAACCTTTCTCTCGAATACTCCCAGAGCCGCCTCATCAGATGTTGTTAGTGTCCACGCTTCTGCACCATATAGCAGGACGGGTGCGATGAGTGACTTATAGAGTGTTATTTTCGTTCGTCGAAAGAGGACTTTACTTTTCAATGGCCTACTCAGTCCGAAGTAGCATTTGTTTGCAAGAGTGATTCTTCGTCGGATTTCTAGTCTAACATTATTGTTGGTATTCTTGCTGGTTCCCAGGTAAACGAAGTCCTTTACTATTTCGAAAATATTGCTGCCAACAGTGGCTTGGTTGCCAAGGCGCGAATGCGCTGACTCTTTGCATGATGACGGAAGGTACTTCGTTTTGCCCTCGTTCACCACCAATCCCATTTTCTCCGCTTCTTCTTCTAATTTCGAGTAAGCAGAAGTTACGGCGCGGTTGTTAAGGCCAATGATATCAATATCGTCAGCATATGCCAACAGTTGCACGGTTTTATAAAATATTGTTCCAGCGCGGTTAAGTTCTGCAGCTTGTATTATTTTCTCCAGCATTAAATTAAAGAAATCGCACGATAGGGGGTCACCCTGTCTAAAACCTCGTTTAGTTTCGAACGGCTCGGAGAGGTACTTCCCAATTCTGACCGAGCTGGCGGTGTTGCTCAAGGTCATTTTGCATAGCCGTATAAGTTTTGCGGGGAAACCAAATTCAGACATAGGGCATATAGGCAGCTCCTTTTCGTGCTATCGAAAGCGGCTTTAAAATCAACAAATATATGATGCGAGTCGATTCTTTTTTCACGGGTTTTTTCCCAGATTTGGCGTATTGTAAAAATCTGGTCGATGGTAGATTTACGAGGTCTGAAGCCACACTGATAAGGTCCAATCAGTCTGTTCACATCAGGCTTCAGTCTTTCGCACAATACGCTTGATAGGACCTTATATGCGATATTCAAAAGGCTGATTCCGCGATAGTTGGCGCAGTTTGCAGGATCGCCCTTCTTGTGGATTGGGCAGTTGTCGATTAGATTTGTTTTATTGTAGCTGTGGTTTGTAGCCACCGTATTCAATGTGTTCGCATGCGCTATGGACCGCGTACCCACATATGTAGCTCTCTTCGTTTCTGTGGACTTTCTCATTTCCACATGGTAATGCTATTGAACAAAGTGTGAAGGGGAAATCGTGTACAACAACAGTCTTCTGTTCTGTTGCTTTTGCATAGAATAAGATTAGCAGAGAATTTTACACCGTTGTTATATTACTCGCATTCGTATGCGTTATAGAGTGCGTACAGCCAGACGTTGTTCTATTCGTTTCTGTGCATAGTCTCCTATCCACATCGTCTATACAATGCCATGGAATGAATCGTGAAGGGGAAATCGTATATAACATCATTCGTTTGTTGTCGTCTTCTCTGTTTTCACTTTGTTCTATACAAAATACTTTAGAATGGAATATATTTTTCCTCATGCTCAGTATGCTGTGCGCGTGTCTATAAAATAAATTCCGTCATTAAACAGAACAAAATTATTTTTACAACGATTTTCATTTAATTAAGAAAATTTGATAAAACATTTTATTGTAAAAAAAATTTAAGAAGTTAATTTCGACAAAAATAAATAAAGTGTATTTCAAGTTTTTTATATGACATTGAATGGAGAAGTGGAATACGTGCCTGTATCGAAATGTATGTATAAATTTGGTTGACAAACAAGTAATCAGTTAATTTTTGTGAAAATTGTCGATTATTCTAAATTCAGATTTGAAAGTAAGAGTCATTTGATGTGTGGAAATGTGACAAGATTTGCCAGTGAACAAAAAATTCGTCCTATACGAGTACATCCATTGTAAGTGCGCAAATCGGTAAAAGTCTAGAAAAGCTGTCGACTGCTAAAAAACTAGGTAAGAATCCGGGAGTTGTACCCAGAGACGCGTTTAGGCCCCAGGATTTCGAATCCCGAGGCAAAAACCCAGCATAGCTGACTTTTCTAGAGATATGCTAAACAAAAAAAATATATCCTGACAGAAGTAAACTTTTTTTATTTCCACCTGCGAACTATTGATACCGAGATCAAAACTCATATTTTGATACGTCCTCGATTGACTTTTACCACCAAATAAAATAATCAATAGGTAAGTTTTTAAAATTTTAGATTTTTTTCCAGAACGAAAATAACTAACCAGAAAAGTGAAGTGTTTTTCTGACAGGGTGAATAATTGATGCATATTGGAACGATTTTCTGTCATCCCTTGTCAAATTTGGTTTTGAGACAAACCGGTTTCGGCGTTGTGCCATCATCAGTGTCGATTTTCGTTCTGATCGGTTGCTGTCGTTTGTCTTGTATTTATAGTAGGTAGCAGGTAATGTCAGCATGGGTGTCTGTTTGTGTACGTGTGTGTATGTGTTGTGTACATTCAGAAACGGGGGTGGTTTGCACCGATCGGTTTTTGTGTGGTTAACTGAGGCAGGTAAAAGTTGGTAATTTTTGTTGTTTAACCTTTCTTGCTGGTTTGTTGTTTTTGATCCACCATGTGATTCGCAAAGTTGGACTCTGGTATGATGGTTGGATTCCGTGTCTTTTTGTTGTAATCTGTAATGTGTTCTCTGAAAATCGTTTTTACTTGTCGTCCTGTTTTTCCTATGTAACTGTGCTGGCATTCACTAGTGAGCTTGTATACACCATGGCTGCTAAACTGGTTCTGAGTTAGTTTTGGTTCTTAGCTTCCGTCCTAAATTGTTCGATGTTTTGAACGCTGTGTTGATGTTGTATTTTCTAAGGAAATTTGCTAATTTATGTGTTGCCCTTCCAGTATATGTCATTGTCGTCCAGGGTTTTGTACTTTCTTCTCCATTGTTTTTTTTTTTTTTTGTTCTCTAAAATTTCTCCTGAGTTTATCTACTAGTGCTTTTTTATATCCGTTGTTTGTAGCGATGTTACATATTATTCCAATCTCTCTTCTATATGCTTCTTGTGTAAGAGGTGTTCTTTCCAATATTTGTACTAAGTGCCTTACCGCTGCATTTTTATGTTGTTGTGGGTGGTTCGAGGTATTATGTATTATTGTGTCGGTGGCCGTTGGTTTCCTATATCTATCGTAGTTGAATGTACACACGCAACACATACACACACGTACACAAACAGACACCCATGCTGTCTTTACCTGCTACCTACTATAAATACAAGACAAACGACAGCAACAGATCAGAACGAAAATCGAGACTGATGATGGCACAACGCCGAAACCGGTCAAAAACCAAATTTGACAAGGAATGTGAAGTGTTTTGTACAAGATTGAATTGGGAAGTGGAACACGCGCCTGTATGTATGTATGTATAAATCACATTGTGTGACTTTGGTTAACTGATGTGGGAATTTGGTTGAAAAAGAAATTAATTTTTGTGTAAATTGTCGTTGATTCTAAATTCAGATTTGAAATTAGAGTAATTTTGTGTTTGGAAACCTGACAAGATTTGCCAGCGAACAAGAAATTCTCACTAGAATTTTGCTGTCATGTCGTTGTTTTGGTGACGACATTTGTTATAAGAGCGCGAATTAAATAACCAATCGGTAAGTTTTCAACATTTTCCATTTTTTATCAGAAAATGACAAGACCACGTAGAAATTGTGGTCGAAATTCACGAAGTACGCTTAGTGTATCGAATGTAAGGCAAAGTTAATATCAAGAAGGAAAGAAACAACGAAATCAAACTGAAAGACAACGTATTTCGAGATCGCGTTCAGGTCATTCCGATGAAGAAAGAGAGCACTCCATGATGGTGATAGATTGCGGATGCAAGCGAGACGTAGAAGATCGAGTGGCAACGAAAATGTTGGAAGAGCACGTCGCGCTGCTCAAATCCATAGTAATGTTGCTTTGAAAGGTGCAGCATTTCGATACGATAATGCAATTGACTATAGTTTGCATAAATTTGTTGGTATTGGCAATATGGATAAGTATGCCAATACTGTAGAGCACTAAAATACAAAGCAGAAACTCCGGGAATGTATTGGCGAAACTAATTAATCAAAACATTTTTTGAATAACATACACCATGTATTGTATATGGTTTCAAATGACATCATTTGGTGTGACAAATTTTTACCTAGCTTTTATATTTTTCATGGAAACTAAGATTGAAATTGAAAAATTTGATTTTCACAAGGAGTTCAAATACAGATTAGTTTCGTTATAATTTTCAAATGGCGGTTTGCTACCAACGTTTCAGACTACAAGGTTAAATTCTATGGCTCAATCCACGACAAATGAGATGTTTTAGGTATATTCAACTCAGTCACTATAGGAATGGCAGTATTTTTACTTTCTACCGTTTTGACTACAAAATGTAATTTAAAATGACTATATCTTTTGACGTGGCTATGACATATATCAAAAATTAGATTCATTCAAGAGGTCATTAAATACTCTAATAGGCCAAGCATACTTTGTTTTCCTCTTTTTATCAGTTACTTTGCACGAGCAAGAAATTTTTAAAAATACTGAATCAAGAATTAGTTATTTTGATGTTACGCTGTTTAGTGATAAATTAAAGTAGACAATGTCTACCTATTTTGACATATGTCAATAGCTAAACATGCAGTCTAAAAGACTGCATCACATTTTGACTTTGTTAAACAATATTTTAACAGATATTGTTGTGTGAACAAAGCTATCTAGCATCAACATTAGTCCCAAAGTAATATACGAGGTGTGTTCAAATAGTATCGCGAATTTTGAATTTTCGCTGGTTACATATATTCGAATTTCGAATTTTTTGTGGCGTTATGTTGGTACTCATGTCTCTCACTTATACCGAAAAGCTCGGCCATTTTGAATGTTCAGTTAATTGTTGACAGCTGCTTTGCTTGCACGTGTTTTGGATCGTCTTCGATTTTTACGCGAAATTCGTACCAAAATTGCTCAATTGTGACCAAAAACAGCATCGCATGAACATTGCTAATGAGATGTTAAACTCTGTCCGCGACGACCCAAATTTGCTCCAGAGGGGAGACGAATCGTGGGTTTATGGTTATGACGTGGAAACCAAAGCTCAATCATCTCAATGGAAGCTGCCGCACGAACCAAGACCGAAAAAAGCGCGCCAAGTTCGGTCGAATGTGAAAGTTTTGCTGACAGTTTTCTTCGATTGCAGGGGCGTGGTACATCATGAGTTCTTGCCACAGGGAAGAACGGTCAATAAGGAATATTACCTGCAAGTTATGCGCAATTTGCACGAAGCAATCCGCCAGAAACGCCCGGATTTGTGGAAGAACAAAAATTGGCTTTTGCACGACGATAACGCCCCTGCTCACGCATCGTTGCTTGTGCGCGACTTTTTGGCCAAAAACAACACACTAATGATCAGATCAGAACAGATCTGGCCCCCTGCGACTTTTTCTTTTTCCCTAAACTGAAGAGGCCCATGAAAGGACGACGTTACGCTTCTCTTGACGAGATAAAGACGGCATCGAAGGAGGAGCTGAACAAGATACAAAAAAATTATTTTTTGAAGTGCTTCGAAGATTGGAAAAACCGTTGGCACAAGTGTACAATATCTCATGGGGATTACGTTGAAGGGGACAAAATAGATATTCATGAATAAATAAATAGTTTTTGAAAAAACACAAAATTCGCGATACTTTTTGAACACACCTCGTATATATTAAATAAGAATTCCAGTTGGATGTTGTATCAAACAATTTCCACAATCTGTCAACATTTCCCTTACTTCACCATTCGCCCGACACATCCATATTTGCATCGGAATCCTTAAGAAAAGTTATTGTTCCATTTTGAAAGATTTTTTTTAGTGTAGTTTTTTGCACCAAAAATGCTTGTAGTACTCAGGGTCTCCTATTTGGTGTTCAATTAAGTCAAAAAGGCACATACTCTTTCTGTTGTACATACAAAAATTCACAATTAAATCCACACTAATATTAGCAATAAATACTATATTATCTTCAGTTTTTTTTTTAGTATTTGCTGCGTGACTAACAAAGAACACCCCCGAAATAAATTTGACGGATTTTAACAGTTTTTTTGGCATTTAATACTGTTTTAGCTGTAATTTCTGAAAAGTGTTTGTTTGCACAAAATGCAATTTATACTTTCAAAAAAACGTGTTTATTTCAAAGATGCGCAATTAAATGGCAGGTGTTTCCCCTTTTATTTTAATGATGAAGGCCGAGTCTTTTATCTAACAGAATAAAAAACACATACTTTTACATAATTTTTAGTTATATCTTTGTAAACTTAAGCATTTCTGAGAGTTTTTGCAACGAATTTTCGGGTGTAGAAAATGACCCGTGTAAACCAGGAAACTTCATATTTCTTAAAAAGGATATGAACTGTGGTCGAATTACGACATACGTTCCGTGATCGTAATCCGGTTTTTAAGTTTCAATAATTTTGAAACTGACCTACTTTTTAAAATAGTAAGAATGCATAATTAAACCGACCGGTACTTTCAACCAATTGCTCAGGTATGCCGTCATTCCGAATTATGGGCTTAGAGTTATTGTGATTTAAAAATTCGCTTTCGTACACGGAACGTATAACGTAATTCGACCCCAGGTTTCCTTACAGATTTTCTATTATGGTAAGATAACATATGATACATTTTATTTTTGGCAACTTTTTTTTTAGTCAACTTTAAACGAAGTTTAAGCGGCCAATTTGGCAGGGTTAAACTCTAGTTAACCTGCCAGCCGTTTGCATATTTCATGGTTTTGGTTGTGAAGCAATAAACCGAACGCAATTCAAAAAGGACGATATTTTTATATTTAATTAAATAGCGGTTATATCATCTGACGAAAGTAATTATAGTGATGCAGAAATTAGCGAAATCCTAATTATTACAATACTGAGGAGAAGCAATGGCGTTGAATATGTAAACAAATGTCATCTGTTGCCGTATCTAGATTAAAAAAAACAATGTTGCCGTATAAAAATCAAATCTTAAAAGCGGCCTTAAACTCTTACTGAAAAACCGCTCTGCAGTTTGTTTGGAGTTTAAATTTATGCCGAGTTTAAGCCAATTTAGTTTAAACTGAGCTTAACCAAGGACTGAAAACCCCGCCCTGACTATATCAAACACGTTGACATCCGTGACTATGATTTTCATCATTTTTACTCGCTACACAGCACTGTGCGATATCGTGAAATTATGTTTATCGCATGTAATTTTTCTAAATCGCCGCGAATTAGAAGCAAGCACGAGAAAATAAATTTTCGCAAAGGCAACTTTTGGCTTTTTTTAATTTGAAACCCCCCATGTGTCCGTTTGGTTTATACGAGAACGATTTTAGAAAGTAAATATACGTGAATTTTTAAGAAGTCAGATCTCAATGTCTACCGTGTCAGCTCAGCAGAGGTTGTTCCTCCAATTTTATAGTTAAACTCTCCGCGTCCCGTCAAGAGATTGTCCGCCTAAGGGAAGGAAATTTGTTAAAAAAATTATATTTATAACTTGGTGAATGAAAAACTGTCCGCTTAAGGGAGGAGGAGGATGTTTCCGTTTATAGCGACAGTCTAATTTATCGGACTTACCCAAGATCGGATGTTAACCAAGAATTTTTTTTGTCTCTCGATTGTAGATTCAATGGCAAGTTTATCATAAAATTGGTTCACTACTCCTCTTTCCAGGCTCTCATCATCTGTTCTTGCAAATTTATTTCATCGGAAAAATCCAGAAGAAATAAATGCTCATCATGACGTGTACGTGCAAACAAATAGAGCAATTATTGGACAAAGTCAAGAATTATTACACGAACATAATTCATTGGTTCGTATGTTTACGACGACGATTATTCAAATGCCTTCGAATGATCATAAAATTGTCATTCGAGCTGATAAGACACCGGTTGGCGAACATGCCGGTAGATTTAATGCACCAGCAAATGATGAAGTTGCAATTGTCATTGTTGGGCAAGAATTTCAATCTCGGGACATTGTAGTGCTTAGGAGAAATAATCAATTACAACGTGTAAGCGAAACTTATCGTTGTTTTGATGCTCTACAATACCCGATTTTATTTTGTTATGGTGAAGACGGATATGCGATCAACATAAAAATGGAAGATCCGGAAAATCCCAATCGTGATTTGGATGAAACTGTCAGTGCTGTGAACTATTATTCCTATCGAATAATGATTAGAGAAAATGAGGTTAATCATATTTTCAAATGCCGAAAACTTTTCCATCAATGCATCATAGATATGTATGTAGGTTTAAAAATAATTACAGACGTAGTTTTTAGTTGTATTTAACATTTATTTAATAACTTAAGTTTGTAGACACTTAGATTTAGATTGTACATATTTAATGAGTTTTCTAGAATTATACAAGGTGCCGCAAAAGTAAGCTTCCGATGTTCAGCATATCGGTTGTGGCACGTGCAGTGTGTGCTGTTGCACCGTCTTGTTGGAACCACATGTTTTCCAATCGCAATTCATCAAGTTGCGGCAAAAAGAACTCGTTGATAATTGCTCTGTAGCGCTCACCATTCACAGTAACCGTTTGCCCCGACCGATTATTGGTCAAATAAATAGTCAGCAATATTCCGCGTTCTGGAGCAGTGTAGCGTAACATTGTTTATTAACTTGTATTTCGCATGTGTTTACTACACAAATGTCAAAACAGAACTGACTTTAGGGGCCAATCGCAAAATTTATAGCATTTTCTGATAGGAGGATTACTTTTGCGCCACCTTGTATTAGCACTTATTTCTAGTTTGTTTTAGCACTAAATTTTAAGTTAGTTTTTAGGTGTACGCGAGTCGGGATTTAAAATGTACCTGTCTGTTCGTTTTCGTCGTTGGCATCGTCTCAGTATTTGTCCGTTTCGTTAAGTTCTGTCAGTTGGGTTGCCAGATGAAGTGGCGCTACCAGATTGTGATCCCACATTCGGCCTTCCTGACTTATCGATCGGCCCGAACGATGGCTCCCATTTTTTCATGTATTCGGCGACTGAGGTGGTGCACCTAGGACCTTCACATTCGCCTACCTTTTCTACCTCATACCTATAATGAGCTAATACCTTTACTATCTTATATGGCCCAAAATACTTGGGTCTCAACTTCATACTAGTCCCGAACTGCGTTCGCTTAATGGCTACGAGTTCGTTTTGCTTATATTTAGCCGCGTCCTTCCTATTATCATTAAAATTTCTTTTATTCTCACCCTGTATTCGTTCAATATTTCTCTTAGCTTCTTGGCGTATTTCCGTGCGTTCAGAGTCTAAGTCTTTAATGGCTGCTATCTCCAACAGCTCTTTAAACTCCTGCACGCGAAACTTTAGTACTGCGCGTTGTTAATGACCTGTTGCACTCGATTTATGTGCTTATACCAATTTGCCGATTCTTCTCGGCACAGCTTCCATACCATTGGGACTACAATTTGGTGTATTCGTTCGACTTGGCCATTACCTCGAGGTACGCCTGTCGCTATCAACAAATGTTGGATCCCTGCCTTTTCACAGTATTCTTTGAAGAGATTACTGGTGAAAGCAGCACCTCTATCCGTTATAACCCGCCTTGGATTTCCGAAAACTGCTGCTTGATGCGATAGTCTATCGACAACAGCCTCTGCACCTGTGTTTTTAGTAGGATATAGCCATACGAACTTAGAGAAAGAATCAACAATTACCAGGATATAATTGTACTGCTTTTTTGTTTGTTCCATAGGACCAACATGATCTATATGGAGTGTGCATAAAGGTCGATCTTCTTTCTCAATAGGATTTTCCCTGTCATGGCGTTTGTGGCTAAACATTCGACACAGCTCTTAACAATTTTCTCAGCTTTTAATCTAATCTTAGGTATAAAAACAGATTTTTGACAGCATCCTGAGTCCTTTTCGAGGAATGATGCCCGTGCTTATGCGCCATACGCCCAATTTCGTCTTCCATCAGGGATGGCACAACTAAAAGTTCTTTGACTCGGTCCTTGTAAAGCACATCATGTTTTATGAAGAAATCTTCTCACTCATTCTTTTCCAGGACCTGACATACCGCACGTATCCAATCATCGTGCCTTTGAGCTTCTTTCAGTTTGTGAATTAAAGAATCTTCTAACAAGAGACATGCCATCCTACTTAGTGCATCAACGTGACGCATTTTTGACCCGCTCCTATGTTCGATAACGTATTCATAATCTTGCAACATCATCGCCCAACGTGATACCCTTAGCGGAATATCTTTTTTTTTCAAAGTCGTTGTGAAAGCGTTGCAATCAGTGACGATTTTGTAGGGAATCCCTAATAAATACACCCTCCACGTGATATTACCTATCCAATCCCTGAAAACCGCAAAGATGTAATGGGAAAACACTGCTCGCGAATTCGAAATTCCGAATGGTACATACACAAACTCATATTGGGGTTGTCATCTGTTAAGCAGATTTTCATGGGCACTGGCGACTCATGTGGTTTCGTAGGAGAATAGGATTTGAGAACGCGTTCTATCTCCTTCTCATATTTGCCCCCAACTTGTGACAAATCTACATTAAGCATTCCCTTTAGCTCCGGTTGCACCTCCAAGCATAAATTCTTAAATTCATCTAATAAGATCAAGTCGGTTTTGGACTTCTGTTCTACGGGTTCTGAAGGCTTTCCGTTCTTCACTCAACGTTATTCTCTGTTACGACTAAGTCAACCTGCTTTAAAACGTTATTGCCTATTATTGATGTCGCACTCCCACACGACATGGAAGGTTATGTCTAATTCGATTTTATCTACTCTGATCCTATAATCGAAACTACCAATAGTTTTTAGAATACTATTTCCTATGCCTTTCAAGTGATGCCTTTCTTTAGATAGCACGACGTCACCTAACATCATGAGAACATCGTATCGCAATAGACATAGGTCACACCCTGTATCAAGTAACGCTGAAAATCTGAAACTATTGATGGTTAGATCCTTAAAAATCACGCGAGGTATCCCATTCTTAACTTTTACGCTATTTGTTTGAGGACAATCTGCAATACGGTGCCCTGGTTGCTTACAGCCGAAACATGTAGATTGTCTACGACGTGTGCAATTGTTGGTCATATGTCCTGATTCACCACATTTATAACAACGCTTTGCGTCACTCCCTTGCAACTTTTCGGATTTCTTGGCATTTGTATCCTTCTTCTTCTTCTTCTTCTTCTTCTTCTTCTTTAAATGACCACCTAACTGCCTGGGCAATTTTGACCGTCCAACATAGCTCGCCAGTCGTTTCTTCGACGCCAATTGGAAACACCGCGGGATCGCAAATCGGTCTCCACTTGGGCCTTCCATCGGAGTGGTGGTATCCCTCTTCCTCTGCTTCCACCGGCGGGTGCCGATAAGAATGCCTTCTGGGCTGGAGCATCTTCGCTTATTCGCACTACGTGGCCTAACCAGCGAAGACGCTGTGTTTTAATTCGCTGAACTATGTCCGCGTCTGCGTAAAGTTCATACAGCTCATCATTAAATCTTCTTCGGTACTCGCCGTCGCCAACATGTAGAGGTCCACAAATCTTTCGAAGAACCTTTCTCTCGAATACTCCCAGAGCCGCCTCATCAGATGTTGTTAGTGTCCACGCTTCTGCACCATATAGCAGGACGGGTGCGATGAGTGACTTATAGAGTGTTATTTTCGTTCGTCGAAAGAGGACTTTACTTTTCAATGGCCTACTCAGTCCGAAGTAGCGTTTGTTTGCAAGAGTAATTCTTCGTCGGATTTCTAGGCTAACATTATTCTTGGTGTTAATGCTGGTTCCCAGATTACGAAGTCCTTTACTATTTCGAAACTATTGCTGCCAACAGTGGCTTGGTTGCCAAGGCGCGAATGCGCTGACTCTTTGCATGATGACAGAAGGTACTTCGTTTTGCCCTCGTTCACCACAAATCCCATTTTCTCCGCTTCTTTTTCTAATTTGGAGTAAGCAGAAGTTACGGTGCGGTTGTTAATGTCAATGATATCAATATCGTCAGCATATGCCAACAGTTGCACGCTTTTATAAAATATTGTTCCAGCGCGGTTAAGTTCTGCAGCTTGTATTATTTTCTCCAGCATTAAATTAAAGAAATCGCACGATAGGGAGTCACCCTGTCTGAAACCTCGTTTAGTTTCGAACGGCTCGGAGAGGTACTTCCCAATTCTGACCGATCTGGCGGTGTTGCTCGAGGTAATTTTGCATAGCCGCATAAGTTTTGCGGGGAAACGTAATTCAGGCATAGCGGCATATAGGCAGTTCCTTTTCGTGCTATCGAAAGCGGCTTTAAAATCAACAAAGAGACGAGATTCTTTTTTCACGGGTTTTTTCCAAGATTTGGCGTATTTAAAAATCTGGTCGATGGTAGATTTACTAGGTCTGAAGCCACACTGATAAGGTCCAATCAGTCTGTTCACATCAGGCTTCAGTCTTTCGTACAATACGCTTGATAGGACCTTATATGCGATATTCAAACGGCTGATTCCGCGATAGTTGGCGCAGTTTGCAGGATCGCCCTTCTTGTGGATTGGGCAGAGAACACTTAGATTCCAATCTTCAGGCATGCATTCATCCAACCATATTCTGCATAGAAGCTAATGAATGCGCCGTATCAGCTCCTCGCCTCCGTGTTTGAATAGCTAAGCAAGCAAACCATCAGCGCCAGCTGCTTTATAGTTTTTCAATCGGGATATTGCTATTCGCACTTCATTATAGTCGGGTTGTGGAACATCAATTCCATCATCTTCGATTGTGGGCTCGAGTTCGGCATCTTCTCTGGCTTCTTGCTCAGTTTCTCCATTTAATATCCTGAGTGCTCTCTGAACATCTGCCACCAAATCGCCATTTTCATTCTCACCTTCTGTCATTCGCCGAATTTTTTGATAGAATTTTCGAGTATTATTCCCGCTGGCCAGCATCTCAAGCTCCTTTATTGCACGCTTTTCTGCCTTTCTTTTTTTCGCCCGAAAAGCCGCCTTGCTTCCATCTTCAACTCGTAGTAGTGTTCACACACACCCCTCGTTGCATTCGATCTCAGTGTTGCCTTGTAGGCACGCAAACGGGTGTTCGGTGGCTACCCAGAGGATACTTGGGCGCAAAGCCCGGAAGTAGTGGCGTTTGCTTCAAAATCATCAACCCATTCTTCAACTGTGGGCTGCCCCGTACCACAAAATGATGAAAGCGAACCCCCGATATCCCTCAACGTTAAAGCCGGGCGCCCCTCTTCAGCCGTCGGAAAAATGCACGACTGGAGTGATTCTTTTTCACTATTAGAGTCATCCTCATCGCCGATAGTAAGGCCGAAGTGCTCACACAACCTATCTTGCAGTGTTGCTCGTCCCTGTCCATGCTAAAAAAAATAGTATTATTTTTATGTAAGTTTATACTTTTAAAAGTAACTATTTTTATGTAAATATTAGTAGAATATTTCTTATATTCGCGGATTAGCTGCTGATTTTGAAAGCAATGTAAAAAAAAATTTAAGTCTACTTAAACTGTATGTAAATAAAGAAGACTTCGAATTTTCTGATAAGAATGTCTTGCATGCTACTTATTAATTTTGAATTTCTAATAAGGTTTATAATATGAAAGTTTTACACATTCGTGTCTTTTCAATAAATTTAATT
Organism: Merzomyia westermanni; assembly: GCA_949987695.1. NCBI lineage: Eukaryota > Metazoa > Arthropoda > Insecta > Diptera > Tephritidae > Merzomyia > Merzomyia westermanni. The sequence continues at coordinate 52,055,458 of OX465292.1, read as the reverse complement.
TGTATGTGAGTAACACATTTCGCAATAAGAGTTTACTTCTATTTTCTCTTTCTAACAACTGAACGATTAGGGTTGAAAATAAACAAACACAAATTGATTCAACTCCGATTTGCTGTGCAATAAGAATTTACAATTTTGTTGCAACTTCTAAATAGAATGTACAATATATGTTACAGGTTTATGCAAAAGTAGATAAATATATTATTTTCTTTAAGAAAGTGATATTTAAATCAGATTTTTGTTGGAACGATTTTCCGTCATCCCTTGTCAATTTTGGTTTTGTGACAAACCGGTTTCGGCGTTCTGCCATTTTCAATGCCTAGTTTCGTTCTGGTCTGTGTCTATCCACTGCGTTGTTTTTATAGTCCGTGGGTGCTGTGGCAGGTAATGCCGATCTATGTGTTCGTGGTAGGTAACGTTAATATGCGTGTGTGTGTGCGCGGTATTGATACGTCCGAATTGTTATCTGTCCCAAGGGTTGTTTTTGTAGGTATGTAGACACACCGCTAAGCGGTAGGTTGAGGTAGGTAGACATCGGTGATTTTTGCAGTTTGGTTCATATTTCGTTTTTGCTTGTTCATTGTTACGTGTTTGGTTGCTGCACCTGCTGGCTTGTGCTGTTTTTTGTAAACTAGTTTTAAGGGTTCAAATATTTCGTCAGAGATAGTGTTGGTTTGTTCGTTTATGATCCTGCCGTCAAATGTTTTTAACTTGTATATCTCCATGTTCTCAAGTACATTAAGCCGCCGGCCTTTTCTTTGTACGTGAAGTATTCGAGCCGTTGTTTTTATGTTAGCTGGGGTGCAGTTGTTCTCGAACATGTGGTTCGCGAAATTAGAATCTGGTATTATGGTGGGTTTTCGTGGTTTTTTGTTGTAGTCCCTGATATGCTCTCGGAATCTTGTGCTTATTTTTCTTCCTGTTTGTCCTATGTAGCTGTATTGACATTCACAAACTAAAATTTCTCCATGGTTTCTACAAATGCAAGTGGCTTACTTTCCACAACTTCTTCTTACGTTGTTGCATTTAGAGTTAAAACAATTTTTCTCTTTCTAACTACTTACTTCATACCTGTTGCGGTTGTATACATAAAGAAAATATATTATTTATTTCGCCTGCGCTGCTGGTACTGCTGCTTACTTGCCACTATCAAGTTTGACCCTACCGCGTCTACTCTGCGATTCCCACCGTGCTGGTTCTTCGCACTTACACTCATTCAACTATCACGTCTGCTCGGCGATATTTAAAACAAAAGATTTTCTTGTGCCACCAACTATCGCGTCTACTCTGTGATTATCATTGCTATGTTGCTTTGCACTCTCACGCCATCAAAACATCGTATCTACTCAGCAATATTTACAATGTATGTGATTCACTCTCTCTTTACTATATTTTTATTCGCATGTCACTATCGCTCTGCGATGTTCAGTTTACTATACGATTTCACGAATTTTTACTTCGGCTTCGCTGCTGCGACACTCAAGCGTTGATGCGCTTTTTGCTCTCTTAAATTTTAAATTATGCCTTGGCTTGGGTTAACGGTTTCAGGAATCCCCGTTGAACCCGAACACCATAGAAAATTGTACAGTTGACCAATTCATATATTTGCTCCTTTAACCACTATGGTACTTTCAATGCACTGGCTTGCACGTTTTACAGTATGTGGGTGCAATTCACTTATAGCAATTAATTAATAATTATAATGAATTTTATGATGCACTCAGATTTAAACGAGCTTCGCACTAGCCACTGTACTTGGCTTCTTGTACATTTCCGCACGCACGTACACGCAACCCGACATACGAACGCTAAAGGAATTCGTACCGCTTCTGACACCACTTGTAGGTTTAAAAATAATTACAGACGTAGTATTTAGTTGTATTTAACATTTATTTTTTAACTTTAGTTGTAGGACACTTAGATTTTGTTTTTTGTTGTTTTGTTTTAGTTTGTACATATTTAAGGAGATTTTTAGAATTATATTAGCACTTATTTCTAGTTTGTTTTAGCACTAATTTTTAAGTTAGTTTTTAGGTGTACGCGCGTCGGGATTTAAAATGGAACTGTCTGTTCGTTTTCGTCGTTGGCATCGTCTCAGTATTTGTCCGTTTCGTTAATTTTTGTCAGTTGGGTTGCCAGATGAAGTGGCGCTACCAGATTGTGATCCCACATGTATGTAAAAATTGAGACCGAAAGATTGAATTTTATTCGTTGCAATCAAAGTTGCGTGGTGAAGAATAAATACATCTTCGCGATGCCATCAAAATGATGGAAATGTTACTGATTTAAGCAAAATAGTGATTTTACCTGCATCATATACAGGCAGTCCACGACATATGCATGAGTATGCCCAGGATGCACTGTTCGTTGCTTCGGTCGACCGGACTTATTCCTCACCTTCACATGTAATCCAAAATAGCAAGACGTTTAAAACAATTTATATCCAGGACAATGATTTCATTGTAAAGCATGAAGTGTTCGGTAAGGTGATATGTTTTGTCCACTCTGTGGAATGGCAGAAACGCGGCTTGGATCAGACAATTGATCCAGGTTTGTTCGAAATCGTAACGAAGAATATGATTCACGGACCGTGTGGTGACATAAATCGCCATTCTGTATGTATGGTTGATGGTAAATGCACAAATAGATATCCGAGAAAATTGGTAGTCAAAACAATAATGGGAAATGATGGTTATCCATTATATCGTTGTAGAGCGACGGAGAATGGTGGAAAGACGGCAATGATATTAATCATCTAGATATGGAAATTGATAACCGATGAGTTATTCCATATCCGCCATTGCTGTCCAAAGTACACAGTGCAGTTCATTTGGAAAACGGACAACGTGTCATTTCCACAGAAAATACAGCCCGACAAATAGTAGAGCAGCCGTCAGCTAGGACATATACTTCATTTTTTTGTTATGCCAGAATGATAATTTTGCACGCACATTATTGTATTCTGAAGTTCCGAAATATTATGCATGGAATGCATCTTCGAAGGCATGGGAAAAACGTAAGTGAGAAACGCCGGTGGATGGTCATCCCAATGTATTTTTAACGGATACCATCGGACGAATATATACAGTTCATCCCAGTCAACCTGAACATCATTTTTAAATTTGAAAAGAGTTAATGGACGTCTTTGTAATACATATCGGCAAGCATGCGAAGAGCTACATTTACTTGAACACGATTATCATTGGGACGCTATATTGAATTTATGATATACATAGATACCGTGATTACATGACCGGAGATATTTTGCGTCATATGCAACAAAATACCTCAAATCAACCACTCCTTTTTTTCACCCGAAATGTACAACGAATCGCTAATTTTAATTGAAGACATGTGTTTGTTAATCGGAAATAAAACATTGGCACAATTGGGTCTGCCTGCACCAAATCGAGCAATGAACGATGCATTCAATCAAGAATTGCATCGTGAAAGACAGTATGATCGGAATGAACTCGATACATTAATAGCGAAAAATTTGTCAAAACTGAATCAACAACAAAGACATGTGTATGATACTGTTCTTTTTAGACGCACCGGAAGGTACGGGGAAAACATTTTTGATCTCATTGATTTTGGCAACGATAAGATCACAAAATAATATAGCTTTGGCACTTGCATCATTTGGAATCGCTGCTACATTATTAGATTGTGGTCGGACAGCCTTGAAGTTTCCATTGAACATACAGATTATAGAAATTCCCACCTGCAATATCTCCAAGAATTCTTTTATGGGCAAGGTTTTACAGCAATGTAAGTTAGTTGTGTGCGATCAATGCACAATGGCACATAAAAATCGCTGGAGGCCTTAGATAGGACTATGAAAGACTTACGCAACACCCAAAATTTTTTTGGTGGTGCATTGATTCTATTGGCCGGTGATTTTCGTCAAACACTGCCTGTTATTTCCCGATCTACTATGGCCGATTAATTGAATGCAAGCCTCCTATTTATGGAGATATGTTCAAAAACTTACAAAAAAGTTCCTGTTCCGGGGGAAAGCATTACGTATAAATCGATAGACACTAACACGATTCAAGATGACGTTGTCAATTACTCTATCGAATTTTTGAATTCCCTCGATTTGCCTGGACTGCCACCTCACAGGTTGCAACTCAAAGTCCGCCACGACTTTGTAATGGTACACGGTTGGTAGTCAAAAAGGTTATGGCAAATCTGATTGAAGCTTTCATTTTGAGAGGAAAATATAAAGGGGAGGATATATATATACACATACACAACAAACTGAATTGTACAGTCACACCCCTACCAACCATACGCAGATAAAAAAGTGGATAAAACATAGGTCGCGCTATCCACAAATGAAGATAAAAAAAAAATAGTTTTGTATGGGCGGCGTGCAGATATTACCCACTTTCCCCATGTACATTTCGTGTACGTGTGACCTTGCATCACCCTCGCACACATTCATTAACGCCGTAAGAAAAAATATATCTACGCCGCTCTAAGTAAGAAAATTTCCCAAATCAAAGGGTTGCAATTTTCACAGGGTTGCTAGATCTGAAACACGGTATGCCCAAAAAAAAGGCAAAAAGCCCAAAAAATCGCCTAAATTGAGAAATAAATCTCCAAATAATTCAACACAACTTCGGTTTTTAAATCTGTTTTAATCAAAATAAGGATACATATTTGAATAAAAACATTATAAAATTTTTTAAAGTTATTATATGTAAATAAATACAAAATTAGCTATTTTTACTGAAATTTACAAAATACATGACATTCGTTTTGATGACATATAAGTGTTTACAAAATTTAAAATATTTACAATAAATTATTTAGCGATTTTAACGCAATTAGCATCAGATGAAAGGTAATTTAATAACGTTTCTTTTGATGCTAAACAACTATTGAATGTTAAGTTATATTTACAGAAAAAACTTATCTTTCTTAGACTTTAAAAAAAGTCCATAGATTTTTTTCTACTACACATATGTGTTTACAAAATTCACAAAATTTACAATCAATTATTTTGCGATTTTAACGCAATTAGCATCAAATGAAAGGTAATTTAATAGCCTTTCTTTTGATGTTAAACAACTATTGAAATTTAAGTTATTTTTACAGAAAAAATTTATATTTTTTACACTTTAAAAAAAGTCCATGGATTTTTTTCTACTACACATATGTGATTACAAAATTCACAAAATTTACAATCAGGTAATACTACACATATTATTAATATTTACAAAAGACATATTTTTAAATACATATATTCGCAGGCTTTGCGTTTCCCAAAGAATGGAAACCTGTAAAATACGAATAAATAGTTAATTAATCTTCTTTAAATGGTCATCGTTGCGCCAACTGGCGCCAATTGGAAACACCGCGGGATCGCAAATCGGTCTCCACTTGGTCCTTCCATCGGAGTGGTGGTCTCCCTCTTCCTCTGCTTCCACCGGCGGGTGCCGATAAGAATACCTTCTGGGCTGGAGCATCTTCGCTCATTCGTACTACGTGGCCTAGCCAGCGAAGCCGCTGTGTTTTAATTCGCTGAACTATGTCGGCATCTGCGTAAAGTTCATACAGCTCATCATTAAATCTTCTTCGGCACTCGCCGTCGCCAACGCGTAGCGGTCCACAAGTTAATTAATCACTCAAAGTTAAAATATGAAAAACAGCACCTTACACTCTCTCAGTAATACCCCTAAGGCCAGTACCTCACTCCTTTCGGGCATCTGAAATTAAAATCGTGTTTCATTACATATATTTGAACTTAAGTTTACTCGGGGTGCTGGGCGTTAAATAATAAAATTTTCAATTGACTTATTAATTAATTAAGAAATTAGTTGGAATTAAATCAATTCATTAGATTAAGTTAATTGTAACTTTTAACAAATTAGATTCAAAATTGTTAATTTTAGAAGTTGCATCTAACAATTAATTGTTAATTTTTTAATTATTAATTGTTTTAACAATTATAATTTGCCCAACGCTCCCTACAAACAACCGATTGTTTCGGCAATATGGGATTTGGCTAGATATCATTTACTTAACAAGGTGAAAACAAATTACACTTAAAACCGTGATGCATATTCATGAAAGGTATAAAGCCTACGACACAGCCGAAGACACCGCTTTCTTTACAAGTTTTGGTAATTGTTTCCTTTAGGTGACAACTGCTAAAACACGCCCAAAAATGTCGGGAGAGGTATCAGAAGACGCGTTTTGACCTCGGTAACAATAATCCGGAAGCGGATTTTAAATTTTTCGTTTCAGTGAAAAGTTATTCGCAAAAAACCCAAAAATTACCCCGGTCCGATCCAAAATAGGGCCTTGATCCAAGGTATTTATGTGCAGAACACCTTCCTGCGTAGGTGGCCTTCGGCCTCACTTCAAAAAAATAACCCTTAGCCGGTCCAACACCGGCTACGCGGTCCACAGTATTTCTGCGCAGAACACACTTTTGCACTTTTCGGTACACCCTAATCTGTGATTACAAGAACCACATGAAAATGACAGAAAAATTGCAACTTTGGTTGCAAATATCTCCTCATTGAAAGAAAAACTGGAAAATCCGCTTCGGGATTAATGTTACCGAGGTCAAAACGCGTCTTTTGACACCTTTCCTGATAACTTCGGATGTGTTTTAGCAGTTGTCTCCTAAAGGAAACAATTACCCAAGTTTTGACCTAACTTATGGACAAACTAATAATATTCTTATCAATTATTTGTTCCCTATTTTTTAATGAGCGCTTTGGCCACAACTATAATCAACAACCGCACAAGCGCATGTACATTTGTATATTGTGGTGACACCATAAATATATCCTGATCTTGGTCAGGTACACTGAACTCACTTTGGCAACAGCCATAGCAAACAAATGTACAAGCGCTTGTACAAGTGCATATTGTGGTGACACTATAACATTTTCCTGATTTGGTCAGATACACTACACTGAACTCACTTTGGTTAAAACCATAGCAACCAAATGTACAAGCGCTTGTACATTTGTATATTATGGTGACACCATAATTTACCCCTGATCTTGGTCAGGTGCACTTAACTAAACACACTTTGGCCACAACTATAATCAACAAATGCACAAGCGCATGTACATTTGTATATTGTGGTGACACTATAACATTTTCCTGATCTTGGCCAGGTACACTACACTGAACTGACTTTGGCAACAGCCATAGCAAACAAATGTACAAGCGCTTGTACAATTGCATATTGTGGTGACACTCTAACATTTTCCTGATCTTGGCCAGGTACACTACACTGAACTCACTTTGGCAATAGCCATAGCAAACAAATGTCCAAGCGCTTGTACAATTGCATATTGTGGTGACACTCTAACATTTTCCTTATCTTGGCCAGGTACACTACACTGAACTCACTTCGGCAACAGACATAGCAAACAAATGTACAAGCGCTTGTACAATTGCAAATTGTGGTGACACTATAACATTTTCCTGATCTTGGTCAGATACACTACACTGAACTCACTTTGGCTACAACCGTAGCAAACAAATGTACAAGCGCTTGTACAAGTGCATATTGTGGTGAAACTATAACATTTTCCTGATCTTGGTCAGATACACTACACTGAACTCACTTTGGCAACAGCCATAGCAAACAAATGTACAAGCGCTTGTACAATTGCATATAGTGGTGACACTATAACATTTTCCTGATCTTTTCCCGGTACACTACACTGAACTTACTTTGGCAACAGCCATAGCAAACAAATGTACAAACGCTTGTACAATTGCATATTGAGGTGACACTATAAAATTTTCCTGATCTTGGCCAGGTACACTACACTGAACTCACTTTGGCAACAGCCATAGGAAACAAATGTACAAGCGCTTGTACAATTGCATATTGTGGTGACGCTATAATATTTTCCTGATCTTGGCCAGGTACACTACACTGAACTCACTTTGGCAACAATCGTAGCAAACAAATGTACAAGCGCTTGTACAATTGCATATTGTGGTGACACTATAACATTTTCCTGATCTTGGTCAGATACACTACACTGAACTCACTTTGGCTACAACCGTAGCAAACAAATGTGCAAGCGCTTGTACAAGTGCATATTGTGGTGACACTATAACATTTTCCTGATCTTGGTCAGATACACTATACTGAACTCACTTTGGCAACAGCCATAGCAAACAAATGTACAAGCGCTTGTACAATTGCATATAGTGGTGACACTATAACATTTTCCTGATCTTGGCCAGGTACACTACACTAACCTCACTTTGGCAACAACCGTAGCAAACAAATGTACAAGCGCTTGTACAAGTGCATATTGTGGTGACACTATAACATTTTCCTGATCTTGACCAGGTACACTACACTGAACTCACCTTGGCAACAGCCATAGCAAACAAATGTACAAGCGCTTGTACAATTGCATATAGTGGTGACACTATAACATTTTCCTGATCTTGGCCAGGTACACTACACTGAACTCAATTTAGCAACAACCGTAGCAAACAAATGTACAATCGCTTGTACAATTGCATATTGTGGTGACACTATAACCTTTTCCTGATCTTGGTCAGATACACTACACTGAACTCACTTTGGCTACAACCGTAGCAAACAAATGTACAAGCGCTTGTAGAATTGCATATTGTGGTGACACTATAACATTTTCCTGATCTTGGCCAGGTACACTACACTGAACTCACTTTGGGAACAGCCATAGCAAACAAATGTACAAGCGCTTGTACAATTGCATATAGTGGTGACACTATAACATTTTCCTGATCTTGGCCAGGTACACTACACTAAACTCACTTTGGCAACAACCGTAGCAAACAAATGTACAAGCGATTGTACATTTGTATATTATGGTGACACCATAACATTTGCCTGATCTTCCATGTACATTACACTGAACTCACTTTGGCAACAACCATAGCAAACAAATGTACAAGCGCTTGTAAAATTGCATATTGTGGTGACACTATAACATTTTCCTGATCTTGGCCAGGTGCACTACGCTGAACTCACTTTGGCAACAACCATAGCGAACAAATGTACAAGCGCTTGTACAATTGCATATTGTGGTAACACTATAACATTTTCCGGATCTTGGCCAGGTACACTACACTGAACTCACTTTGGCAACAACCGTAGCAAACAAATGTACAAGCGCTTGTACAATTGCATATTGTGGTGACACTATAACATTTTCCTGATCTTGGCCAGGTACACTACACTGAACTCACTTTGGCAACAGCCATAGCAAACAAATGTACAAGCGCTTGTACAATTGCATATTGTGGTGACACTATAACATTTTCCTGACCTTGGCCAGGTACACTACACTGAACTCACTTTGGCAACAGCCATAGCAAACAAATGTACATGCGCATGTACATTTGTATATTATGGTGACACCATAACATTGGCCTGATCTTCCATGTACATTACACTGAACTCACTTTGGCAACAACCATAGCAAACAAATGTACAAGCGCTTGTACAAGTGCATATTGTGGTGACACTATAATATTTTCCTGATCTTGGCCAGGTACACTACACTGAACTGACTTTGGCAACAACCATAGCGAACAAATGTACAAGCGCTTGTACAATTGCATATTGTGGTGACACTATAACATTTTCCTGATCTTGGCCAGGTACACTACACTGAACTCACTTTGGCAACAGCCATAGCAAACAAATGTACAAGCGCTTGTACAATTGCATATTGTGGTGACACTATAACATTTTCCGGATCTTGGCCAGGTACACTACACTGAACTCACTTTGGCAACAACCGTAGCAAACAAATGTACAAGCGCTTGTACAATTGCATATTGTGGTGACACTATAACATTTTCCTCATCTTGGCCAGGTACACTACACTGAACTCACTTTGGCAACAACCATAGCGAACAAATGTACAAGCGCTTGTACAATTGCATATTGTGGTGACAGTATAACATTTTCTTGATCTTGGCCAGGTACACTACACTGAACTCACTTTGGCAACAGCCATAGCAAACAAATGTACATGCGCATGTACATTTGTATATTATGGTGACACCATAACATTGGCCTGATCTTCCAGGTACATTACACTGAACTCACTTTGGCAACAACCATAGCAAACAAATGTACAAGAGCTTGTAAAATTGCATATTGTGGTGACACTATAAAATTTTCCTGATCTTGGCCAGGTACACTACACTGAACTCACTTTGGCAACAGCCATAGGAAACAAATGTACAAGCGCTTGTACAATTGCATATTGTGGTGACGCTATAATATTTTCCTGATCTTGGCCAGGTACACTACACTGAACTCACTTTGGCAACAATCGTAGCAAACAAATGTACAAGCGCTTGTACAATTGCATATTGTGGTGACACTATAACATTTTCCTGATCTTGGTCAGATACACTACACTGACCTCACTTTGGCAACAACCGTAGCAAACAAATGTACAAGTGCATATTGTGGTGACACTATAACATTTTCCTGATCTTGACCAGGTACACTACACTGAACTCACTTTGGCAACAGCCATAGCAAACAAATGTACAAGCGCTTGTACAATTGCATATAGTGGTGACACTATAACATTTTCCTGATCTTGGCCAGGTACACTACACTGACCTCACTTTGGCAACAACCGTAGCAAACAAATGTACAAGCGCTTGTACAAGTGCATATTGTGGTGACACTATAACATTTTCCTGATCTTGACCAGGTACACTACACTGAACTCACTTTGGCAACAGCCATAGCAAACAAATGTACAAGCGCTTGTACAATTGCATATAGTGGTGACACTAAAACATTTTCCTGATCTTGGCCAGGTACACTACACTGAACTCACTTTAGCAACAACCGTAGCAAACAAATGTACAATCGCTTGTACAATTGCATATTGTGGTGACACTATAACATTTTCCTGATCTTGGTCAGATACACTACACTGAACTCACTTTGGCTACAACCGTAGCAAACAAATGTACAAGCGCTTGTAGAATTGCATATTGTGGTGACACTATAACATTTTCCTGATCTTGGCCAGGTACACTACACTGAACTCACTTTGGCAACAGCCATAGCAAACAAATGTACAAGCGCTTGTACAATTGCATATAGTGGTGACACTATAACATTTTCCTGATCTTGGCCAGGTACACTACACTAAACTCACTTTGGCAACAACCGTAGCAAACAAATGCACAAGCGATTGTACATTTGTATATTATGGTGACACCATAACATTTGCCTGATCTTCCATGTACATTACACTGAACTCGCTTTGGCAACAACCATAGCAAACAAATGTACAAGCGCTTGTAAAATTGCATATTGTGGTGACACTATAACATTTTCCTGATCTTGGCCAGGTACACTACGCTGAACTCACTTTGGCAACAACCATAGCGAACAAATGTACAAGCGCTTGTACAATTGCATATTGTGGTGACACTATAACATTTTCCGGATCTTGGCCAGGTACACTACACTGAACTCACTTTGGCAACAACCGTAGGAAACAAATGTACAAGCGCTTGTACAATTGCATATTGTGGTGACACTATAACATTTTCCTGATCTTGGCCAGGTACACTACACTGAACTCACTTTGGCAACAACCGTAGGAAACAAATGTACAAGCGCTTGTACAATTGCATATTGTGGTGACACTATAACATTTTCCTGATCTTGGCCAGGTACACTACACTGAACTCACTTTGGCAACAGCCATAGCAAACAAATGTACAAGCGCTTGTACAATTGCATATTGTGGTGACACTATAACATTTTCCTGACCTTGGCCAGGTACACTACACTGAACTCACTTTGGCAACAGCCATAGCAAACAAATGTACATGCGCATGTACATTTGTATATTATGGTGACACCATAACATTGGCCTGATCTTCCATGTACATTACACTGAACTCACTTTGGCTACAACCATAGCAAACAAATGTACAAGCGCTTGTACAAGTGCATATTGTGGTGACACTATAACATTTTCCTGATCTTGGCCAGGTACACTACACTGAACTCACTTTGGCAACAACCATAGCGAACAAATGTACAAGCGCTTGTACAATTGCATATTGTGGTGAGACTATAACATTTTCCTGATCTTGGTCAGATACACTACACTGAACTCACTTTGGCTACAACCGTAGCAAACAAATGTACAAGCGCTTGTACAAGTGCATATTGTGGTGACACTATAACATTTTCCTGATCTTGGTCAGATTCACTATACTGAACTCACTTTGGCAACAGCCATAGCAAACAAATGTACAAGCGCTTGTACAATTGCATATTGTGGTGACACTATAACATTTTCCGGATCTTGGCCAGGTACACTACACTGAACTCACTTTGGCAACAACCGTAGGAAACAAATGTACAAGCGCTTGTACAATTGCATATTGTGGTGACACTATAACATTTTCCTGATCTTGGCCAGGTACACTACACTGAACTCACTTTGGCAACAGCCATAGCAAACAAATGTACAAGCGCTTGTACAATTGCATATTGTGGTGACACTATAACATTTTCCTGACCTTGGCCAGGTACACTACACTGAACTCACTTTGGCAACAGCCATAGCAAACAAATGTACATGCGCATGCACATTTGTATATTATGGTGACACCATAACATTGGCCTGATCTTCCATGTACATTACACTGAACTCACTTTGGCAACAACCATAGCAAACAAATGTACAAGCGCTTGTACAAGTGCATATTGTGGTGACCCTATAACATTTTCCTGATCTTGGCCAGGTACACTACACTGAACTCACTTTGGCAACAACCATAGCGAACAAATGTACAAGCGCTTGTACAAGTGCATATTGTGGTGACACTATAACATTTTCCTGATCTTGGTCAGATACACTACACTGAACTCACTTTGGCTACAACCGTAGCAAACAAATGTACAAGCGCTTGTACAAGTGCATATTGTGGTGACACTATAACATTTTCCTGATCTTGGTCAGATTCACTATACTGAACTCACTTTGGCAACAGCCATAGCAAACAAATGTACAAGCGCTTGTACAATTGCATATAGTGGTGACACTATAACATTTTCCTGATCTTGGCCAGGTACACTACACTAACCTCACTTTGGCAACAACCGTAGCAAACAAATGTACAAGCGCTTGTACAAGTGCATATTGTGGTGACACTATAACATTTTCCTGATCTTGACCAGGTACACTACACTGAAATCACTTTGGCAACAGCCATAGCAAAGAAATGTACAAGCGCTTGTACAATTGCATATAGTGATGACACTATAACATTTTCCTGATCTTGGCCAGGTACACTACACTGAACTCACTTTAGCAACAACCGTAGCAAACAAATGTACAATCGCTTGTACAATTGCATATTGTGGTGACACTATAACATTTTCCTGATCTTGGCCAGGTACACTACACTGAAATCGCATGTACATTTGTATATTATGGTGACACCATAACATTGGCCTGATCTTCCATGTACATTACACTGAACTCACTTTGGCAACAACCATAGCAAACAAATGTACAAGCGCTTGTACAAGTGCATATTGTGGTGACACTATAACATTTTCCTGATCTTGGCCAGGTACACTACACTGAACTCACTTTGGCAACAACCATAGCGAACAAATGTACAAGCGCTTGTACAATTGCATATTGTGGTGAGACTATAACATTTTCCTGATCTTGGTCAGATACACTACACTGAACTCACTTTGGCTACAACCGTAGCAAACAAATGTACAAGCGCTTGTACAAGTGCATATTGTGGTGACACTATAACATTTTCCTGATCTTGGTCAGATTCACTATACTGAACTCACTTTGGCAACAGCCATAGCAAACAAATGTACAAGCGCTTGTACAATTGCATATTGTGGTGACACTATAACATTTTCCGGATCTTGGCCAGGTACACTACACTGAACTCACTTTGGCAACAACCGTAGGAAACAAATGTACAAGCGCTTGTACAATTGCATATTGTGGTGACACTATAACATTTTCCTGATCTTGGCCAGGTACACTACACTGAACTCACTTTGGCAACAGCCATAGCAAACAAATGTACAAGCGCTTGTACAATTGCATATTGTGGTGACACTATAACATTTTCCTGACCTTGGCCAGGTACACTACACTGAACTCACTTTGGCAACAGCCATAGCAAACAAATGTACATGCGCATGCACATTTGTATATTATGGTGACACCATAACATTGGCCTGATCTTCCATGTACATTACACTGAACTCACTTTGGCAACAACCATAGCAAACAAATGTACAAGCGCTTGTACAAGTGCATATTGTGGTGACACTATAACATTTTCCTGATCTTGGCCAGGTACACTACACTGAACTCACTTTGGCAACAACCATAGCGAACAAATGTACAAGCGCTTGTACAAGTGCATATTGTGGTGACACTATAACATTTTCCTGATCTTGGTCAGATACACTACACTGAACTCACTTTGGCTACAACCGTAGCAAACAAATGTACAAGCGCTTGTACAAGTGCATATTGTGGTGACACTATAACATTTTCCTGATCCTGGTCAGATTCACTATACTGAACTCACTTTGGCAACAGCCATAGCAAACAAATGTACAAGCGCTTGTACAATTGCATATAGTGGTGACACTATAACATTTTCCTGATCTTGGCCAGGTACACTACACTAACCTCACTTTGGCAACAACCGTAGCAAACAAATGTACAAGCGCTTGTACAAGTGCATATTGTGGTGACACTATAACATTTTCCTGATCTTGACCAGGTACACTACACTGAAATCACTTTGGCAACAGCCATAGCAAAGAAATGTACAAGCGCTTGTACAATTGCATATAGTGATGACACTATAACATTTTCCTGATCTTGGCCAGGTACACTACACTGAACTCACTTTAGCAACAACCGTAGCAAACAAATGTACAATCGCTTGTACAATTGCATATTGTGGTGACACTATAACATTTTCCTGATCTTGGCCAGGTACACTACACTGAACTCACTTTGGCAACAGCCATAGCAAACAAATGTACAAGCGCTTGTACAATTGCATATAGTGATGACACTATAACATTTTCCTGATCTTGGCCAGGTACACTACACTAAACTCACTTTGGCAACAACCGTAGCAAACAAATGCACAAGCGATTGTACATTTGTATATTATGGTGACACCATAACATTTGCCTGATCTTCCATGTACATTACACTGAACTCGCTTTGGCAACAACCATAGCAAACAAATGTACAAGCGCTTGTAAAATTGCATATTGTGGTGACACTATAACATTTTCCTGATCTTGGCCAGATTCACTATACTGAACTCACTTTGGCAACAGCCATAGCAAACAAATGTACAAGCGCTTGTACAATTGCATATTGTGGTGACACTATAACATTTTCCGGATCTTGGCCAGGTACACTACACTGAACTCACTTTGGCAACAACCGTAGCAAACAAATGTACAAGCGCTTGTACAATTGCATATTGTGGTGACACTATAACATTTTCCGGATCTTGGCCAGGTACACTACACTGAACTCACTTTGGCAACAACCGTAGGAAACAAATGTACAAGCGCTTGTACAATTGCATATAGTGGTGACACTATAACATTTTCCTGATCTTGGCCAGGTACACTACACTAAACTCACTTTGGCAACAACCGTAGCAAACAAATGCACAAGCGATTGTACATTTGTATATTATGGTGACACCATAACATTTGCCTGATCTTCCATGTACATTACACTGAACTCGCTTTGGCAACAACCATAGCAAACAAATGTACAAGCGCTTGTAAAATTGCATATTGTGGTGACACTATAACATTTTCCTGATCTTGGCCAGGTACACTACGCTGAACTCACTTTGGCAACAACCATAGCGAACAAATGTACAAGCGCTTGTACAATTGCATATTGTGGTGACACTATAACATTTTCCGGATCTTGGCCAGGTACACTACACTGAACTCACTTTGGCAACAACCGTAGGAAACAAATGTACAAGCGCTTGTACAATTGCATATTGTGGTGACACTATAACATTTTCCTGATCTTGGCCAGGTACACTACACTGAACTCACTTTGGCAACAACCGTAGGAAACAAATGTACAAGCGCTTGTACAATTGCATATTGTGGTGACACTATAACATTTTCCTGATCTTGGCCAGGTACACTACACTGAACTCACTTTGGCAACAGCCATAGCAAACAAATGTACAAGCGCTTGTACAATTGCATATTGTGGTGACACTATAACATTTTCCTGACCTTGGCCAGGTACACTACACTGAACTCACTTTGGCAACAGCCATAGCAAACAAATGTACATGCGCATGTACATTTGTATATTATGGTGACACCATAACATTGGCCTGATCTTCCATGTACATTACACTGAACTCACTTTGGCAACAACCATAGCAAACAAATGTACAAGCGCTTGTACAAGTGCATATTGTGGTGAGACTATAACATTTTCCTGATCTTGGTCAGATACACTACACTGAACTCACTTTGGCTACAACCGTAGCAAACAAATGTACAAGCGCTTGTACAAGTGCATATTGTGGTGACACTATAACATTTTCCTGATCTTGGTCAGATTCACTATACTGAACTCACTTTGGCAACAGCCATAGCAAACAAATGTACAAGCGCTTGTACAATTGCATATTGTGGTGACACTATAACATTTTCCGGATCTTGGCCAGGTACACTACACTGAACTCACTTTGGCAACAACCGTAGGAAACAAATGTACAAGCGCTTGTACAATTGCATATTGTGGTGACACTATAACATTTTCCTGATCTTGGCCAGGTACACTACACTGAACTCACTTTGGCAACAGCCATAGCAAACAAATGTACAAGCGCTTGTACAATTGCATATTGTGGTGACACTATAACATTTTCCTGACCTTGGCCAGGTACACTACACTGAAATCACTTTGGCAACAGCCATAGCAAACAAATGTACATGCGCATGCACATTTGTATATTATGGTGACACCATAACATTGGCCTGATCTTCCATGTACATTACACTGAACTCACTTTGGCAACAACCATAGCAAACAAATGTACAAGCGCTTGTACAAGTGCATATTGTGGTGACACTATAACATTTTCCTGATCTTGGCCAGGTACACTACACTGAACTCACTTTGGCAACAACCACAGCGAACAAATGTACAAGCGCTTGTACAAGTGCATATTGTGGTGACACTATAACATTTTCCTGATCTTGGTCAGATACACTACACTGAACTCACTTTGGCTACAACCGTAGCAAACAAATGTACAAGCGCTTGTACAAGTGCATATTGTGGTGACACTATAACATTTTCCTGATCTTGGTCAGATTCACTATACTGAACTCACTTTGGCAACAGCCATAGCAAACAAATGTACAAGCGCTTGTACAATTGCATATAGTGGTGACACTATAACATTTTCCTGATCTTGGCCAGGTACACTACACGAACCTCACTTTGGCAACAACCGTAGCAAACAAATGTACAAGCGCTTGTACAAGTGCATATTGTGGTGACACTATAACATTTTCCTGATCTTGGCCAGGTACACTACACTGAACTCACTTTAGCAACAACCGTAGCAAACAAATGTACAATCGCTTGTACAATTGCATATTGTGGTGACACTATAACCTTTTCCTGATCTTGGTCAGATACACTACACTGAACTCACTTTGGCTACAACCGTAGCAAACAAATGTACAAGCGCTTGTAGAATTGCATATTGTGGTGACAATATAACATTTTCATGATCTTGGCCAGGTACACTACACTGAACTCACTTTGGGAACAGCCATAGCAAACAAATGTACAAGCGCTTGTACAATTGCATATAGTGGTGACACTATAACATTTTCCTTATCTTGGCCAGGTACACTACACTAAACTCACTTTGGCAACAACCGTAGCAAACAAATGTACAAGCGATTGTACATTTGTATATTATGGTGACACCATAACATTTGCCTGATCTTCCATGTACATTACACTGAACTCACTTTGGCAACAACCGTAGCAAACAAATGTGCAAGCGCTTGTACAATTGCATATTGTGGTGACACTATAACATTTTCCTCATCTTGGCCAGGTACACTACACTGAACTCACTTTGGGAACAGCCATAGCAAACAAATGTACAAGCGCTTGTACAATTGCATATAGTGGTGACACTATAACATTTTCCTGATCTTGGCCAGGTACACTACACTAAACTCACTTTGGCAACAACCGTAGCAAACAAATGTACATGCGCATGTACATTTGTATATTATGGTGACACCATAACATTGGCCTGATCTTCCAGGTACACTACACTGAACTCACTTTGGCAACAACCGTAGCAAACAAATGTGCAAGCGCTTGTACAATTGCATATTGTGGTGACACTATAACATTTTCCTCATCTTGGCCAGGTACACTACACTGAACTCACTTTGGGAACAGCCATAGCAAACAAATGTACAAGCGCTTGTACAATTGCATATAGTGGTGACACTATAACATTTTCCTGATCTTGGCCAGGTACACTACACTAAACTCACTTTGGCAACAACCATAGCGAACAAATGTACAAGCGCTTGTACAATTGCATATTGTGGTGAGACTATAACATTTTCCTGATCTTGGCCAGGTACACTACACTGAACTCACTTTGGCAACAGCCATAGCAAACAAATGTACAAGCGCTTGTACAATTGCATATTGTGGTGACACTATAACATTTTCCGGATCTTGGCCAGGTACACTACACTGAACTCACTTTGGCAACAACCGTAGCAAACAAATGTACAAGCGCTTGTACAATTGCATATTGTGGTGACACTATAACATTTTCCTCATCTTGGCCAGGTACACTACACTGAACTCACTTTGGCAACAACCATAGCGAACAAATGTACAAGCGCTTGTACAATTGCATATTGTGGTGACAGTATAACATTTTCTTGATCTTGGCCAGGTACACTACACTGAACTCACTTTGGCAACAGCCATAACAAACAAATGTACATGCGCATGTACATTTGTATATTATGGTGACACCATAACATTGGCCTGATCTTCCAGGTACATTACACTGAACTCACTTTGGCAACAACCATAGCAAACAAATGTACAAGAGCTTGTAAAATTGCATATTGTGGTGACACTATAAAATTTTCCTGATCTTGGCCAGGTACACTACACTGAACTCACTTTGGCAACAGCCATAGGAAACACATGTACAAGCGCTTGTACAATTGCATATTGTGGTGACACTATAATATTTTCCTGATCTTGGTCAGATACACTACACTGAACTCACTTTGGCAACAACCATAGCGAACAAATGTACAAGCGCTTGTACAATTGCATATTGTGGTGACACTATAACATTTTCCTGATCTTGGTCAGATACACTACACTGAACTCACTTTGGCTACAACCGTAGCAAACAAATGTACAAGCGCTTGTAGAATTGCATATTGTGGTGACACTATAACATTTTCCTGATCTTGGCCAGGTACACTACACTGAACTCACTTTGGCAACAGCCATAGCAAACAAATGTACAAGCGCTTGTACAATTGCATATAGTGGTGACACTATAACATTTTCCTGATCTTGGCCAGGTACACTACACTAAACTCACTTTGGCAACAACCGTAGCAAACAAATGCACAAGCGATTGTACATTTGTATATTATGGTGACACCATAACATTTGCCTGATCTTCCATGTACATTACACTGAACTCGCTTTGGCAACAACCATAGCAAACAAATGTACAAGCGCTTGTAAAATTGCATATTGTGGTGACACTATAACATTTTCCTGATCTTGGCCAGGTACACTACGCTGAACTCACTTTGGCAACAACCATAGCGAACAAATGTACAAGCGCTTGTACAATTGCATATTGTGGTGACACTATAACATTTTCCGGATCTTGGCCAGGTACACTACACTGAACTCACTTTGGCAACAACCGTAGGAAACAAATGTACAAGCGCTTGTACAATTGCATATTGTGGTGACACTATAACATTTTCCTGATCTTGGCCAGGTACACTACACTGAACTCACTTTGGCAACAACCGTAGGAAACAAATGTACAAGCGCTTGTACAATTGCATATTGTGGTGACACTATAACATTTTCCTGATCTTGGCCAGGTACACTACACTGAACTCACTTTGGCAACAGCCATAGCAAACAAATGTACAAGCGCTTGTACAATTGCATATTGTGGTGACACTATAACATTTTCCTGACCTTGGCCAGGTACACTACACTGAACTCACTTTGGCAACAGCCATAGCAAACAAATGTACATGCGCATGTACATTTGTATATTATGGTGACACCATAACATTGGCCTGATCTTCCATGTACATTACACTGAACTCACTTTGGCAACAACCATAGCAAACAAATGTACAAGCGCTTGTACAAGTGCATATTGTGGTGACACTATAACATTTTCCTGATCTTGGCCAGGTACACTACACTGAACTCACTTTGGCAACAACCATAGCGAACAAATGTACAAGCGCTTGTACAATTGCATATTGTGGTGAGACTATAACATTTTCCTGATCTTGGTCAGATACACTACACTGAACTCACTTTGGCTACAACCGTAGCAAACAAATGTACAAGCGCTTGTACA
The DNA here is from genome assembly GCA_949987695.1 of Merzomyia westermanni. Classification (NCBI taxonomy): domain Eukaryota; kingdom Metazoa; phylum Arthropoda; class Insecta; order Diptera; family Tephritidae; genus Merzomyia; species Merzomyia westermanni. The sequence goes on along the minus strand of OX465292.1, from coordinate 52,034,707 downwards.
AGTGCATATTGTGGTGACACTATAACATTTTCCTGATCTTGGTCAGATTCACTATACTGAACTCACTTTGGCAACAGCCATAGCAAACAAATGTACAAGCGCTTGTACAATTGCATATTGTGGTGACACTATAACATTTTCCTGATCTTGGCCAGGTACACTACACTGAACTCACTTTGGCAACAACCGTAGGAAACAAATGTACAAGCGCTTGTACAATTGCATATTGTGGTGACACTATAACATTTTCCTGATCTTGGCCAGGTACACTACACTGAACTCACTTTGGCAACAGCCATAGCAAACAAATGTACAAGCGCTTGTACAATTGCATATTGTGGTGACACTATAACATTTTCCTGACCTTGGCCAGGTACACTACACTGAACTCACTTTGGCAACAGCCATAGCAAACAAATGTACATGCGGATGCACATTTGTATATTATGGTGACACTATAACATTGGCCTGATCTTCCATGTACATTACACTGAACTCACTTTGGCAACAACCATAGCAAAGAAATGTACAAGCGCTTGTACAAGTGCATATTGTGGTGACACTATAACATTTTCCTGATCTTGGCCAGGTACACTACACTGAACTCACTTTGGCAACAACTATAGCGAACAAATGTACAAGCGCTTGTACAAGTGCATATTGTGGTGACACTATAACATTTTCCTGATCTTGGTCAGATACACTACACTGAACTCACTTTGGCTACAACCGTAGCAAACAAATGTACAAGCGCTTGTACAAGTGCATATTGTGGTGACACTATAACATTTTCCTGATCTTGGTCAGATTCACTATACTGAACTCACTTTGGCAACAGCCATAGCAAACAAATGTACAAGCGCTTGTACAATTGCATATAGTGGTGACACTATAACATTTTCCTGATCTTGGCCAGGTACACTACACTAACCTCACTTTGGCAACAACCGTAGCAAACAAGTGTACAAGCGCTTGTACAAGTGCATATTGTGGTGACACTATAACATTTTCCTGATCTTGACCAGGTACACTACACTGAAATCACTTTGGCAACAGCCATAGCAAACAAATGTACAAGCGCTTGTACAATTGCATATAGTGATGACACTATAACATTTTCCTGATCTTGGCCAGGTACACTACACTGAACTCACTTTAGCAACAACCGTAGCAAACAAATGTACAATCGCTTGTACAATTGCATATTGTGGTGACACTATAACCTTTTCCTGATCTTGGTCAGATACACTACACTGAACTCACTTTGGCTACAACCGTAGCAAACAAATGTACAAGCGCTTGTAGAATTGCATATTGTGGTGACACTATAACATTTTCCTGATCTTGGCCAGGTACACTACACTGAACTCACTTTGGGAACAGCCATAGCAAACAAATGTACAAGCGCTTGTACAATTGCATATAGTGGTGACACTATAACATTTTCCTGATCTTGGCCAGGTACACTACACTAAACTCACTTAGGCAACAACCGTAGCAAACAAATGTACAAGCGATTGTACATTTGTATATTATGGTGACACCATAACATTTGCCTGATCTTCCATGTACATTACACTGAACTCACTTTGGCAACAGCCATAACAAACAAATGTACATGCGCATGTACATTTGTATATTATGGTGACACCATAACATTGGCCTGATCTTCCAGGTACACTACACTGAACTCACTTTGGCAACAACCGTAGCAAACAAATGTACAAGCGCTTGTACAATTGCATATTGTGGTGACACTATAACATTTTCCTCATCTTGGCCAGGTACACTACACTGAACTCACTTTGGGAACAGCCATAGCAAACAAATGTACAAGCGCTTGTACAATTGCATATAGTGGTGACACTATAACATTTTCCTGATCTTGGCCAGGTACACTACACTAAACTCACTTTGGCAACAACCATAGCGAACAAATGTACAAGCGCTTGTACAATTGCATATTGTGGTGAGACTATAACATTTTCCTGATCTTGGCCAGGTACACTACACTGAACTCACTTTGGCAACAGCCATAGCAAACAAATGTACAAGCGCTTGTACAATTGCATATTGTGGTGACACTATAACATTTTCCGCATCTTGGCCAGGTACACTACACTGAACTCACTTTGGCAACAACCGTAGCAAACAAATGTACAAGCGCTTGTACAATTGCATATTGTGGTGACACTATAACATTTTCCTGATCTTGGCCAGGTACACTACACTGAACTCACTTTGGCAACAACCATAGCGAACAAATGTACAAGCGCTTGTACAATTGCATATTGTGGTGACAGTATAACATTTTCTTGATCTTGGCCAGGTACACTACACTGAACTCACTTTGGCAACAGCCATAACAAACAAATGTACATGCGCATGTACATTTGTATATTATGGTGACACCATAACATTGGCCTGATCTTCCAGGTACATTACACTGAACTCACTTTGGCAACAACCATAGCAAACAAATGTACAAGAGCTTGTAAAATTGCATATTGTGGTGACACTATAAAATTTTCCTGATCTTGGCCAGGTACACTACACTGAACTCACTTTGGCAACAGCCATAGGAAACCCATGTACAAGCGCTTGTACAATTGCATATTGTAGTGACACTATAATATTTTCCTGATCTTGGTCAGATACACTACACTGAACTCACTTTGGCTACAACCGTAGCAAACAAATGTACAAGCGCTTGTACAAGTGCATATTGTGGTGACACTATAACATTTTCCTGATCTTGGTCAGATACACTACACTGAACTCACTTTGGCAACAGCCATAGCAAACAAATGTACAAGCGCTTGTACAATTGCATATAGTGGTGACACTATAACATTTTCCTGATCTTGGTCAGATACACTACACTGAACTCACTTTGGCAACAGCCATAGCAAACAAATGTACAAGCGCTTGTACAAGTGCATATTGTGGTGACACTATAACATTTTCCTGATCTTGGTCAGATACACTACACTGAACTCACTTTGGCAACAGCCATAGCAAACAAATGTACAAGCGCTTGTACAATTGCATATAGTGGTGACACTATAATATTTTCCTGATCTTGGTCAGATACACTACACTGAACTCACTTTGGCAACAGCCATAGCAAACAAATGTACAAGCGCTTGTACAAGTGCATATTGTGGTGACACTATAACATTTTCCTGATCTTGGTCAGATACACTACACTGAACTCACTTTGGCAACAGCCATAACAAACAAATGTACATGCGCATGTACATTTGTATATTATGGTGACACCATAACATTGGCCTGATCTTCCAGGTACATTACACTGAACTCACTTTGGCAACAACCATAGCAAACAAATGTACAAGAGCTTGTAAAATTGCATATTGTGGTGACACTATAACATTTTCCTGATCTTGGTCAGATACACTACACTGAACTCACTTTGGCAACAGCCATAGCAAACAAATGTACAAGCGCTTGTACAAGTGCATATTGTGGTGACACTATAACATTTTCCTGATCTTGGTCAGATACACTACACTGAACTCACTTTGGCAACAGCCATAGCAAACAAATGTACAAGCGCTTGTACAAGTGCATATTGTGGTGACACTATAACATTTTCCTGATCTTGGTCAGATACACTACACTGAACTCACTTTGGCAACAGCCATAGCAAACAAATGTACAAGCGCTTGTACAATTGCATATAGTGGTGACACTATAACATTTTCCTGATCTTGGTCAGATACACTACACTGAACTCACTTTGGCAACAGCCATAGCAAACAAATGTACAAGCGCTTGTACAAGTGCATATTGTGGTGACACTATAACATTTTCCTGATCTTGGTCAGATACACTACACTGAACTCACTTTGGCAACAGCCATAACAAACAAATGTACATGCGCATGTACATTTGTATATTATGGTGACACCATAACATTGGCCTGATCTTCCAGGTACATTACACTGAACTCACTTTGGCAACAACCATAGCAAACAAATGTACAAGAGCTTGTAAAATTGCATATTGTGGTGACACTATAACATTTTCCTGATCTTGGTCAGATACACTACACTGAACTCACTTTGGCAACAGCCATAGCAAACAAATGTACAAGCGCTTGTACAAGTGCATATTGTGGTGACACTATAACATTTTCCTGATCTTGGTCAGATACACTACACTGAACTCACTTTGGCAACAGCCATAGCAAACAAATGTACAAGCGCTTGTACAATTGCATATAGTGGTGACACTATAACATTTTCCTGATCTTGGCCAGGTACACTACACTGAACTCACTTTGGCAACAACCGTAGCAAACAAATGTACAAGCGCTTGTACAATTGCATATTGTGGTGACACTATAACATTTTCCGGATCTTGGCCAGGTACACTACACTGAACTCACTTTGGCAACAACCGTAGCAAACAAATGTACAAGCGCTTGTACAATTGCATATTGTGGTGACACTATAACATTTTCCTCATCTTGGCCAGGTACACTACACTGAACTCACTTTGGCAACAACCATAGCGAACAAATGTACAAGCGCTTGTACAATTGCATATTGTGGTGACAGTATAACATTTTCCTGATCTTGGCCAGGTACACTACACTAAACTCACTTTGGCAACAACCATAGCGAACAAATGTACAAGCGCTTGTACAATTGCATATTGTGGTGAGACTATAACATTTTCCTGATCTTGGCCAGGTACACTACACTGAACTCACTTTGGCAACAGCCATAGCAAACAAATGTACAAGCGCTTGTACAATTGCATATTGTGGTGACACTATAACATTTTCCTGATCTTGGTCAGATACACTACACTGAACTCACTTTGGCAACAGCCATAGCAAACAAATGTACAAGCGCTTGTAGAATTGCATATTGTGGTGACACTATAACATTTTCCTCATCTTGGCCAGGTACACTACACTGAACTCACTTTGGCAACAGCCATAGCAAACAAATGTACAAGCGCTTGTACAATTGCATATTGTGGTGACACTATAACATTTTCCGGATCTTGGCCAGGTACACTACACTGAACTCACTTTGGCAACAACCGTAGCAAACAAATGTACAAGCGCTTGTACAATTGCATATTGTGGTGACACTATAACATTTTCCTCATCTTGGCCAGGTACACTACACTGAACTCACTTTGGCAACAACCATAGCGAACAAATGTACAAGCGCTTGTACAATTGCATATTGTGGTGACAGTATAACATTTTCTTGATCTTGGCCAGGTACACTACACTGAACTCACTTTGGCAACAGCCATAACAAACAAATGTACATGCGCATGTACATTTGTATATTATGGTGACACCATAACATTGGCCTGATCTTCCAGGTACATTACACTGAACTCACTTTGGCAACAACCATAGCAAACAAATGTACAAGAGCTTGTAAAATTGCATATTGTGGTGACACTATAAAATTTTCCTGATCTTGGCCAGGTACACTACACTGAACTCACTTTGGCAACAGCCATAGGAAACCCATGTACAAGCGCTTGTACAATTGCATATTGTAGTGACACTATAATATTTTCCTGATCTTGGTCAGATACACTACACTGAACTCACTTTGGCTACAACCGTAGCAAACAAATGTACAAGCGCTTGTACAAGTGCATATTGTGGTGACACTATAACATTTTCCTGATCTTGGTCAGATACACTACACTGAACTCACTTTGGCAACAGCCATAGCAAACAAATGTACAAGCGCTTGTACAATTGCATATAGTGGTGACACTATAACATTTTCCTGATCTTGGCCAGGTACACTACACTGAACTCACTTTGGCAACAGCCATAGCAAACAAATGTACAAGCGCTTGTACAATTTTATATAGTGGTGACACTATAACATTTTCCTGATCTTGGCCAGGTACACTACACTAAACTCACTTTGGCAACAACCGTAGCAAACAAATGTACAAGCGATTGTACATTTGTATATTATGGTGACACCATAACATTTGCCTGATCTTCCATGTACATTACACTGAACTCACTTTGGCAACAACCATAGCAAACAAATGTACAAGCGCTTGTAGAATTGCATATTGTGGTGACACTATAACATTTTCCTGATCTTGGTCAGATACACTACACTGAACTCACTTTGGCTACAACCGTAGCAAACAAATGTACAAGCGCTTGTAGAATTGCATATTGTGGTGACACTATAACATTTTCCTGATCTTGGTCAGATACACTACACTGAACTCACTTTGGCTACAACCGTAGCAAACAAATGTACAAGCGCTTGTACAAGTGCATATTGTGGTGACGCTATAATATTTTCCTGATCTTGGCCAGGTACACTACACTGAACTCACTTTGGCAACAATCGTAGCAAACAAATGTACAAGCGCTTGTACAATTGCATATTGTGGTGACACTATAACATTTTCCTGATCTTGGCCAGGTACACTACACTGAACTCACTTTAGCAACAACCGTAGCAAACAAATGTACAATCGCTTGTACAATTGCATATTGTGGTGACACTATAACATTTTCCTGATCTTGGCCAGGTACACTACACTGAACTCACTTTAGCAACAACCGTAGCAAACAAATGTACAATCGCTTGTACAATTGCATATTGTGGTGACACTATAACCTTTTCCTGATCTTGGTCAGATACACTACACTGAACTCACTTTGGCTACAACCATAGCAAACAAATGTACAAGCGCTTGTAGAATTGCATATTGTGGTGACACTATAACATTTTCCTGATCTTGGCCAGGTACACTACACTGAACTCACTTTGGCAACAACCATAGCGAACAAATGTACAAGCGCTTGTACAATTGCATATTGTGGTGAGACTATAACATTTTCCTGATCTTGGTCAGATACACTACACTGAACTCACTTTGGCTACAACCGTAGCAAACAAATGTACAAGCGCTTGTACAAGTGCATATTGTGGTGACACTATAACATTTTCCTGATCTTGGTCAGATTCACTATACTGAACTCACTTTGGCAACAGCCATAGCAAACAAATGTACAAGCGCTTGTACAATTTTATATAGTGGTGACACTATAACATTTTCCTGATCTTGGCCAGGTACACTACACTGAACTCACTTTGGCAACAACCATAGCGAACAAATGTACAAGCGCTTGTACAATTGCATATTGTGGTGAGACTATAACATTTTCCTGATCTTGGTCAGATACACTACACTGAACTCACTTTGGCTACAACCGTAGCAAACAAATGTACAAGCGCTTGTACAAGTGCATATAGTGGTGACACTATAACATTTTCCTGATCTTGGCCAGGTACACTACACTGAACTCACTTTGGCAACAGCCATAGCAAACAAATGTACAAGCGCTTGTACAAGTGCATATAGTGGTGACACTATAACATTTTCCTGATCTTGGCCAGGTACACTACACTGAACTCACTTTGGCAACAGCCATAGCAAACAAATGTACAAGCGCTTGTACAATTTTATATAGTGGTGACACTATAACATTTTCCTGATCTTGGCCAGGTACACTACACTAAACTCACTTTGGCAACAACCGTAGCAAACAAATGTACAAGCGATTGTACATTTGTATATTATGGTGACACCATAACATTTGCCTGATCTTCCATGTACATTACACTGAACTCACTTTGGCAACAACCATAGCAAACAAATGTACAAGCGCTTGTAGAATTGCATATTGTGGTGACACTATAACATTTTCCTGATCTTGGTCAGATACACTACACTGAACTCACTTTGGCTACAACCGTAGCAAACAAATGTACAAGCGCTTGTAGAATTGCATATTGTGGTGACACTATAACATTTTCCTGATCTTGGTCAGATACACTACACTGAACTCACTTTGGCTACAACCGTAGCAAACAAATGTACAAGCGCTTGTACAAGTGCATATTGTGGTGAAACTATAACATTTTCCTGATCTTGGTCAGATACACTACACTGAACTCACTTTGGCAACAGCCATAGCAAACAAATGTACAAGCGCTTGTACAATTGCATATAGTGGTGACACTATAACATTTTCCTGATCTTTTCCCGGTACACTACACTGAACTTACTTTGGCAACAGCCATAGCAAACAAATGTACAAACGCTTGTACAATTGCATATTGAGGTGACACTATAAAATTTTCCTGATCTTGGCCAGGTACACTACACTGAACTCACTTTGGCAACAGCCATAGGAAACAAATGTACAAGCGCTTGTACAATTGCATATTGTGGTGACGCTATAATATTTTCCTGATCTTGGCCAGGTACACTACACTGAACTCACTTTGGCAACAATCGTAGCAAACAAATGTACAAGCGCTTGTACAATTGCATATTGTGGTGACACTATAACATTTTCCTGATCTTGGCCAGGTACACTACACTGAACTCACTTTAGCAACAACCGTAGCAAACAAATGTACAATCGCTTGTACAATTGCATATTGTGGTGACACTATAACATTTTCCTGATCTTGGCCAGGTACACTACACTGAACTCACTTTAGCAACAACCGTAGCAAACAAATGTACAATCGCTTGTACAATTGCATATTGTGGTGACACTATAACCTTTTCCTGATCTTGGTCAGATACACTACACTGAACTCACTTTGGCAACAGCCATAGGAAACAAATGTACAAGCGCTTGTACAAGTGCATATTGTGGTGACACTATAACATTTTCCTGATCTTGGCCAGGTACACTACACTGAACTCACTTTGGCAACAACCATAGCGAACAAATGTACAAGCGCTTGTACAATTGCATATTGTGGTGAGACTATAACATTTTCCTGATCTTGGTCAGATACACTACACTGAACTCACTTTGGCTACAACCGTAGCAAACAAATGTACAAGCGCTTGTACAAGGGCATATTGTGGTGACACTATAACATTTTCCTGATCTTGGTCAGATTCACTATACTGAACTCACTTTGGCAACAGCCATAGCAAACAAATGTACAAGCGCTTGTACAATTGCATATTGTGGTGACACTATAACATTTTCCGGATCTTGGCCAGGTACACTACACTGAACTCACTTTGGCAACAACCGTAGGAAACAAATGTACAAGCGCTTGTACAATTGCATATTGTGGTGACACTATAACATTTTCCTGATCTTGGCCAGGTACACTACACTGAACTCACTTTGGCAACAGCCATAGCAAACAAATGTACAAGCGCTTGTACAATTGCATATTGTGGTGACACTATAACATTTTCCTGACCTTGGCCAGGTACACTACACTGAACTCACTTTGGCAACAGCCATAGCAAACAAATGTACATGCGGATGCACATTTGTATATTATGGTGACACTATAACATTGGCCTGATCTTCCATGTACATTACACTGAACTCACTTTGGCAACAACCATAGCAAAGAAATGTACAAGCGCTTGTACAAGTGCATATTGTGGTGACACTATAACATTTTCCTGATCTTGGCCAGGTACACTACACTGAACTCACTTTGGCAACAACTATAGCGAACAAATGTACAAGCGCTTGTACAAGTGCATATTGTGGTGACACTATAACATTTTCCTGATCTTGGTCAGATACACTACACTGAACTCACTTTGGCTACAACCGTAGCAAACAAATGTACAAGCGCTTGTACAAGTGCATATTGTGGTGACACTATAACATTTTCCTGATCTTGGTCAGATTCACTATACTGAACTCACTTTGGCAACAGCCATAGCAAACAAATGTACAAGCGCTTGTACAATTGCATATAGTGGTGACACTATAACATTTTCCTGATCTTGGCCAGGTACACTACACTAACCTCACTTTGGCAACAACCGTAGCAAACAAGTGTACAAGCGCTTGTACAAGTGCATATTGTGGTGACACTATAACATTTTCCTGATCTTGACCAGGTACACTACACTGAAATCACTTTGGCAACAGCCATAGCAAACAAATGTACAAGCGCTTGTACAATTGCATATAGTGATGACACTATAACATTTTCCTGATCTTGGCCAGGTACACTACACTGAACTCACTTTAGCAACAACCGTAGCAAACAAATGTACAATCGCTTGTACAATTGCATATTGTGGTGACACTATAACCTTTTCCTGATCTTGGTCAGATACACTACACTGAACTCACTTTGGCTACAACCGTAGCAAACAAATGTACAAGCGCTTGTAGAATTGCATATTGTGGTGACACTATAACATTTTCCTGATCTTGGCCAGGTACACTACACTGAACTCACTTTGGGAACAGCCATAGCAAACAAATGTACAAGCGCTTGTACAATTGCATATAGTGGTGACACTATAACATTTTCCTGATCTTGGCCAGGTACACTACACTAAACTCACTTAGGCAACAACCGTAGCAAACAAATGTACAAGCGATTGTACATTTGTATATTATGGTGACACCATAACATTTGCCTGATCTTCCATGTACATTACACTGAACTCACTTTGGCAACAGCCATAACAAACAAATGTACATGCGCATGTACATTTGTATATTATGGTGACACCATAACATTGGCCTGATCTTCCAGGTACACTACACTGAACTCACTTTGGCAACAACCGTAGCAAACAAATGTACAAGCGCTTGTACAATTGCATATTGTGGTGACACTATAACATTTTCCTCATCTTGGCCAGGTACACTACACTGAACTCACTTTGGGAACAGCCATAGCAAACAAATGTACAAGCGCTTGTACAATTGCATATAGTGGTGACACTATAACATTTTCCTGATCTTGGCCAGGTACACTACACTAAACTCACTTTGGCAACAACCATAGCGAACAAATGTACAAGCGCTTGTACAATTGCATATTGTGGTGAGACTATAACATTTTTCTGATCTTGGCCAGGTACACTACACTGAACTCACTTTGGCAACAGCCATAGCAAACAAATGTACAAGCGCTTGTACAATTGCATATTGTGGTGACACTATAACATTTTCCGGATCTTGGCCAGGTACACTACACTGAACTCACTTTGGCAACAACCGTAGCAAACAAATGTACAAGCGCTTGTACAATTGCATATTGTGGTGACACTATAACATTTTCCTCATCTTGGCCAGGTACACTACACTGAACTCACTTTGGCAACAACCATAGCGAACAAATGTACAAGCGCTTGTACAATTGCATATTGTGGTGACACTATAACATTTTCTTGATCTTGGCCAGGTACACTACACTGAACTCACTTTGGCAACAGCCATAACAAACAAATGTACATGCGCATGTACATTTGTATATTATGGTGACACCATAACATTGGCCTGATCTTCCAGGTACATTACACTGAACTCACTTTGGCAACAACCATAGCAAACAAATGTACAAGAGCTTGTAAAATTGCATATTGTGGTGACACTATAAAATTTTCCTGATCTTGGCCAGGTACACTACACTGAACTCACTTTGGCAACAGCCATAGGAAACCCATGTACAAGCGCTTGTACAATTGCATATTGTAGTGACACTATAATATTTTCCTGATCTTGGTCAGATACACTACACTGAACTCACTTTGGCTACAACCGTAGCAAACAAATGTACAAGCGCTTGTACAAGTGCATATTGTGGTGACACTATAACATTTTCCTGATCTTGGTCAGATACACTACACTGAACTCACTTTGGCAACAGCCATAGCAAACAAATGTACAAGCGCTTGTACAATTGCATATAGTGGTGACACTATAACATTTTCCTGATCTTGGTCAGATACACTACACTGAACTCACTTTGGCAACAGCCATAGCAAACAAATGTACAAGCGCTTGTACAAGTGCATATTGTGGTGACACTATAACATTTTCCTGATCTTGGTCAGATACACTACACTGAACTCACTTTGGCAACAGCCATAGCAAACAAATGTACAAGCGCTTGTACAATTGCATATAGTGGTGACACTATAATATTTTCCTGATCTTGGTCAGATACACTACACTGAACTCACTTTGGCTACAACCGTAGCAAACAAATGTACAAGCGCTTGTACAAGTGCATATTGTGGTGACACTATAACATTTTCCTGATCTTGGTCAGATACACTACACTGAACTCACTTTGGCAACAGCCATAGCAAACAAATGTACAAGCGCTTGTACAAGTGCATATTGTGGTGACACTATAACATTTTCCTGATCTTGGTCAGATACACTACACTGAACTCACTTTGGCAACAGCCATAGCAAACAAATGTACAAGCGCTTGTACAATTGCATATAGTGGTGACACTATAACATTTTCCTGATCTTGGCCAGGTACACTACACTGAACTCACTTTGGCAACAACCGTAGCAAACAAATGTACAAGCGCTTGTACAATTGCATATTGTGGTGACACTATAACATTTTCCGGATCTTGGCCAGGTACACTACACTGAACTCACTTTGGCAACAACCGTAGCAAACAAATGTACAAGCGCTTGTACAATTGCATATTGTGGTGACACTATAACATTTTCCTCATCTTGGCCAGGTACACTACACTGAACTCACTTTGGCAACAACCATAGCGAACAAATGTACAAGCGCTTGTACAATTGCATATTGTGGTGACAGTATAACATTTTCCTGATCTTGGCCAGGTACACTACACTAAACTCACTTTGGCAACAACCATAGCGAACAAATGTACAAGCGCTTGTACAATTGCATATTGTGGTGAGACTATAACATTTTCCTGATCTTGGCCAGGTACACTACACTGAACTCACTTTGGCAACAGCCATAGCAAACAAATGTACAAGCGCTTGTACAATTGCATATTGTGGTGACACTATAACATTTTCCTGATCTTGGTCAGATACACTACACTGAACTCACTTTGGCAACAGCCATAGCAAACAAATGTACAAGCGCTTGTAGAATTGCATATTGTGGTGACACTATAACATTTTCCTCATCTTGGCCAGGTACACTACACTGAACTCACTTTGGCAACAGCCATAGCAAACAAATGTACAAGCGCTTGTACAATTGCATATTGTGGTGACACTATAACATTTTCCGGATCTTGGCCAGGTACACTACACTGAACTCACTTTGGCAACAACCGTAGCAAACAAATGTACAAGCGCTTGTACAATTGCATATTGTGGTGACACTATAACATTTTCCTCATCTTGGCCAGGTACACTACACTGAACTCACTTTGGCAACAACCATAGCGAACAAATGTACAAGCGCTTGTACAATTGCATATTGTGGTGACAGTATAACATTTTCTTGATCTTGGCCAGGTACACTACACTGAACTCACTTTGGCAACAGCCATAACAAACAAATGTACATGCGCATGTACATTTGTATATTATGGTGACACCATAACATTGGCCTGATCTTCCAGGTACATTACACTGAACTCACTTTGGCAACAACCATAGCAAACAAATGTACAAGAGCTTGTAAAATTGCATATTGTGGTGACACTATAAAATTTTCTTGATCTTGGCCAGGTACACTACACTGAACTCACTTTGGCAACAGCCATAGGAAACCCATGTACAAGCGCTTGTACAATTGCATATTGTAGTGACACTATAATATTTTCCTGATCTTGGTCAGATACACTACACTGAACTCACTTTGGCTACAACCGTAGCAAACAAATGTACAAGCGCTTGTACAAGTGCATATTGTGGTGACACTATAACATTTTCCTGATCTTGGTCAGATACACTACACTGAACTCACTTTGGCAACAGCCATAGCAAACAAATGTACAAGCGCTTGTACAATTGCATATAGTGGTGACACTATAACATTTTCCTGATCTTGGCCAGGTACACTACACTGAACTCACTTTGGCAACAGCCATAGCAAACAAATGTACAAGCGCTTGTACAATTTTATATAGTGGTGACACTATAACATTTTCCTGATCTTGGCCAGGTACACTACACTAAACTCACTTTGGCAACAACCGTAGCAAACAAATGTACAAGCGATTGTACATTTGTATATTATGGTGACACCATAACATTTGCCTGATCTTCCATGTACATTACACTGAACTCACTTTGGCAACAACCATAGCAAACAAATGTACAAGCGCTTGTAGAATTGCATATTGTGGTGACACTATAACATTTTCCTGATCTTGGTCAGATACACTACACTGAACTCACTTTGGCTACAACCGTAGCAAACAAATGTACAAGCGCTTGTAGAATTGCATATTGTGGTGACACTATAACATTTTCCTGATCTTGGTCAGATACACTACACTGAACTCACTTTGGCTACAACCGTAGCAAACAAATGTACAAGCGCTTGTACAAGTGCATATTGTGGTGAAACTATAACATTTTCCTGATCTTGGTCAGATACACTACACTGAACTCACTTTGGCAACAGCCATAGCAAACAAATGTACAAGCGCTTGTACAATTGCATATAGTGGTGACACTATAACATTTTCCTGATCTTTTCCCGGTACACTACACTGAACTTACTTTGGCAACAGCCATAGCAAACAAATGTACAAACGCTTGTACAATTGCATATTGAGGTGACACTATAAAATTTTCCTGATCTTGGCCAGGTACACTACACTGAACTCACTTTGGCAACAGCCATAGGAAACAAATGTACAAGCGCTTGTACAATTGCATATTGTGGTGACGCTATAATATTTTCCTGATCTTGGCCAGGTACACTACACTGAACTCACTTTGGCAACAATCGTAGCAAACAAATGTACAAGCGCTTGTACAATTGCATATTGTGGTGACACTATAACATTTTCCTGATCTTGGCCAGGTACACTACACTGAACTCACTTTAGCAACAACCGTAGCAAACAAATGTACAATCGCTTGTACAATTGCATATTGTGGTGACACTATAACATTTTCCTGATCTTGGCCAGGTACACTACACTGAACTCACTTTAGCAACAACCGTAGCAAACAAATGTACAATCGCTTGTACAATTGCATATTGTGGTGACACTATAACCTTTTCCTGATCTTGGTCAGATACACTACACTGAACTCACTTTGGCTACAACCATAGCAAACAAATGTACAAGCGCTTGTAGAATTGCATATTGTGGTGACACTATAACATTTTCCTGATCTTGGCCAGGTACACTACACTGAACTCACTTTAGCAACAACCGTAGCAAACAAATGTACAATCGCTTGTACAATTGCATATTGTGGTGACACTATAACCTTTTCCTGATCTTGGTCAGATACACTACACTGAACTCACTTTGGCTACAACCATAGCAAACAAATGTACAAGCGCTTGTAGAATTGCATATTGTGGTGACACTATAACATTTTCCTGATCTTGGCCAGGTACACTACACTGAACTCACTTTGGCTACAACCGTAGCAAACAAACGTACAAGCGCTTGTAGAATTGCATATAGTGGTGACACTATAACATTTTCCTGATCTTGGCCAGGTACACTACACTGAACTCACTTTGGCAACAGCCATAGGAAACAAATGTACAAGCGCTTGTACAATTGCATATTGTGGTGACGCTATAATATTTTCCTGATCTTGGCCAGGTACACTACACTGAACTCACTTTGGCAACAATCGTAGCAAACAAATGTACAAGCGCTTGTACAATTGCATATTGTGGTCACACTATAACATTTTCCTGATCTTGGTCAGATACACTACACTGAACTCACTTTGGCTACAACCGTAGCAAACAAATGTACAAGCGCTTGTACAAGTGCATATTGTGGTGACACTATAACATTTTCCTGATCTTGGTCAGATACACTATACTGAACTCACTTTGGCAACAGCCATAGCAAACAAATGTACAAGCGCTTGTACAATTGCATATAGTGGTGACACTATAACATTTTCCTGATCTTGGCCAGGTACACTACACTAACCTCACTTTGGCAACAACCGTAGCAAACAAATGTACAAGCGCTTGTACAAGTGCATATTGTGGTGACACTATAACATTTTCCTGATCTTGACCAGGTACACTACACTGAACTCACTTTGGCAACAGCCATAGCAAACAAATGTACAAGCGCTTGTACAATTGCATATAGTGGTGACACTATAACATTTTCCTGATCTTGGCCAGGTACACTACACTGAACTCACTTTAGCAACAACCGTAGCAAACAAATGTACAATCGCTTGTACAATTGCATATTGTGGTGACACTATAACCTTTTCCTGATCTTGGTCAGATACACTACACTGAACTCACTTTGGCTACAACCGTAGCAAACAAATGTACAAGCGCTTGTAGAATTGCATATTGTGGTGACACTATAACATTTTCCTGATCTTGGCCAGGTACACTACACTGAACTCACTTTGGGAACAGCCATAGCAAACAAATGTACAAGCGCTTGTACAATTGCATATAGTGGTGACACTATAACATTTTCCTGGTCTTGGCCAGGTACACTACACTAAACTCACTTTGGCAACAACCGTAGCAAACAAATGTACAAGCGATTTTACATTTGTATATTATGGTGACACCATAACATTTGCCTGATCTTCCATGTACATTACACTGAACTCACTTTGGCAACAGCCATAACAAACAAATGTACATGCGCATGTACATTTGTATATTATGGTGACACCATAACATTGGCCTGATCTTCCAGGTACACTACACTGAACTCACTTTGGCAACAACCGTAGCAAACAAATGTACAAGCGCTTGTACAATTGCATATTGTGGTGACACTATAACATTTTCCTCATCTTGGCCAGGTACACTACACTGAACTCACTTTGGGAACAGCCATAGCAAACAAATGTACAAGCGCTTGTACAATTGCATATAGTGGTGACACTATAACATTTTCCTGATCTTGGCCAGGTACACTACACTAAACTCACTTTGGCAACAACCATAGCGAACAAATGTACAAGCGCTTGTACAATTGCATATTGTGGTGAGACTATAACATTTTCCTGATCTTGGCCAGGTACACTACACTGAACTCACTTTGGCAACAGCCATAGCAAACAAATGTACAAGCGCTTGTACAGTTGCATATTGTGGTGACACTATAACATTTTCCGGATCTTGGCCAGGTACACTACACTGAACTCACTTTGGCAACAACCGTAGCAAACAAATGTACAAGCGCTTGTACAATTGCATATTGTGGTGACACTATAACATTTTCCTCATCTTGGCCAGGTACACTACACTGAACTCACTTTGGCAACAACCATAGCGAACAAATGTACAAGCGCTTGTACAATTGCATATTGTGGTGACAGTATAACATTTTCTTGATCTTGGCCAGGTACACTACACTGAACTCACTTTGGCAACAACCGTAGCAAACAAATGTACAAGCGCTTGTACAATTGCATATTGTGGTGACACTATAACATTTTCCTCATCTTGGCCAGGTACACTACACTGAACTCACTTTGGCAACAACCATAGCGAACAAATGTACAAGCGCTTGTACAATTGCATATTGTGGTGACAGTATAACATTTTCTTGATCTTGGCCAGGTACACTACACTGAACTCACTTTGGCAACAGCCATAACAAACAAATGTACATGCGCATGTACATTTGTATATTATGGTGACACCATAACATTGGCCTGATCTTCCAGGTACATTACACTGAACTCACTTTGGCAACAACCATAGCAAACAAATGTACAAGAGCTTGTACAATTGCATATTGTGGTGACACTATAATATTTTCCTGATCTTGGTCAGATACACTACACTGAACTCACTTTGGCTACAACCGTAGCAAACAAATGTACAAGCGCTTGTACAAGTGCATATTGTGGTGACACTATAACATTTTCCTGATCTTGGTCAGATACACTACACTGAACTCACTTTGGCAACAGCCATAGCAAACAAATGTACAAGCGCTTGTACAATTGCATATAGTGGTGACACTATAACATTTTCCTGATCTTGGCCAGGTACACTACACTGAACTCACTTTGGCAACAACCGTAGCAAACAAATGTACAAGCGCTTGTACAAGTGCATATTGTGGTGACACTATAACATTTCCTGATCTTGACCAGGTACACTACACTGAACTCACTTTGGCAACAGCCATAGCAAACAAATGTACAAGCGCATGTACAATTGCATATAGTGGTGACACTATAACATTTTCCTGATCTTGGCCAGGTACACTACACTAAACTCACTTTGGCAACAACCGTAGCAAACAAATGTACAAGCGCTTGTACAATTGCATATAGTGGTGACACTATAACATTTTCCTGATTTTGGCCAGGTACACTACACTAAACTCACTTTGGCAACAACCGTAGCAAACAAATGTACAAGCGCTTGTACAATTGCATATTGTGGTGACACTATAACATTTTCCTGATCTTGGTCCGATACACTACACTGAACTCACTTTGGCTACAACCGTAGCAAACAAACGTACAACCGCTTGTAGAATTGCATATAGTGGTGACACTATAACATTTTCCTGATCTTGGCCAGGTACACTACACTGAACTCACTTTGGCAACAGCCATAGCAAACAAATGTACAAGCGCTTGTACAATTTTATATAGTGGTGACACTATAACATTTTCCTGATCTTGGCCAGGTACACTACACTAAACTCACTTTGAGAACAACCGTAGCAAACAAATGTACAAGCGATTGTACATTTGTATATTATGGTGACACCATAACATTTGCCTGATCTTCCATGTACATTACACTGAACTCACTTTGGCAACAACCATAGCAAACAAATGTACAAGCGCTTGTAGAATTGCATATTGTGGTGACACTATAACATTTTCCTGATCTTGGCCAGGTACACTACACTGAACTCACTTTGGCAACAGCCATAGCAAACAAATGTACAAGCGCATGTACAATTGCATATAGTGGTGACACTATAACATTTTCCTGATCTTGGCCAGGTACACTACACTAAACTCACTTTGGCAACAACCGTAGCAAACAAATGTACAAGCGCTTGTACAATTGCATATAGTGGTGACACTATAACATTTTCCTGATCTTGGCCAGGTACACTACACTAACCTCACTTTGGCAACAACCGTAGCAAACAAATGTACAAGCGCTTGTACAAGTGCATATTGTGGTGACACTATAACATTTTCCTGATCTTGACCAGGTACACTATACTGAACTCACTTTGGCAACAGCCATAGCAAACAAATGTACAAGCGCTTGTACAAGTGCATATTGTGGTGACACTATAAGATTTTCCTGATCTTGACCAGGTACACTACACTGAAATCACTTTGGCAACAGCCATAGCAAACAAATGTACAAGCGCTTGTACAATTGCATATAGTGATGACACTATAACATTTTCCTGATCTTGGCCAGGTACACTACACTGAACTCACTTTAGCAACAACCGTAGCAAACAAATGTACAATCGCTTGTACAATTGCATATTGTGGTGACACTATAACCTTTTCCTGATCTTGGTCAGATACACTACACTGAACTCACTTTGGCTACAACCGTAGCAAACAAATGTACAAGCGCTTGTAGAATTGCATATTGTGGTGACACTATAACATTTTCCTGATCTTGGCCAGGTACACTACACTGAACTCACTTTGGCAACAGCCATAGCAAACAAATGTACAAGCGCATGTACAATTGCATATAGTGGTGACACTATAACATTTTCCTGATCTTGGCCAGGTACACTACACTAAACTCACTTTGGCAACAACCGTAGCAACCAAATGTACAAGCGCTTGTACAATTGCATATAGTGGTGACACTATAACATTTTCCTGATCTTGGTCAGATACACTACACTGAACTCACTTTGGCTACAACCATAGCAAACAAATGTACAAGCGCTTGTAGAATTGCATATTGTGGTGACACTATAACATTTTCCTGATCTTGGCCAGGTACACTACACTGAACTCACTTTGGCAACAGCCATAGCAAACAAATGTACAAGCGCATGTACAATTGCATATAGTGGTGACACTATAACATTTTCCTGATCTTGGCCAGGTACACTACACTGAACTTACTTTAGCAACAACCGTAGCAAACAAATGTACAATCGCTTGTACAATTGCATATTGTGGTGACACTATAACATTTTCTCGATCTTGGCCAGGTACACTACACTGAACTCACTTTAGCAACAACCGTAGCAAACAAATGTACAATCGCTTGTACAATTGCATATTGTGGTGACACTATAACCTTTTCCTGATCTTGGTCAGATACACTACACTGAACTCACTTTGGCTACAACCATAGCAAACAAATGTACAAGCGCTTGTAGAATTGCATATTGTGGTGACACTATAACATTTTCCTGATCTTGGCCAGGTACACTACACTGAACTCACTTTAGCAACAACCGTAGCAAACAAATGTACAATCGCTTGTACAATTGCATATTGTGGTGACACTATAACCTTTTCCTGATCTTGGTCAGATACACTACACTGAACTCACTTTGGCTACAACCATAGCAAACAAATGTACAAGCGCTTGTAGAATTGCATATTGTGGTGACACTATAACATTTTCCTGATCTTGGCCAGGTACACTACACTGAACTCACTTTGGCAACAGCCATAGCAAACAAATGTACAAGCGCATGTACAATTGCATATAGTGGTGACACTATAACATTTTCCTGATCTTGGCCAGGTACACTACACTGAACTCACTTTAGCAACAACCGTAGCAAACAAATGTACAAGCGCATGTACAATTGCATATAGTGGTGACACTATAACATTTTCCTGATCTTGGCCAGGTACACTACACTGAACTCACTTTGGCTACAACCATAGCAAACAAATGTACAAGCGCATGTACAATTGCATATAGTGGTGACACTATAACATTTTCCTGATCTTGACCAGGTACACTACACTAACCTCACTTTGGCAACAACCGTATCAAACAAATGTACAAGCGCTTGTACAAGTGCATATTGTGGTGACACTATAACATTTTCCTGATCTTGACCAGGTACACTATACTGAACTCACTTTGGCAACAGCCATAGCAAACAAATGTACAAGCGCTTGTACAATTGCATATAGTGGTGACACTATAACATTTTCCTGATCTTGGCCAGGTACACTACACTGAACTCACTTTAGCAACAACCGTAGCAAACAAATGTACAAGCGCATGTACAATTGCATATAGTGGTGACACTATAACATTTTCCTGATCTTGGCCAGGTACACTACACTGAACTCACTTTGGCTACAACCATAGCAAACAAATGTACAAGCGCATGTACAATTGCATATAGTGGTGACACTATAACATTTTCCTGATCTTGACCAGGTACACTACACTAACCTCACTTTGGCAACAACCGTAGCAAACAAATGTACAAGCGCTTGTAGAATTGCATATTGTGGTGACACTATAACATTTTCCTGATCTTGGCCAGGTACACTACACTGAACTCACTTTGGCTACAACCATATCAAACAAATGTACAAGCGCATGTACAATTGCATATAGTGGTGACACTATAACATTTTCCTGATCTTGGCCAGGTACACTACACTGAACTCACTTTAGCAACAACCGTAGCAAACAAATGTACAAGCGCATGTACAATTGCATACAGTGGTGACACTATAACATTTTCCTGATCTTGGCCAGGTACACTACACTGAACTCACTTTAGCAACAACCGTAGCAAACAAATGTACAATCGCTTGTACAATTGCATATTGTGGTGACACTATAACCTTTTCCTGATCTTGGTCAGATACACTACACTGAACTCACTTTGGCTACAACCATAGCAAACAAATGTACAAGCGCTTGTAGAATTGCATATTGTGGTGACACTATAACATTTTCCTGATCTTGGCCAGGTACACTACACTGAACTCACTTTGGCAACAGCCATAGCAAACAAATGTACAAGCGCATGTACAATTGCATATAGTGGTGACACTATAACATTTTCCTGATCTTGGCCAGGTACACTACACTAAACTCACTTTGGCAACAACCGTAGCAAACAAATGTACAAGCGCTTGTACAATTGCATATAGTGGTGACACTATAACATTTTCCTGATCTTGGCCAGGTACACTACACTAACCTCACTTTGGCAACAACCGTAGCAAACAAATGTACAAGCGCTTGTACAAGTGCATATTGTGGTGACACTATAACATTTTCCTGATCTTGACCAGGTACACTACACTAACCTCACTTTGGCAACAACCGTAGCAAACAAATGTGCAAGCGCTTGTACAAGTGCATATTGTGGTGACACTATAACATTTTCCTGATCTTGGTCAGATACACTACACTGAACTCACTTTGGCAACAGCCATAGCAAACAAATGTACAAGCGCTTGTACAAGTGCATATTGTGGTGACACTATAACATTTCCTGATCTTGACCAGGTACACTACACTGAACTCACTTTGGCAACAGCCATAGCAAACAAATGTACAAGCGCATGTACAATTGCATATAGTGGTGACACTATAACATTTTCCTGATCTTGGCCAGGTACACTACACTGAACTCACTTTGGCAACAGCCATAGCAAACAAATGTACAAGCGCTTGTACAATTGCATATAGTGGTGACACTATAACATTTTCCTGATCTTGGCCAGGTACACTACACTGAACTCACTTTGGCAACAACCGTAGCAAACAAATGTACAAGCGCTTGTACAAGTGCATATTGTGGTGACACTATAACATTTCCTGATCTTGACCAGGTACACTACACTGAACTCACTTTGGCAACAGCCATAGCAAACAAATGTACAAGCGCATGTACAATTGCATATAGTGGTGACACTATAACATTTTCCTGATCTTGGCCAGGTACACTACACTAAACTCACTTTGGCAACAACCGTAGCAAACAAATGTACAAGCGCTTGTACAATTGCATATAGTGGTGACACTATAACATTTTCCTGATCTTGGCCAGGTACACTACACTAAACTCACTTTGGCAACAACCGTAGCAAACAAATGTACAAGCGCTTGTACAATTGCATATTGTGGTGACACTATAACATTTTCCTGATCTTGGTCCGATACACTACACTGAACTCACTTTGGCTACAACCGTAGCAAACAAACGTACAACCGCTTGTAGAATTGCATATAGTGGTGACACTATAACATTTTCCTGATCTTGGCCAGGTACACTACACTGAACTCACTTTGGCAACAGCCATAGCAAACAAATGTACAAGCGCTTGTACAATTTTATATAGTGGTGACACTATAACATTTTCCTGATCTTGGCCAGGTACACTACACTAAACTCACTTTGAGAACAACCGTAGCAAACAAATGTACAAGCGATTGTACATTTGTATATTATGGTGACACCATAACATTTGCCTGATCTTCCATGTACATTACACTGAACTCACTTTGGCAACAACCATAGCAAACAAATGTACAAGCGCTTGTAGAATTGCATATTGTGGTGACACTATAACATTTTCCTGATCTTGGCCAGGTACACTACACTGAACTCACTTTGGCAACAGCCATAGCAAACAAATGTACAAGCGCATGTACAATTGCATATAGTGGTGACACTATAACATTTTCCTGATCTTGGCCAGGTACACTACACTAAACTCACTTTGGCAACAACCGTAGCAAACAAATGTACAAGCGCTTGTACAATTGCATATAGTGGTGACACTATAACATTTTCCTGATCTTGGCCAGGTACACTACACTAACCTCACTTTGGCAACAACCGTAGCAAACAAATGTACAAGCGCTTGTACAAGTGCATATTGTGGTGACACTATAACATTTTCCTGATCTTGACCAGGTACACTATACTGAACTCACTTTGGCAACAGCCATAGCAAACAAATGTACAAGCGCTTGTACAAGTGCATATTGTGGTGACACTATAAGATTTTCCTGATCTTGACCAGGTACACTACACTGAAATCACTTTGGCAACAGCCATAGCAAACAAATGTACAAGCGCTTGTACAATTGCATATAGTGATGACACTATAACATTTTCCTGATCTTGGCCAGGTACACTACACTGAACTCACTTTAGCAACAACCGTAGCAAACAAATGTACAATCGCTTGTACAATTGCATATTGTGGTGACACTATAACCTTTTCCTGATCTTGGTCAGATACACTACACTGAACTCACTTTGGCTACAACCGTAGCAAACAAATGTACAAGCGCTTGTAGAATTGCATATTGTGGTGACACTATAACATTTTCCTGATCTTGGCCAGGTACACTACACTGAACTCACTTTGGCAACAGCCATAGCAAACAAATGTACAAGCGCATGTACAATTGCATATAGTGGTGACACTATAACATTTTCCTGATCTTGGCCAGGTACACTACACTAAACTCACTTTGGCAACAACCGTAGCAACCAAATGTACAAGCGCTTGTACAATTGCATATAGTGGTGACACTATAACATTTTCCTGATCTTGGTCAGATACACTACACTGAACTCACTTTGGCTACAACCATAGCAAACAAATGTACAAGCGCTTGTAGAATTGCATATTGTGGTGACACTATAACATTTTCCTGATCTTGGCCAGGTACACTACACTGAACTCACTTTGGCAACAGCCATAGCAAACAAATGTACAAGCGCATGTACAATTGCATATAGTGGTGACACTATAACATTTTCCTGATCTTGGCCAGGTACACTACACTGAACTTACTTTAGCAACAACCGTAGCAAACAAATGTACAATCGCTTGTACAATTGCATATTGTGGTGACACTATAACATTTTCTCGATCTTGGCCAGGTACACTACACTGAACTCACTTTAGCAACAACCGTAGCAAACAAATGTACAATCGCTTGTACAATTGCATATTGTGGTGACACTATAACCTTTTCCTGATCTTGGTCAGATACACTACACTGAACTCACTTTGGCTACAACCATAGCAAACAAATGTACAAGCGCTTGTAGAATTGCATATTGTGGTGACACTATAACATTTTCCTGATCTTGGCCAGGTACACTACACTGAACTCACTTTAGCAACAACCGTAGCAAACAAATGTACAATCGCTTGTACAATTGCATATTGTGGTGACACTATAACCTTTTCCTGATCTTGGTCAGATACACTACACTGAACTCACTTTGGCTACAACCATAGCAAACAAATGTACAAGCGCTTGTAGAATTGCATATTGTGGTGACACTATAACATTTTCCTGATCTTGGCCAGGTACACTACACTGAACTCACTTTGGCAACAGCCATAGCAAACAAATGTACAAGCGCATGTACAATTGCATATAGTGGTGACACTATAACATTTTCCTGATCTTGGCCAGGTACACTACACTGAACTCACTTTAGCAACAACCGTAGCAAACAAATGTACAAGCGCATGTACAATTGCATATAGTGGTGACACTATAACATTTTCCTGATCTTGGCCAGGTACACTACACTGAACTCACTTTGGCTACAACCATAGCAAACAAATGTACAAGCGCATGTACAATTGCATATAGTGGTGACACTATAACATTTTCCTGATCTTGACCAGGTACACTACACTAACCTCACTTTGGCAACAACCGTATCAAACAAATGTACAAGCGCTTGTACAAGTGCATATTGTGGTGACACTATAACATTTTCCTGATCTTGACCAGGTACACTATACTGAACTCACTTTGGCAACAGCCATAGCAAACAAATGTACAAGCGCTTGTACAATTGCATATAGTGGTGACACTATAACATTTTCCTGATCTTGGCCAGGTACACTACACTGAACTCACTTTAGCAACAACCGTAGCAAACAAATGTACAAGCGCATGTACAATTGCATATAGTGGTGACACTATAACATTTTCCTGATCTTGGCCAGGTACACTACACTGAACTCACTTTGGCTACAACCATAGCAAACAAATGTACAAGCGCATGTACAATTGCATATAGTGGTGACACTATAACATTTTCCTGATCTTGACCAGGTACACTACACTAACCTCACTTTGGCAACAACCGTAGCAAACAAATGTACAAGCGCTTGTAGAATTGCATATTGTGGTGACACTATAACATTTTCCTGATCTTGGCCAGGTACACTACACTGAACTCACTTTGGCTACAACCATATCAAACAAATGTACAAGCGCATGTACAATTGCATATAGTGGTGACACTATAACATTTTCCTGATCTTGGCCAGGTACACTACACTGAACTCACTTTAGCAACAACCGTAGCAAACAAATGTACAAGCGCATGTACAATTGCATACAGTGGTGACACTATAACATTTTCCTGATCTTGGCCAGGTACACTACACTGAACTCACTTTAGCAACAACCGTAGCAAACAAATGTACAATCGCTTGTACAATTGCATATTGTGGTGACACTATGACCTTTTCCTGATCTTGGTCAGATACACTACACTGAACTCACTTTGGCTACAACCATAGCAAACAAATGTACAAGCGCTTGTAGAATTGCATATTGTGGTGACACTATAACATTTTCCTGATCTTGGCCAGGTACACTACACTGAACTCACTTTGGCAACAGCCATAGCAAACAAATGTACAAGCGCATGTACAATTGCATATAGTGGTGACACTATAACATTTTCCTGATCTTGGCCAGGTACACTACACTAAACTCACTTTGGCAACAACCGTAGCAAACAAATGTACAAGCGCTTGTACAATTGCATATAGTGGTGACACTATAACATTTTCCTGATCTTGGCCAGGTACACTACACTAACCTCACTTTGGCAACAACCGTAGCAAACAAATGTACAAGCGCTTGTACAAGTGCATATTGTGGTGACACTATAACATTTTCCTGATCTTGACCAGGTACACTACACTAACCTCACTTTGGCAACAACCGTAGCAAACAAATGTGCAAGCGCTTGTACAAGTGCATATTGTGGTGACACTATAACATTTTCCTGATCTTGACCAGGTACACTATACTGAACTCACTTTGGCAACAGCCATAGCAAACAAATGTACAAGCGCTTGTACAATTGCATATAGTGGTGACACTATAACATTTTCCTGATCTTGGTCAGATACACTACACTGAACTCACTTTGGCAACAGCCATAGCAAACAAATGTACAAGCGCATGTACAATTGCATATAGTGGTGACACTATAACATTTTCCTGATCTTGGCCAGGTACACTACACTAAACTCACTTTGGCAACAACCGTAGCAACCAAATGTACAAGCGCTTGTACAATTGCATATAGTGGTGACACTATAACATTTTCCTGATCTTGGCCAGGTACACTACACTGAACTCACTTTAGCAACAACCGTAGCAAACAAATGTACAAGCGCATGTACAATTGCATACAGTGGTGACACTATAACATTTTCCTGATCTTGGCCAGGTACACTACACTGAACTCACTTTAGCAACAACCGTAGCAAACAAATGTACAATCGCTTGTACAATTGCATATTGTGGTGACACTATAACCTTTTCCTGATCTTGGTCAGATACACTACACTGAACTCACTTTGGCTACAACCATAGCAAACAAATGTACAATCGCTTGTACAATTGCATATTGTGGTGACACTATAACATTTTCCTGATCTTGGCCAGGTACACTACACTGAACTCACTTTAGCAACAACCGTAGCAAACAAATGTACAATCGCTTGTACAATTGCATATTGTGGTGACACTATAACCTTTTCCTGATCTTGGTCAGATACACTACACTGAACTCACTTTGGCTACAACCATAGCAAACAAATGTACAAGCGCTTGTAGAATTGCATATTGTGGTGACACTATAACATTTTCCTGATCTTGGCCAGGTACACTACACTGAACTCACTTTAGCAACAACCGTAGCAAACAAATGTACAATCGCTTGTACAATTGCATATTGTGGTGACACTATAACCTTTTCCTGATCTTGGTCAGATACACTACACTGAACTCACTTTGGCTACAACCATAGCAAACAAATGTACAAGCGCTTGTAGAATTGCATATTGTGGTGACACTATAACATTTTCCTGATCTTGGCCAGGTACACTACACTGAACTCACTTTGGCAACAGCCATAGCAAACAAATGTACAAGCGCATGTACAATTGCATATAGTGGTGACACTATAACATTTTCCTGATCTTGGCCAGGTACACTACACTGAACTCACTTTAGCAACAACCGTAGCAAACAAATGTACAAGCGCATGTACAATTGCATATTATGGTGACACCATAACATTGGCCTGATCTTCCATGTACATTACACTGAACTCACTTTGGCAACAGCTATAGCAAACAAATGTACAAGCGCATGTACAATTGCATATAGTGGTGACACTATAACATTTTCCTGATCTTGACCAGGTACACTACACTAACCTCACTTTGGCAACAACCGTATCAAACAAATGTACAAGCGCTTGTACAAGTCCATATTGTGGTGACACTATAACATTTTCCTGATCTTGACCAGGTACACTATACTGAACTCACTTTGGCAACAGCCATAGCAAACAAATGTACAAGCGCTTGTACAATTGCATATAGTGGTGACACTATAACATTTTCCTGATCTTGGCCAGGTACACTACACTGAACTCACTTTAGCAACAACCGTAGCAAACAAATGTACAAGCGCATGTACAATTGCATATAGTGGTGACACTATAACATTTTCCTGATCTTGGCCAGGTACACTACACTGAACTCACTTTGGCTACAACCATAGCAAACAAATGTACAAGCGCATGTACAATTGCATATAGTGGTGACACTATAACATTTTCCTGATCTTGACCAGGTACACTACACTAACCTCACTTTGGCAACAACCGTAGCAAACAAATGTACAAGCGCTTGTAGAATTGCATATTGTGGTGACACTATAACATTTTCCTGATCTTGGCCAGGTACACTACACTGAACTCACTTTGGCTACAACCATAGCAAACAAATGTACAAGCGCATGTACAATTGCATATAGTGGTGACACTATAACATTTTCCTGATCTTGGCCAGGTACACTACACTGAACTCACTTTAGCAACAACCGTAGCAAACAAATGTACAAGCGCATGTACAATTGCATACAGTGGTGACACTATAACATTTTCCTGATCTTGGCCAGGTACACTACACTGAACTCACTTTAGCAACAACCGTAGCAAACAAATGTACAATCGCTTGTACAATTGCATATTGTGGTGACACTATAACCTTTTCCTGATCTTGGTCAGATACACTACACTGAACTCACTTTGGCTACAACCATAGCAAACAAATGTACAAGCGCTTGTAGAATTGCATATTGTGGTGACACTATAACATTTTCCTGATCTTGGCCAGGTACACTTCACTGAACTCACTTTGGCAACAGCCATAGCAAACAAATGTACAAGCGCATGTACAATTGCATATAGTGGTGACACTATAACATTTTCCTGATCTTGGCCAGGTACACTACACTAAACTCACTTTGGCAACAACCGTAGCAAACAAATGTACAAGCGCTTGTACAATTGCATATAGTGGTGACACTATAACATTTTCCTGATCTTGGCCAGGTACACTACACTAACCTCACTTTGGCAACAACCGTAGCAAACAAATGTACAAGCGCTTGTACAAGTGCATATTGTGGTGACACTATAACATTTTCCTGATCTTGACCAGGTACACTACACTAACCTCACTTTGGCAACAACCGTAGCAAACAAATGTGCAAGCGCTTGTACAAGTGCATATTGTGGTGACACTATAACATTTTCCTGATCTTGACCAGGTACACTATACTGAACTCACTTTGGCAACAGCCATAGCAAACAAATGTACAAGCGCTTGTACAATTGCATATAGTGGTGACACTATAACATTTTCCTGATCTTGGCCAGGTACACTACACTAACCTCACTTTGGCAACAACCGTAGCAAACAAATGTACAAGCGCTTGTACAAGTGCATATTGTGGTGACACTATAACATTTTCCTGATCTTGACCAGGTACACTACACTGAAATCACTTTGGCAACAGCCATAGCAAACAAATGTACAAGCGCTTGTACAATTGCATATAGTGATGACATTATAACATTTTCCTGATCTTGGCCAGGTACACTACACTGAACTCACTTTAGCAACAACCGTAGCAAACAAATGTACAATCGCTTGTACAATTGCATATTGTAGTGACACTATAACCTTTTCCTGATCTTGGTCAGATACACTACACTGAACTCACTTTGGCTACAACCGTAGCAAACAAATGTACAAGCGCTTGTAGAATTGCATATTGTGGTGACACTATAACATTTTCCTGATCTTGGCCAGGTACACTACACTGAACTCACTTTGGGAACAGCCATAGCAAACAAATGTACAAGCGCTTGTACAATTGCATATAGTGGTGACACTATAACATTTTCCTGATCTTGGCCAGGTACACTACACTAAACTCACTTTGGCAACAGCCATAGCAAACAAATGTACAAGCGCTTGTACAATTGCATATAGTGGTGACACTATAACATTTTCCTGATCTTGGCCAGGTACACTACACTAAACTCACTTTGGCAACAACCATAGCGAACAAATGTACAAGCGCTTGTACAATTGCATATTGTGGTGAGACTATAACATTTTCCTGATCTTGGCCAGGTACACTACACTGAACTCACTTTGGCAACAGCCATAGCAAACAAATGTACAAGCGCTTGTACAATTGCATATTGTGGTGACACTATAACATTTGCCTGATCTTCCATGTACATTACACTGAACTCACTTTGGCAACAGCCATAACAAACAAATGTACATGCGCATGTACATTTGTATATTATGGTGACACCATAACATTGGCCTGATCTTCCAGGTACACTACACTGAACTCACTTTGGCAACAACCGTAGCAAACAAATGTACAAGCGCTTGTACAATTGCATATTGTGGTGACACTATAACATTTTCCTCATCTTGGCCAGGTACACTACACTGAACTCACTTTGGGAACAGCCATAGCAAACAAATGTACAAGCGCTTGTACAATTGCATATAGTGGTGACACTATAACATTTTCCTGATCTTGGCCAGGTACACTACACTAAACTCACTTTGGCAACAACCATAGCGAACAAATGTACAAGCGCTTGTACAATTGCATATTGTGGTGAGACTATAACATTTTCCTGATCTTGGCCAGGTACACTACACTGAACTCACTTTGGCAACAGCCATAGCAAACAAATGTACAAGCGCTTGTACAATTGCATATTGTGGTGACACTATAACATTTTCCGGATCTTGGCCAGGTACACTACACTAAACTCACTTTGGCAACAACCGTAGCAAACAAATGTACAAGCGCTTGTACAATTGCATATTGTGGTGACACTAAAACATTTTCCTCATCTTGGCCAGGTACACTACACTGAACTCACTTTGGGAACAGCCATAGCAAACAAATGTACAAGCGCTTGTACAATTGCATATAGTGGTGACACTATAACATTTTCCTGATCTTGGCCAGGTACACTACACTAAACTCACTTTGGCAACAACCATAGCGAACAAATGTACAAGCGCTTGTACAATTGCATATTGTGGTGAGACTATAACATTTTCCTGATCTTGGCCAGGTACACTACACTGAACTCACTTTGGCAACAGCCATAGCAAACAAATGTACAAGCGCTTGTACAATTGCATATTGTGGTGACACTATAACATTTTCCGGATCTTGGCCAGGTACACTACACTGAACTCACTTTGGCAACAACCGTAGCAAACAAATGTACAAGCGCTTGTACAATTGCATATTGTGGTGACACTATAACATTTTCCTCATCTTGGCCAGGTACACTACACTGAACTCACTTTGGCAACAACCATAGCGAACAAATGTACAAGCGCTTGTACAATTGCATATTGTGGTGACAGTATAACATTTTCTTGATCTTGGCCAGGTACACTACACTGAACTCACTTTGGCAACAGCCATAACAAACAAATGTACATGCGCATGTACATTTGTATATTATGGTGACACCATAACATTGGCCTGATCTTCCAAGGACATTACACTGAACTCACTTTGGCAACAACCATAGCAAACAAATGTACAAGAGCTTGTAAAATTGCATATTGTGGTGACACTATAAAATTTTCCTGATCTTGGCCAGGTACACTACACTGAACTCACTTTGGCAACAGCCATAGGAAACACATGTACAAGCGCTTGTACAATTGCATATTGTGGTGACACTATAATATTTTCCTGATATTGGTCAGATACACTACACTGAACTCACTTTGGCTACAACCGTAGCAAACAAATGTACAAGCGCTTGTACAAGTGCATATTGTGGTGACACTATAACATTTTCCTGATCTTGGTCAGATACACTACACTGAACTCACTTTGGCAACAGCCATAGCAAACAAATGTACAAGCGCTTGTACAATTGCATATAGTGGTGACACTATAACATTTTCCTGATCTTGGCCAGGTACACTACACTGAACTCACTTTGGCAACAACCGTAGCAAACAAATGTACAAGCGCTTGTACAAGTGCATATTGTGGTGACACTATAACATTTCCTGATCTTGACCAGGTACACTACACTGAACTCACTTTGGCAACAGCCATAGCAAACAAATGTACAAGCGCATGTACAATTGCATATAGTGGTGACACTATAACATTTTCCTGATCTTGGCCAGGTACACTACACTAAACTCACTTTGGCAACAACCGTAGCAAACAAATGTACAAGCGCTTGTACATTTGCATATTGTGGTGACACTATAACATTTTCCTGATCTTGGTCAGATACACTACACTGAACTCACTTTGGCTACAACCGTAGCAAACAAATGTACAAGCGCTTGTAGAATTGCATATTGTGGTGACACTATAACATTTTCCTGATCTTGGCCAGGTACACTACACTGAACTCACTTTGGCAACAGCCATAGCAAACAAATGTACAAGCGCTTGTACAATTTTATATAGTGGTGACACTATAACATTTTCCTGATCTTGGCCAGGTACACTACACTAAACTCACTTTGGCAACAACCGTAGCAAACAAATGTACAAGCGATTGTACATTTGTATATTATGGTGACACCATAACATTTGCCTGATCTTCCATGTACATTACACTGAACTCACTTTGGCAACAACCATAGCAAACAAATGTACAAGCGCTTGTAGAATTGCATATTGTGGTGACACTATAACATTTTCCTGATCTTGGTCAGATACACTACACTGAACTCACTTTGGCTACAACCGTAGCAAACAAATGTACAAGCGCTTGTAGAATTGCATATTGTGGTGACACTATAACATTTTCCTGATCTTGGTCAGATACACTACACTGAACTCACTTTGGCTACAACCGTAGCAAACAAATGTACAAGCGCTTGTACAAGTGCATATTGTGGTGAAACTATAACATTTTCCTGATCTTGGTCAGATACACTACACTGAACTCACTTTGGCAACAGCCATAGCAAACAAATGTACAAGCGCTTGTACAATTGCATATAGTGGTGACACTATAACATTTTCCTGATCTTTTCCCGGTACACTACACTGAACTTACTTTGGCAACAGCCATAGCAAACAAATGTACAAACGATTGTACAATTGCATATTGAGGTGACACTATAAAATTTTCCTGATCTTGGCCAGGTACACTACACTGAACTCACTTTGGCAACAGCCATAGGAAACAAATGTACAAGCGCTTGTACAATTGCATATTGTGGTGACGCTATAATATTTTCCTGATCTTGGCCAGGTACACTACACTGAACTCACTTTGGCAACAATCGTAGCAAACAAATGTACAAGCGCTTGTACAATTGCATATTGTGGTGACACTATAACATTTTCCTGATCTTGGTCAGATACACTACACTGAACTCACTTTGGCTACAACCGTAGCAAACAAATGTACAAGCGCTTGTACAAGTGCATATTGTGGTGACACTATAACATTTTCCTGATCTTGGTCAGATACACTATACTGAACTCACTTTGGCAACAGCCATAGCAAACAAATGTACAAGCGCTTGTACAATTGCATATAGTGGTGACACTATAACATTTTCCTGATCTTGGCCAGGTACACTACACTAACCTCACTTTGGCAACAACCGTAGCAAACAAATGTACAAGCGCTTGTACAAGTGCATATTGTGGTGACACTATAACATTTTCCTGATCTTGACCAGGTACACTACACTGAACTCACTTTGGCAACAGCCATAGCAAACAAATGTACAAGCGCTTGTACAATTGCATATAGTGGTGACACTATAACATTTTCCTGATCTTGGCCAGGTACACTACACTGAACTCACTTTAGCAACAACCGTAGCAAACAAATGTACAATCGCTTGTACAATTGCATATTGTGGTGACACTATAACCTTTTCCTGATCTTGGTCAGATACACTACACTGAACTCACTTTGGCTACAACCGTAGCAAACAAATGTACAAGCGCTTGTAGAATTGCATATTGTGGTGACACTATAACATTTTCCTGATCTCGGCCAGGTACAATACACTGAACTCACTTTGGGAACAGCCATAGCAAACAAATGTACAAGCGCTTGTACAATTGCATATTGTGGTGACACTATAACATTTTCCTGATCTTGGCCAGGTACACTACACTAAACTCACTTTGGCAACAACCGTAGCAAACAAATGTACAAGCGATTGTACATTTGTATATTATGGTGACACCATAACATTTGCCTGATCTTCCATGTACATTACACTGAACTCACTTTGGCAACAACCATAGCAAACAAATGTACAAGCGCTTGTAAAATTGCATATTGTGGTGACACTATAACATTTTCCTGATCTTGGCCAGGTACACTACACTGAACTCACTTTGGCAACAACCGTAGCAAACAAATGTACAAGCGATTGTACATTTGTATATTATGGTGACACCATAACATTTGCCTGATCTTCCATGTACATTACACTGAACTCACTTTGGCAACAACCATAGCAAACAAATGTACAAGCGCTTGTAGAATTGCATATTGTGGTGACACTATAACATTTTCCTGATCTTGGCCAGGTACACTACGCTGAACTCACTTTGGCAACAACCATAGCGAACAAATGTACAAGCGCTTGTACAATTGCATATTGTGGTGACACTATAACATTTTCCGGATCTTGGCCAGGTACGCTACACTGAACTCACTTTGGCAACAACCGTAGCAAACAAATGTACAAGCGATTGTACATTTGTATATTATGGTGACACCATAACATTTGCCTGATCTTCCATGTACATTACACTGAACTCACTTTGGCAACAACCATAGCAAACAAATGTACAAGCGCTTGTAGAATTGCATATTGTGGTGACACTAAAACATTTTCCTGATCTTGGCCAGGTACACTACGCTGAACTCACTTTGGCAACAACCATAGCGAACAAATGTACAAGCGCTTGTACAATTGCATATTGTGGTGACACTATAACATTTTCCGGATCTTGGCCAGGTACACTACACTGAACTCACTTTGGCAACAACCGTAGCAAACAAATGTACAAGCGCTTGTACAAGTGCATATTGTGGTGACACTATAACATTTTCCTGATCTTGGCCAGGTACACTACACTGAACTCACTTTGGCAACAACCATAGCGAACAAATGTACAAGCGCTTGTACAATTGCATATAGTGGTGACACTATAACATTTTCCTGATTTTGGCCAGGTACACTACACTAACCTCACTTTGGCAACAACCGTAGCAGACAAATGTACAAGCGCTTGTACAAGTGCATATTGTGGTGACACTATAACATTTTCCTGATCTTGGCCAGGTACACTACACTGAACTCACTTTGGCAACAACCATAGCGAACAAATGTACAAGCGCTTGTACAATTGCATATAGTGGTGACACTATAACATTTTCCTGATTTTGGCCAGGTACACTACACTGAACTCACTTTGGCAACAACCATAGCAAACAAATGTACAAGCGCTTGTAGAATTGCATATTGTGGTGACACTAAAACATTTTCCTGATCTTGGCCAGGTACACTACGCTGAACTCACTTTGGCAACAACCATAGCAAACAAATGTACAAGCGCTTGTACAATTGCATATAGTGGTGACACTATAACATTTTCCTGATCTTGGCCAGGTACACTACACTGAACTCACTTTGGCAACAGCCATAGCAAACAAATGTACAAGCGCTTGTACAAGTGCATATTGTGGTGACACTATAACATTTTCCTGATCTTGGCCAGGTACACTACACTGAACTCACTTTAGCAACAACCATAGCAAACAAATGTACAAGCGCGTGTACAATTGCATATAGTGGTGACACTATAACATTTTCCTGATCTTGGCCAGGTACACTACACTAACCTCACTTTGGCAACAACCGTAGCAAACAAATGTACAAGCGCTTGTACAAGTGCATATTGTGGTGACACTATAACATTTTCCTGATCTTGACCAGGTACACTACACTGAACTCACTTTGGCAACAGCCATAGCAAACAAATGTACAAGCGCTTGTACAATTGCATATAGTGGTGACACTATAACATTTTCCTGATCTTGGCCAGGTACACTACACTGAACTCACTTTAGCAACAACCGTAGCAAACAAATGTACAATCGCTTGTACAATTGCATATTGTGGTGACACTATAACCTTTTCCTGATCTTGGTCAGATACACTACACTGAACTCACTTTGGCTACAACCGTAGCAAACAAATGTACAAGCGCTTGTAGAATTGCATATTGTGGTGACACTATAACATTTTCCTGATCTTGGCCAGGTACACTACACTGAACTCACTTTGGGAACAGCCATAGCAAACAAATGTACAAGCGCTTGTACAATTGCATATAGTGGTGACACTATAACATTTTCCTGATCTTGGCCAGGTACACTACACTGAACTCACTTTAGCAACAACCGTAGCAAACAAATGTACAATCGCTTGTACAATTGCATATTGTGGTGACACTATAACATTTTCCTGATCTTGGCCAGGTACACTACACTGAACTCACTTTAGCAACAACCGTAGCAAACAAATGTACAATCGCTTGTACAATTGCATATTGTGGTGACACTATAACATTTTCCTGATCTTGGCCAGGTACACTACACTAACCTCACTTTGGCAACAACCATAGCGAACAAATGTACAAGCGCTTGTACAATTGCATATTGTGGTGACACTATAACATTTTCCTGATCTTGGCCAGGTACACTACACTGAACTCACTTTGGCAACAGCCATAGCAAACAAATGTACAAGCGCTTGTACAATTGCATATTGTGGTGACACTATAACATTTTCCTGATCTTGGCCAGGTACACTACACTAACCTCACTTTGGCAACAACCATAGCGAACAAATGTACAAGCGCTTGTACAATTGCATATTGTGGTGACACTATAACATTTTCCTGATCTTGGCCAGGTACACTACACTAACCTCACTTTGGCAACAACCGTAGCAAACAAATGTACAAGCGATTGTACATTTGTATATTATGGTGACACCATAACATTTGCCTGATCTTCCATGTACATTACACTGAACTCACTTTGGCAACAACCATAGCAAACAAATGTACAAGCGCTTGTAAAATTGCATATTGTGGTGACACTATAACATTTTCCTGATCTTGGCCAGGTGCACTACGCTGAACTCACTTTGGCAACAACCATAGCGAACAAATGTACAAGCGCTTGTACAATTGCATATTGTGGTGACACTATAACATTTTCCGGATCTTGGCCAGGTACACTACACTGAACTCACTTTGGCAACAACCGTAGCAAACAAATGTACAAGCGCTTGTACAATTGCATATTGTGGTGACACTATAACATTTTCCTGATCTTGGCCAGGTACACTACACTGAACTCACTTTGGCAACAGCCATAGCAAACAAATGTACAAGCGCTTGTACAATTGCATATTGTGGTGACACTATAACATTTTCCTGACCTTGGCCAGGTACACTACACTGAACTCACTTTGGCAACAGCCATAGCAAACAACTGTACATGCGCATGTACATTTGTATATTATGGTGACACCATAACATTGGCCTGATCTTCCATGTACATTACACTGAACTCACTTTGGCAACAACCATAGCAAACAAATGTACAAGCGCTTGTACAAGTGCATATTGTGGTGACACTATAACATTTTCCTGATCTTGGCCAGGTACACTACACTGAACTCACTTTGGCAACAACCATAGCGAACAAATGTACAAGCGCTTGTACAATTGCATATTGTGGTGACAGTATAACATTTTCTTGATCTTGGCCAGGTACACTACACTGAACTCACTTTGGCAACAGCCATAGCAAACAAATGTACATGCGCATGTACATTTGTATATTATGGTGACACCATAACATTGGCCTGATCTTCCAGGTACATTACACTGA
Organism: Merzomyia westermanni; assembly: GCA_949987695.1. Classification (NCBI taxonomy): domain Eukaryota; kingdom Metazoa; phylum Arthropoda; class Insecta; order Diptera; family Tephritidae; genus Merzomyia; species Merzomyia westermanni. The sequence goes on along the minus strand of OX465292.1, from coordinate 51,996,127 downwards.
ACTCACTTTGGCAACAATCGTAGCAAACAAATGTACAAGCGCTTGTACAATTGCATATTGTGGTGACACTATAACATTTTCCTCATCTTGGCCAGGTACACTACACTGAACTCACTTTGGCAACAACCATAGCGAACAAATGTACAAGCGCTTGTACAATTGCATATTGTGGTGACAGTATAACATTTTCTTGATCTTGGCCAGGTACACTACACTGAACTCACTTTGGCAACAGCCATAGCAAACAAATGTACATGCGCATGTACATTTGTATATTATGGTGACACCATAACATTGGCCTGATCTTCCAGGTACATTACACTGAACTCACTTTGGCAACAATCGTAGCAAACAAATGTACAAGCGCTTGTACAATTGCATATAGTGGTGACACTATAACATTTTCCTGATCTTGGCCAGGTACACTACACTAACCTCACTTTGGCAACAACCGTAGCAAACAAATGTACAAGCGCTTGTACAAGTGCATATTGTGGTGACACTATAACATTTTCCTGATCTTGACCAGGTACACTACACTGAACTCACTTTGGCAACAGCCATAGCAAACAAATGTACAAGCGCTTGTACAATTGCATATAGTGGTGACACTATAACATTTTCCTGATCTTGGCCAGGTACACTACACTGAACTCACTTTGGCAACAGCCATAGCAAACAAATGTACAAGCGCTTGTACAATTGCATATAGTGGTGACACTATAACATTTTCCTGATCTTGGCCAGGTACACTACACTGAACTCACTTTAGCAACAACCGTAGCAAACAAATGTACAATCGCTTGTACAATTGCATATTGTGGTGACACTATAACCTTTTCCTGATCTTGGTCAGATACACTACACTGAACTCACTTTGGCTACAACCGTAGCAAACAAATGTACAAGCGCTTGTAGAATTGCATATTGTGGTGACACTATAACATTTTCCTGATCTTGGCCAGGTACACTACACTGAACTCACTTTGAGAACAGCCATAGCAAACAAATGTACATGCGCATGTACATTTGTATATTATAGTGACACCATAACATTGGCCTGATCTTCCAGGTACATTACACTGAACTCACTTTGGCAACAACCATAGCAAACAAATGTACAAGAGCTTGTAAAATTGCATATTGTGGTGACACTATAAAATTTTCCTGATCTTGGCCAGGTACACTACACTGAACTCACTTTGGCAACAGCCATAGGAAACAAATGTACAAGCGCTTGTACAATTGCATATTGTGGTGACGCTATAATATTTTCCTGATCTTGGCCAGGTACACTACACTGAACTCACTTTGGCAACAATCGTAGCAAACAAATGTACAAGCGCTTGTACAATTGCATATTGTGGTGACACTATAACATTTTCCTGATCTTGGTCAGATACACTACACTGACCTCACTTTGGCAACAACCGTAGCAAACAAATGTACAAGTGCATATTGTGGTGACACTATAACATTTTCCTGATCTGGACCAGGTACACTACACTGAACTCACTTTGGCAACAGCCATAGCAAACAAATGTACAAGCGCTTGTACAATTGCATATAGTGGTGACACTATAACATTTTCCTGATCTTGGCCAGGTACACTACACTGACCTCACTTTGGCAACAACCGTAGCAAACAAATGTACAAGCGCTTGTACAAGTGCATATTGTGGTGACACTATAACATTTTCCTGATCTTGACCAGGTACACTACACTGAACTCACTTTGGCAACAGCCATAGCAAACAAATGTACAAGCGCTTGTACAATTGCATATAGTGGTGACACTAAAACATTTTCCTGATCTTGGCCAGGTACACTACACTGAACTCACTTTAGCAACAACCGTAGCAAACAAATGTACAATCGCTTGTACAATTGCATATTGTGGTGACACTATAACATTTTCCTGATCTTGGTCAGATACACTACACTGAACTCACTTTGGCTACAACCGTAGCAAACAAATGTACAAGCGCTTGTAGAATTGCATATTGTGGTGACACTATAACATTTTCCTGATCTTGGCCAGGTACACTACACTGAACTCACTTTGGCAACAGCCATAGCAAACAAATGTACAAGCGCTTGTACAATTGCATATAGTGGTGACACTATAACATTTTCCTGATCTTGGCCAGGTACACTACACTAAACTCACTTTGGCAACAACCGTAGCAAACAAATGCACAAGCGATTGTACATTTGTATATTATGGTGACACCATAACATTTGCCTGATCTTCCATGTACATTACACTGAACTCGCTTTGGCAACAACCATAGCAAACAAATGTACAAGCGCTTGTAAAATTGCATATTGTGGTGACACTATAACATTTTCCTGATCTTGGCCAGGTACACTACGCTGAACTCACTTTGGCAACAACCATAGCGAACAAATGTACAAGCGCTTGTACAATTGCATATTGTGGTGACACTATAACATTTTCCGGATCTTGGCCAGGTACACTACACTGAACTCACTTTGGCAACAACCGTAGGAAACAAATGTACAAGCGCTTGTACAATTGCATATTGTGGTGACACTATAACATTTTCCTGATCTTGGCCAGGTACACTACACTGAACTCACTTTGGCAACAGCCATAGCAAACAAATGTACAAGCGCTTGTACAATTGCATATTGTGGTGACACTATAACATTTTCCTGACCTTGGCCAGGTACACTACACTGAACTCACTTTGGCAACAGCCATAGCAAACAAATGTACATGCGCATGTACATTTGTATATTATGGTGACACCATAACATTGGCCTGATCTTCCATGTACATTACACTGAACTCACTTTGGCAACAACCATAGCAAACAAATGTACAAGCGCTTGTACAAGTGCATATTGTGGTGACACTATAACATTTTCCTGATCTTGGCCAGGTACACTACACTGAACTCACTTTGGCAACAACCATAGCGAACAAATGTACAAGCGCTTGTACAATTGCATATTGTGGTGAGACTATAACATTTTCCTGATCTTGGCCAGGTACACTACACTGAACTCACTTTGGCAACAGCCATAGCAAACAAATGTACAAGCGCTTGTACAATTGCATATAGTGGTGACACTATAACATTTTCCTGATCTTGGCCAGGTACACTACACTAAACTCACTTTGGCAACAACCGTAGCAAACAAATGTACAAGCGATTGTACATTTGTATATTATGGTGACACCATAACATTTGCCTGATCTTCCATGTACATTACACTGAACTCACTTTGGCAACAACCATAGCAAACAAATGTACAAGCGATTGTAAAATTGCATATTGTGGTGACACTATAACATTTTCCTGATCTTGGCCAGGTACACTACGCTGAACTCACTTTGGCAACAACCATAGCGAACAAATGTACAAGCGCTTGTACAATTGCATATTGTGGTGACACTATAACATTTTCCTGATCTTGGCCAGGTACACTACACTGAACTCACTTTGGCAACAGCCATAGCAAACAAATGTACAAGCTCTTGTACAATTGCATATTGTGGTGACACTATAACATTTTCCTGACCTTGGCCAGGTACACTACACTGAACTCACTTTGGCAACAGCCATAGCAAACAAATGTACATGCGCATGTACATTTGTATATTATGGTGCCACCATAACATTGGCCTGATCTTCCATGTACATTACACTGAACTCACTTTGGCAACAACCATAGCAAACAAATGTACAAGCGTTTGTAAAATTGCATATTGTGGTGACACTATAACATTTTCCTGATCTTGGCCAGGTACACTACACTGAACTCACTTTGGCAACAGCCATAGCAAACAAATGTACAAGCGCTTGAACAATTGCATATTGTGGTGACACTATAACATTTTCCTGACCTTGGCCAGGTACACTACACTGAACTCACTTTGGCAACAGCCATAGCAAACAAATGTACATGCGCATGTACATTTGTATATTATGGTGCCACCATAACATTGGCCTGATCTTCCATGTACATTACACTGAACTCACTTTGGCAACAACCATAGCAAACAAATGTACAAGCGCTTGTACAATTGCATATTGTGGTGACACTATAACATTTTCCTGATCTTGGCCAGGTACACTACACTGAACTCACTTTGGCAACAGCCATAGCAAACAAATGTACAAGCGCTTGTACAATTGCATATTGTGGTGACACTATAACATTTTCCGGATCTTGCCCAGGTACACTACACTGAACTCACTTTGGCAACAACCGTAGCAAACAAATGTACAAGCGCTTGTACAAGTGCATATTGTGGTGACACTATAACATTTTCCGGATCTTGGCCAGGTACACTACACTGAACTCACTTTGGCAACAACCATAGCGAACAAATGTACAAGCGCTTGTACAATTGCATATTGTGGTGACAGTATAACATTTGCTTGATCTTGGCCAGGTACACTACACTGAACTCACTTTGGCAACAGCCATAGCAAACGTACATGCGCATGTACATTTGTATATTATGGTGACACCATAACATTGGCCTGATCTTCCAGGTACATTACACTGAACTCACTTTGGCAACAACCATAGCAAACAAATGTACAAGAGCTTGTAAAATTGCATATTGTGGTGACACTATAACATTTTCCTGATCTTGGCCAGGTACACTACACTGAACTCACTTTGGCAACAGCCATAGCAAACAAATGTACACGCACTTGTACAATTGCATATTGTGGTGACACTATAACATTTTCCTGATCTTGGCCAGGTACACTACACTGAACCCACTTTGGCAACAACCATAGCACACAAATGTACATGCGCATGTACATTTGTGTATTATGGTGACACCATAACATTGGCCTGATCTTGGCCAGGTACACTACACTGAACTCACTTTGGCTACAACCATAGCAAACAAATGTGCAAGCGCTTTAAAATTGCATATTATGGTGACACCATAATTTACCCCTGATCTTGGCCAGGTGCCCTAAACTAAACTCACTTTGGCAACAGCCATAGCAAACAAATGTACATGCGGATGTACATTTGTACAAGGTGGCGCAAAAGTAAGCTTATGATGTTCAGCATATCGGTTGTGGCAGGTGCAGTGTGTGCTGTTGCACCGCCTTGTTGGAACCACATGTTTTCCAATCCCAACTCATCAAGTTGCGGCAAAAAGAACTCGTTGATCATTGCTCTGTAGCGCTCACCATTCACAGTAACCGTTTGGCCCCGACCGATTATTGGTCAAACAAATAGTCAGGAATTTTTCGCGTTCTGGAGCAGTATAGCGTAACATTGTTTATTAACGTGTATTTCGCATGTGTTTACTACACAAATGTCTAAACAGAACTGACTTTAGGGGCCAATCGCAAAATTTATAGCATTTTCTGATAGGAGGATTACTTTTGCGCCACCCTGTATATTATGGTGACACCACAACATTGGCCTGATCTTGGCCAGGTACACTACACTGAACTCACTTTGGCAACAACCATAGCAAACAAATGTACAAGCGCTTGTACAATTGCATATTATGGTGACACCATAATTTACTTCTGATTTTGGTCAGGTACACTAAACTAAACACACTTTGGCCACAACTATAATCAACAAATGCACAAGCGCATGTACATTTGTATATTGTGGTGACACTATAACATATTCCTAATCTTGATTGATACTTACCAGATTAAATATTCTTCTAAGAACGAATTTATTTGTTATTTTTATTAGTTTCATTTTTCCAAAAATTCGCGAGAACTCTTAGAATTTCCTTTTCAAATGGCACCGAAAGTAAATTTTCTTTTCAGTTGAGTAATGAGCATCTTACTGTCTCATTCGCACTCACTAAATTTTTTTACATCCCTGCAAAATATCTCAAAAAAATGCGTTGGTGTTGGTATAAAGGAGAAAAAAATAGAAATGGTTTTTCAAATCGATAAGAAATTGATAAAAACTAGATAGCCATGGTTGGTAGGGACATATTCGCGCTACAGTACTGGATTGTTATTAGATTGCAGCAAATGCTGTGCGTAGTGTAAAAAACTTAATCCTTAATTATTTAAGAAATAAATAAGCTAATTTTTTATTTTGAGTGGCTATAATAACAAAGCCAAACCTATGTAAAGATTATTTCAAAAAAAGTTGAATGCTAATCCTTTCTTTAGTATACGAGAACACTCATTTGCAGAATTTTAGGGTTTGTTCTGTAATATATTTAGATTACATGAATAAATCTTCAAAAAAAATTAATTTTATTAAATTGTCTAGGTTTGTAAGTTATTTCCTTTAATTTTTCACGAACACAGGCTACTAACTTTTAAGAAAAACACGCATTTTAGGATTTCTTTTGTAGTGCGGAATGACTTGCGAAGCAGTCACGGGCAGGATAGTTATGTTATAAAAATTTTGCTTTTCTGAGAGCAATTGCAGAATATAGATACCGTGAGTGGACGGTATCAGTATCCTTAAAATCGCATATAAGGTACTATCTAGAGTGTTGTGCTTTCCGAAACCAATCAAAGCTTAGGACAGATCAACTCATTTCTTAAATTTGATGCTGGAGAAGATAACTTGAGTAGCAGAGATAACCCGTAATTCTACAATCTCGTAGAAGTGTGTGAAACGGCATATGCTGATGTTGTTGATTATATTGGCCTTATACTTGTCTTCATATTTGTCCTAATACACCACAGGGAATCTTGAGCAGAAAACGATGAGAGGGGAAAGTTCTGTAGAAGATTTACGGTCCCTCCCATTATGCCAACGGAGAGTACCGAAGAAAATTTAAAGATATTACAAGAAAGGCACCCGGATGGAAGAACAGGTAAAATATGTGTTGCCATAAGTTAGTTTTTCCAATTGCCGTCAGTTATCGCTAAAAAAGCGCTAATAAATAATGATGACGATATACCTATGTTGTTCATGTATTTCATCCTTCCCCATCCCCATCGTCTGACTATCGAGAACATTTTGTTTAATGTAAATTTGTTCCTCAGGCCACCTACCGCCGGGGCATCTATCAGGTATGATATCCCCGATTTATTAAGGGTCTGGATGTCTTAGACGATAAAAGACATAACTAAAACTAATTATACCTACTTATGGTGTTAAAAGCGGTCATAGGTATACGTACCGAATCATTTGCAAATCATACATACCGAATCATTTCCGATGACACTCCGCCAAACTCATCTGCTCTGCAGTTTCCTTCAATATACATTTGCCCTGGTATCCATATAAAGCAGCGATCGAAATTGTCTTGTCGGCAAATGAGTCCAATGCTATTACCGCGGCTCGTCATTCTGAGAAAATAAAACTCTGGAATTCTGCGCTTTGTTTGAACATATAAAAAGTATCCATCTGAAAATTTTGTTTATCTTTGTAAAAACTCACATAAAATGTATCCAAATGAATACAATTGTATCCAAACGGCCACCGTGGTTGTCATTCCATAGTACCTTATTGTCTATAATAACTACTAAACACCTGACATTGTCACTGAACGCTGATCATGTAATTCACTGTGACACTTTGCATCGCAGTCACTCATAATCGCCTTCACCGGCATGTAATACCAAACAAATTCACATAGCAACTCCCGTTTGCTGACAGTTGGTACAGGCAAATTAGGTTTTATCTGGCGACTTTTTCAGCGCAGATAATTTGGTTTGTTAATTGATTTGGGGGATGCAGGGTGTTGTGGAAAGTCCACAATCTTGAAAAAAAAGGGTGTATGTGTTTTTCTTGATTTTCATCGAAATGGTAAATTATTTCGGAAAAACTCACAAAACCTTTTTTGTTACTAAAAACGAGGTCTAAAATTTTTGTTTAACCATTTGTGCTCCAACTTTTTTGTATAAAAAGTTATTAGCAAAACACGGTTGAAAAAATGTTTGTTTTTTGTTTTCTCGCGGATTGCCCCTTAATAGTTGTAATTAGTAAAAATATACTCATATGCTTTTTTCTAGTGCAATGTCAGACGAACAAACTAAATTTAATACGTAAAATATTTAAAATTAGCCATTATAAGTTTACATATTTTTGTAAGTATAACGAGCTCAAGACCAGTTGATAATAATTCTTAGTTAATTATTATTATTTTTGATTAGAGGAAAAATTGAAAGCAACAAACATATACAGGCTATAGTTATAGTACTATTTCGAGAACAGAAACGATTTCTCGTCAGACTAATTCGTATAGTTTTGCTATTTTCAGAGGATCTTGTGGAGAATCGAACCCACTCACTCTGATTGCCAGCGCAGCTGCCTAATCCATAGGCTATGCAGCGTGTGATTTTGCAAGCTGCTTAATTCAAGTTTTCCTCTAATTGTTGTTTGTTATCTTGCCAACGGTATACACAATATTTTTTAAACATTCTGTCTATATGTAAATCATGCACGCTGTACTTTGTTTTTGTACATTCTTGTTTTCTATTTTTAGAAGATAGTTATTGTACATAACCGCGTGCTCCGGTATAACTTTATTTTGTTGTTGGTTTTACGGTCTGTTCATTTTATTAATATTTGTGTAAGTATAACGAGCTTAAGACCAGTTGTTAATAATTCTTAGTTAATTATAATTATTTTTGATTAGAGGAAAAATTGAAAGCAACAAACATATACAGGCTATAGTTATAGTACTATTTCGAAAACAGCCACGATTTCTCGTCAGACTAATTCGTATAGTTTTGCTATTTTCAGAGGATCTTGTGGATAATCGAACCCACTCACTCTGATTGCCAGCGCAGCTGCCTATTATATAGGCTATGCTGCGTGTGGTTTTGCAAGCTGCTTAATTCAAGTTTTCCTCTAAGTGTTGTTTGTTATCTTCTTCTTTTCTATTTTTACACACAGGTAACGTCAGCATGGGTGTCTGTTTGTGTACTCGTGTGCATGTGTTGTGTGTGTACATTTAGAAACGGGGGTGGTTTGCATCGATCGGTTTTTGTGTGGTTGACTGAGGCAGGTAAAAGTTGGTTATTTTGGTTGTTTGACGTTTTTTGTTTGTTTGTTGTTTTTGACCTTTTGCTGTTTTGTGTTTATTTGTCGGTGCGTGTGTGTTTGTTGTACCTGAGTGGTTGCTTTGTTTTTTGTAAACCAGTTTTAAAGGTTCGAATATTGTGTCGGAAACAGTGTTTGTGTGTTCGTTTATTATTCTACCGTCGAATGTTTTTTGTTTGTAGATTTCCATGTTTTCGAGTACGTTCAGACGCCGGTCTTTGGCTTGTACATATAGGACCTTGACTGTTTTTTTGATGTTTCCGGTGGGGCATTTATTCTCCATGTGATTCGCAAAGTTGGACTCTGGTATGATGGTTGAATTCCGTATATTTTTGTTGTAATCTCTAATGTGTTCTCTGGACCTCGTTCTTACTTGTCGTCCTGTTTGTCCTTTGTAACTGTGTTGGCATTCACAAGTGAGCTTGTATATAGCATGGCTGCTAAACGGATCTTCTGAGTTAGTTTTGGTTCTTAGCTTCCGTCCTAAATTGTTCAATGTTTTGAACGCTGTGTTGATGTTGTATTTTCTAAGTCATTGTCGTCCAGGTTTGTGTACTTTCCTCTCCATTGTTTCTTTTTTGTTCTCTAAGGTCTCTCCTGAGTTTATCTACTAGTGCTTTTTTATATCCGTTGTTTGTGTCGATGTTATATATTACTCCAAGCTCTCTTCTATATGCTTCTTGTGTAAGAGGTGTTCTTTCCAATATTTGTACTAAGTGCCTTAGCGCTCCCATTTTCTCTGCTTCTTTTTCTAATTTGGAGTAAGCAGAAGTTACGGCGCGGTTGTTAAGCCCAGCGTTACATCTACTTCAAAATTAACTTAGAAAGTCAATCACGACTTAAACAAAAACAAACATGACGTTATTCTCGCGTTCAAAGCCTATCACACCTTATCTTGGATTTTCACAAAAACAAAAAGGCCGATAGAGCCACAACAACAAATTAACGTGATTTTTGAAATAACATGCAAAGGTAACGAAAATGAAGATTGTAACAAGGCTTACATAGCACAACAAAACGAGCAAAATGAAGCAGGCATAAGGAAAAAGAAGAATAACACCGCACTATCACAACACATTCTAAACAGTGGACACACAGCTGATCTAGTAAAATGAAAATATTAGACACGGAAAAGAGAGAGCAGATAAGATACACGATCGAGAGCCTTCGAATGTTACAAAAAAAAGGAACGAACAGTCACCATAAAGGAGGACACCAAAGACATCGCAGCTAGTTACTCGCTGTGTTTATAAACAAAAACTCAGTATAACAAGTGTACTGGTATCGATTCTTTTATAGATAATATTATATATAAAGGGTGTTTTTTTAGGGGTATAGAACTTCGAATTGAAATAAAATACAAGAAAATCGTTTTAAGGTCCATCAATTTGGCTTTATTGGAAGGATAATTTTATGCCATTAATGTTTAAATATGATTTCGGGCATTTGGCCGCCGCGGCTGGCTCGAATAAAGCCAATTCTACAGGTCCAATTTTCAACCACTTTTTCGAGCATATGGGGCCGTATGTCGGCAATAACGCCACGAATGTTGGCTTCCAATTCCCCTAACGTTTCTGGTTTGTTGGTGTAGACGAGCGACTTCACATATCCCCAAAGAAAATAATCCAATGGTGTCAAATCACACGACCTTGGTGGCCAATTGACAGGTCCATTCCGCGAAATTATGCGCTCATCGAATGTTTCCTTCAATAAATCGATTGTGACGTGCGCTGTGTGGCATGTAGCGCCGTCTTGTTGGAACCACAACTCATCCACATTCATGCCATCCAATTCGGGAACAAAATAGTCGGTTATCATGGCTCTATACCGGTCTCCATTAACGGTAGCTGCCTCTCCAGCATTATTGCGGAAGAAGTATGGCCCAATGACTCCACCAGCCCATAGAGCACACCAAACAGTCAGTTTTTGTGGATGTAATGGCGTTTCAAGGGTCTCATGTGGATTCTCTTCACTCCAAATGCGGCAATTTTGCTTGTTGACGTAGCCATTCAACCAAAAATGAGCCTCATCACTGAACAAAATTTTGCGATGAAAATCAGCATCGAAATCAATCTCATTTTCGGCCCATACACCAAAATCACGACGCATTGCATGGTCTCGCGGCTTTAATTCTTGCACAAGCTGGATCTTGTAAGGTCGCAAGCCAAGATCTTTGCGCAAAATCTTCCATAAAGTTGATGGACAAAGCTCCAATTGCTGCACACTTTGCTCTACAGCGGCAATTGTTTCTTCGGTGCGCACTGTTCGACGTCTCTGCGGATGCGTATTATCACATAGAGTAAACGTAGTGCGAAAACGATCCATGGTTAACCGAATTAATTGCTCTGATGGACGATTATGTCGACCATAAAATGGACGGAGCTCACGGTAAACTTCGCGAACTGAACCATTATTTTCGAAATAAATTTGCACGATTTGCAAGCGTTGTTCTTTTGTCAACCTGTTCATGATGAAATGGCAAACCAAACTGAACATAAATGACATTAGAGTTGCCAGATTTGACCACAAAATGCCAGTTTTATCTCTATTCGAAAAACAAACCTGTAAAAAAAAAACACCCTGTATGTATGTGAAAAACTTGTTTCAACTTTTTTAATGTGAGTTTTTTGTGATTTAATGTAGTTTTTATACTTAACTTTAAAGGTATACTTTGTTTGTATGTCATTAAAGATTATCTTCCCCTGAAAAAACGATTCCTACGCTAGGGAAACGTTGGTTAAAAAGTAGTTTTTGCTTGCACTTTTACTTGCACTTAGAACAATGATCCATTAGCCTAATACATACAATAAGCTGATATATATATTAAGTAGGCTGGAGCGATGCTACTTTGTGTTTTTTAAGCACAATTTGAAAATTTAATTATTGAAATATAATTTTCAATTATTAAAAATATGAATTTTTACTGGGCTGTAAAAAAGTGATTGTGATAGTGTGGCAATAAAGTTTTCTTGTTGTTATAGCTTACGTCGTGTGTTTTTGTAAAAAGTTTAATTTGAGTGTGTGTTTAGCATTAAAACAAAGATTCAAAGTGAAGTTTTTCATCGAAGAATGGAGGTACGTTTTACTAGAGATAAGTTCGCAATATGTACGAGGTGTGTTCAAAAAGTATCGCGAATTTTGTGTTTTTTCAAAAATTATTTATTTATTCATGAATATCTAATTTGTCCCCTTCAAAGTAATCCCCATGAGATATTAAACACTTGTGCCAACGGTTTTTCCAATCTTCGAAGCACTTCAAAAAATCATTTTTTTGTATCTTGTTCAGCTCCTCCTTCGATGCCGTCTTTATCTCGTCAAGAGAAGCGTAACGTCGTCCTTTCATGGGCCTCTTCAGTTTAGGGAACAAGAAAAAGTCTCAGGGGGCCAGATCTGGGCAATACGGTGGCTGCGGCATCATTAGTGTGTTGTTTTTGGCCAAAAAGTCGCGCACAAGCAACGATGCGTGAGCAGGGGCGTTATCGTGGTGCAAAAGCCAATTTTTGTTCTTCCACAAATCCGGGCGTTTCTGGCGGATTGCTTCGCGCAAATTGCGCATAACTTGCAGGTAATATTCCTTATTGACCGTTCTTCCCTGTGGCAAGAACTCATGATGCACCACGCCCCTGCAATCGAAGAAAACTGTCCGCAAAACTTTCACATTCGACCGAACTTGGCGCGCTTTTTTCGGTCCTGGTTCGTGCGGCAGCTTCCATTGAGATGATTGAGCTTTGGTTTCCACGTCATAACCATAAACCCACGATTCGTCACCAGTTATGACCCTCTGGAGCAAATTTGGGTCGACGCGGACAGAGTTTAACATCTCATTAGCAATGTTCATGCGATGCTGTTTTTGGTCACAATTGAGCAATTTTGGTAAAAAATAGGTAAAAATCGAAGACGATCCATAACACGTGCAAGCAAAGCAGCTGTCAACAATTAACTGAACATTCAAAATGGCCGAGCTTGTCGGCATAAGTGAGAGACATGAGTACCAACATAACGCCACAAAAAATTGGAAATTCGAATATACGTAACCAGCGCAAATTCAAAATTCGCGATTCTTTTTGAACACACCTCGTATGTTCAGAGTTATAACGAATTGAAATTTTAAATAACCTGGGCGCGTAGCACCGCCCACTTTCCAAAGCTATATGTATAGATTATGCCATATCCAGCGAACTTCTGAACCTATCGTGAAAATTTCATAGAGATCGACTATAAATTTTCGATCCATTATAAAATTATGTAAATCTTGACTAAGGGACACATATATCCAAATATCATTGATTTAGACCAAATAAGTTCAGAGTTATGACGAATTGAAATTTTGTATAGCCTGGAGGCGTGGAACCGCCCACCTTCTCAAATTATGTAAATCTTAACTCAGGGGCACATATATCCAAATATCATTGATTTAAACCAAAAAAGTTCAGAGCTATGACGAATTTAAATTTTATATAGCCTGGAGGCGTGGAACCGCCCACCTTCCAAAGCTGTATGTATAGATTATGCCGTACCCAGCGAACTTCTGAACCTATCGTGAAAATTTCATAGAGATCGACTGTAAATTTTGGACATTAATGAAGAACAAACAATACCCAATAAATCTTGACTAAGGGACACATATATACAAAGGTTATTCAAAGGTCATGAAAATTAATCAAAATTTGAAAAATGGCCATTCAAATTTTCAAATCTTGTATCAGAATTTCTAGAAAATTTTTGAGTATGCAGTTTTTAGCCCATTCAATTTTAGTACAATAATGTGCAAGTTAGAAATAGCTCAAAAGTTTCTCCGAATTTTTAGAATTTTTTTTTGTCGAGAGTGTTGGGCATTTTCCTCCATACATTGCATGAACAAAAATATATTTTATATGGAAGAAAATGTTTAACAGCCTCTACAAAGAAAATTCTGAAAATTCGGTGAAACTTTTGAGCTATTACTAACTTGCACATTATTATACTGTAATTGAACGGGCTACAAGACTGCATACTCAAAAATTTTCTAGAAATTCTGAAACAAGATTTGAAAATTTGAATAGCCATTTTTCAAATTTTGATTAATTTTCATGACCTTTGAATAACCTTTGACATTTTTTTAAATTTGTCTTCTGTTAGGGAATTTACCATGTTTTAAATGAAAATTATATAAATTAAGCCGTGAGCTAATGCGTACGAGTTTTTTTCAGAATAAACCAAGTGTGTACTAACTTTTGTGAGCAACCGTATATCATTTTATAGTATTATGATGAGTGTGCACAGCTGCATCTGCATACATAAAATTTTAAAAAATGTTAAAGGCTTATAAATATGCGGTGGGGTATATATCTGTGGTCATAAGCAAAAATAGCCTAGGTCGACTTAATAAATTAATGATTAATCGAGTTGGGACCAGTTGAAAGTTGTTCTGGCTATTTTTAATAACAAAATCATGTAATTTTGCAAGACTTACTGGTATTTTATTATTTTGCCTACAAACGATTAAATCTAACATGTTTGGTTAAGTTAAAAAAATCGCCAGAAAAAATTTCAATTGGCCTAATTTCTTAAGTCGACTTAGGTTGCAACAATGAAAAAATATTTTGATATATATATATACTCACGGTAAGCTCACCGCAGAATCGCTTGCATATGCATTCTGCTATACTTTGCATGCCCTTCACTTGTAGCGTATGGCCCTTTAAAATGAAATAGTCCACAACACAATTGACAATTGCTTGCTGATGCTGTGGTGTCAAAGTTGAGTTATGCGTATAATATTCCAGAGCATCTCGTCCAATGGGTGTTGCTTCCAAAATTGATTGCAATTCCTGAAAATAAGTATAGCAATAAAATGTTTATTAATATTTCTAATAAAAGTATTAATAAGCAGGTTTTACCTCTATATGAAAAGTGCCACTTTGAGCAATTGGGGGCTGCAATATATTTGCAAAAGCATTTTAAAATAAAATTGTTACATACAAAAATTTGAAAAAATTTGAGCATACACAGTACGCATTACGTAATACTAAAATTTTTCTAATTTAGTAGTTTCGAACGAAATTTAACTTTGATGCCCAAATATTTCAATTCCGGAAATATTTTTTCTAAGTCCGTTTCCGTGAGATATTGAAGGTCATCTCCACCAACGCCCGATTCTGCAAAATACTTTGATTTTAGGTCACATATAAAGTTTGTTGTAAAAACCTTCCCTTTGAGAATAGGAAAACTACTTTCTAAAGTCCAATCTTCAAGTAAATTCAATAGCTTTTCATCTTCAGCCATCCTGAAAAAGATATTTAAAATTGTTCATACATTTTTAAATACAAATAATAACTTTATTCTTTGCTACACTTCCACAGCTATATATGCTTGTAAATATGTACATAAGTTGTCTCACAGTCGTACGCATGATATGCAGTTGCATTTCAAAAACTAACTGCACTTTGGTTTATGAAGCCAAAGTGGCGTCAAATTCACAATTTCACAAAACGCAATTTAACAACTTTTCCTACCTACCTTTATTTTAAACTAATTCATTAAAGTTGTAATAATGTATTCGCGCTACAGTTTTATTAATAAAATTAGTTTATTCCGCGTTATAAACGTTTAAAAATGTGCACAAAGTTCACCACCCGTCCAACGCGTTGACAATTTCAAGTACAAATGAGGCTAGGCAAGCGCAAATTTCTTTGTATGAAGGATGGTGAGAGCCGTGAGCGTAAGAATTTCTTTAAAATTAGATGATGTAATACAAAAGATTATCAACAGTTCCTCTTTGTTAAAGTAACTTAAACGGAAATCAGTTTATTTAACCGAAAATCGGTAAATTTTACAGATATTTGTTGAATTAGAAAGAACTATTTCTATTTTGTTCAAATGAAGGGGAAAATTGGTTGTGTTTACATAAAATTTGGAAGAATTATGTTGATTCCATAACAACAGTACCAAGTTGTTGATTTTACTGACATCATTTCTTTCTGTGTAGACTCTCTTATTGAGCTCGCACTTGTCAAATAACGCTCTGCTTTCTGAATTAATTTTCGCTATGTCCACGCAAAAAATAACAACGTGCACGGACTGTTTTAATCGTATAAAAGTCGTTACCAGTAAACTGTGATTCTAAGTTTCATAATAATTGTGCAAACGTTGAATTTGTTGATTCTTCTGAAATTTTTACTAAAAGCAAAAATATTGTGTTTATCTGCAATAACTGTTTAAACGTGTCACTTTATCCACTTTATCTAAAGAACTTAACTCTTTAAAGAGTAAATTCGAAGAGTTTTCGCACAATAACAAAACTTTAACTAATTCGGCTCAGTGTGTATCAATTACAAAACCCACCAGCAATGCACATAATCTACGCTCTCAAAAAAGTGTTCCAATAAAACCAATTGAAAATGCATTGCCTGCTGTCTCTGCTTATAACATAATCGATCACACCGCAACACTCAGTTTTGTTGGTCCAACTGCTGATTTACGCTCTGCTATCACCACAAACAATGTTAGCGCTGATACTCTTTCGAGCTCATTTGCCTCTAGTCAACTTGCATGCTGCTTCTGTTGTTGATAATCAGCCTGTATATACTTTTTTGACTGCTCTGCTGGTACTCACACTGGTACTTTGGATGGAGTTAGTGCCACTGTTTCCAAATATATACAAAACTATCATCGCATAAAAAGAAACATGTTAAAGCCAAACATACGAGGTGTGTTCAAAAAGTATCGCGAATTTTGTGTTTTTTCAAAAATTATTTATTTATTCATGAGTATCTATTTTGTCTCCTTCAAAGTAATCCCCATGAGATATTATACACTTGTGCCAACGGTTTTTCCAATCTTCGAAGCACTTCAAAAAATCATTTTTTTGTATCTTGTTCAGCTCCTCCGGCATCGAACGTCTTTATCTCGTCAAGAGAAGCGTAACGTCGTCCTTTCATGGGCCTCTTCAGTTTAGGGAACAAGAAAAAGTCACAGGGGGCCAGATCTGGGGAATACGGTGGCTGCGGCATCATTAGTGTGTTGTTTTTGGCCAAAAAGTCGCGCACAAGCAACGATGCGTGAGCAGGAGTGTTATCGTGGTGCAAAAGCCAATTTTTGTTCTTCTTTGCACATCTTATCGGCCTTCTGAGAACATTTTGTACCACCGATAAACGTTGCTTCGGTCCAAGGTAGCTTCTCCGTATGCCACAGTCAACATTCGGAATGCATCCGCGCACTTAATCTCGTTTTTCACACAAAATTTGATACAGGTTCTTTGATCTATTTTTTTGAATAGGTAAAAATCGAAGACGATCCAAAACACGTGCAAGCAAAGCAGCTGTCAACAATTAACTGAACATTCAAAATGGCCGAGCTTGTCGGCATAAGTGAGAGACATGAGTACCAACATAACGCCACAAAAAATCGAAATTCGAATATACGTAACCAGCGAAAATTCAAAATTCGCGATACTTTTTGAACACACCTCGTATGTTTAGTAAAGAAGTACACCGTCACATTAAAAAATGTGTTCTGTACTTTGGACCGGACCCACCAAAAATCATGTATTTTGGGCCGCTGAATCCAAATATGAAGTCCGTTTCGTCCCGCCATCCTCCAGTTTGGAGTAAACTGTAAAAAACACAAAAATGTAACCCAATTAAATGCATTTTTTATTCAAAACTGGAGGATAACCGGGTCAAAGGGACTTCAAATTCGCATTCAGCTGGTTGAAATACATGCCCGTAGATGGGTCCGGTCCAAAGTACAGACCATCATTTTTGTTGTGTGCTGGTGTTATTAAGCAACCTTAACACGATGAATGCCACCATTTAAACCCAAATCTGGGGTTTCAGTGGGCACGAATGTTTTTTGATTATTTGGTTTGAGAGAACATTCAGCTCTAAGTGGTTGTATTATATCTTATGCTCTGCTCCTATTTTCACTGGGCAATACACATTTTTAATATTGTAGAGTACAAGTGGTAAAGAAGACTGAATGCATCGTTTGCAAAACGTTTTTGCTTGAAAACTTTGTGACCATAAAAAGAGGGGATTGGAACTTTGTTGAAATTGAGCATCCAGAGAAAGCACGTTGAAATACGCACATTGCTTGAAAATGTTACCGATATTCAAATCCACGATTCTTGCGCTGCTTTCATCGTCATCATTAGCTAAGAAGGCAAATATTACGAAGCGTGAACGCCTAATTACGGTATTGATATTCTTATAATAGATCAACCAGGACGAGGGTGTAAGTGAAGCAAGTTTAGCGTGTGATCAAGAAATGAATCTAGTTTAGCGTGTGATCAAGAAGTGAATGTTTATTAAAAATTCTTTCTCTTTTTATACAAATTATTGACTTACACGTATAACCTTAAACACTAATACTTACAAACTACTTTCCTAATGTGTAAATATGTATAATATGTGGAAATGTCTAGCGTCAGCATTTTGCGATCAAGTGCTGTCATATGTAACCAAATATGCGCCATGTGCTAGTGAAGTTGAACTCCCGCTGAGTTCATGATTTATCTAGGTCAGTAGTGTTTGTTTATTGTGACGAAATATTCTGAAGTATTTTTTTTTTGAATATTTTTTTTTTCTATACTGACTTTGTTTATGTGTGTTCGTGTGCGTATTTACATATATTACTTTGAGTAATCTGGAGTGCTTTATTTTAGAATTTTTTTTTTTTTTTTTTTTTTTTTTTTTTTTTATTACTACGGTGTTATACTGGTTTAAGTCTATTTTTATGAATTATTATTTGATTTTTACTATCGCCTATGTTATGTGGTACTAATGTAAAATTATTATTTATATCTATACTTTGAACTTTATATTTTCCTTTATATCTACTATCTAACTTATGGGAGGCCTCTTCTCTAACTAATACTAAATCTCCTATATTTATCTCCTTACTATAACTACTTTTATCATAATTAAACTTTTGTTTTACTTTAGCCTCTTGGACTAATTTTCTAGCTCTCTGCTGTGCTATCTGGAGTCTATATTTTTTTTTTTGTCATAAGCCTCGTGATTGTACAGTGGGCTGATTTTATTTTCTTCTAAAAATTCGTAATTTGGTGGGGTTTTCCCAAATATGAGCTCAAACGGGCAATATTTATGTATGGATGGCGTCGTATTGTAACAATACGCGAAGTACTTAAGGTATTCATCCCAATCGTCTTTGTCACTGGATATGTACGAGCGTACATATTCATTGAATGTTCGGTGACTGCGTTCTACTGTACCCAGGGTTTGAAGGTGGTAGGGTGTTGAGGTTTTATGCTCAATTTTTAGTAGTTTACAAAGTTCTTTGAATAAGCTGTTTTTGTATTCGGTGCCCATGTCTGTCATAATTGATTTCGTGCGTCCATAAATCAAAATGAAATTTTCAAACACGGCCTTACCAACTGTTGTTGCGTGTTTGCTTGGGACTGGAATCGCTACCAAGTATTTTGTTAGATCGCATATAATGGTAACTGCATATTCGTTTCCATTTATCGATTTCGGTAATGGTCCGACTGTATCGATTTGTACAATGTCAAATGCCTTCGGAGGTGTCTCCGTTATTGTCATTGGCTCTTTTGTGTGTTTATTTGTTTTATTTTTCTTGCAGTGGATGCAGTTCTTTATATATTTTCTTATGTCATTTTTCATATTCAGCCAGCTATATCTCTGCTTGATCTTGTCTGTCATGCGATTTATTCCTGGGTGGCCACCACTAATAGGATCGTCATGATATTTTTGCAGGATTTCTTCTATTTTCCCGGGATCTGTCACATCTATAACCTGTGGGGTTAGTGCTATTGTTAACTTTTTGAGAATCTTATTACCCATTTCAATAAATTTTCCTACTGCAGTATAATTATTTTTGAACAATTTGTCCCCTAAGGTCAACTGTATTTGTACAAGTCCTAAATTGCCGGCTTCGTTTTCGAGCCTGGTAAAGAATTGTCCTAAGTCAATCTTATCCTCAACAATTAGGTTGCTTGTATCAATATTGCTACAAATTTTCTTTCCTTTTTTGAAATATAATTTCGGAGGAGAGAAAACGAGCTCGACTAGTCTTTTTACTTCAAATTTATTTAGCGCTTCATATATTTTGGGGTTCTCTTTGTGACTTTCTTTAATTTCAGTTTTATTACTGATATTTTTAGCTGCTGATCTGGTGGTTGTTTTTAATATTCTGCTTGCTTCCACTGACAAGTCTTTCAGATTTGTTATAGTTATGCGGGATAATGCGTCCGCTATATGGTTTTCTTTACCAGCTATGTACTCCACTTCAAAATCGTACTCTTCTAAGTCTAGTCTTACTCGTGTCAGCTTTGAGGAAGGACTTTTCATTGAAAATAAGTATGTTAATGGGCGATGGTCGGTTTTAACTAGGAATTTTCTGCCATATACGTATGGTCTGAAGAAGGTTATGGCCCAATGAATCGCGGCCAATTCTTTTTCTATTGTAGCTTTGTTAGTTTCGCCTTTTGTAAAGGACCTTGAAGCGTAGGCAATTGGTAACTGTTTGCCATCATGTTCTTGGCTCAGGACTGCTCCACAAGCGTATCCACTAGCGTCTGTTGTTATGCAAAATTCTTTTTCAAAATCTGGGTATTGCAAGAGTTTTGGACTAATCAATGCTTCCTTTAAGTACACAAAAGCTTTTTGACATTCTTCTGTCCATTCGAAGTAAACATTCTTTCTACAAAGCCTAGTTAATTTTCTAGAATGTTCTGCAAAATTCGGAACAAATCTTCTGTAATAATTGCAGAAGGCTACGAATCTTTTAACTTCATCTGCTGTTTTTGGCGTTGGATACTTTTGAACTGTTTCAAATTTGCTTGGGTCAGGCAATATTCCTTTGTTTGTACATTTATGGCCTAAATAAGTTACTTCTTGGTTGAAAAATAGACATTTGTCTGGATGCAGTTTTAGATTATATTTTCTACAAGTGGAGAACACGTCTCTTAAATTTTTTAGCATGTGGCTTTCAGAACAGCCTAATACAACCAAGTCATCCATGTAGAGGAAGGCTAGGGATGGTTTGAGCCCTGCGAATGCTAGGGTCATCATTCTTTGGAATGAATTTGGTGCTACTTTTAATCCATAAGGTAGTCTTTTGAATCTGTATGTGCCATTTTCGGCTGTAAATGAAGTTATATCCCTTGAATCTGGGTGTAGTTCAATTTGATGAAAACCTGACATAAGGTCTAGGCATGAAAAATATTTTGCTCTACCAAGTTGGTCTAAAATATCATCAATTCTTGGGAGTGGGAATTTGTCTGCTGCTAGCTTTTTGTTTACCTGTCTGTAGTCGACTACTAGTCTCCATCTTTTTTCTGTGTTTCCTGGAAGTGATTTTTTAGGGACTAGTAAGATTGGGCTATTATATTCCGATATGGAGGGTTCTATTATATCGTCTTCTATTAGCTTGTTTACTTGTTTGCTGATTTCTCCCTTCTGGGTTTGAGGTAATCTGTAATTTTTTATGTAAACTGGGGTGTCATCCTTCATATATAATTTCTGTTTATAGAAATTATTGGAGGTGATTGGTTCGGTTTCTAGTGCAAATATGTCTATAAATTCTGTGCATAGTGTTGTTAATTGAGGGTTGACGAATTTTGGAAAATTTTTTGTTAATCGTTTTAATTTTTCTGTATCGTTGCCATTTTTACTGTGCTTTTCTGTTTTAATTAGTGTGTAATCATCTAAGTTTTCGGTCTGGATTTTGTAATTTTGGATAGTTGTGTTTTTATGTGTAGTATTAATGATTCTAACAAAAGTTTGATCCTTGTTTGTGATTGTATTTGCTATAAAAATGCCTTCAGATAATTCTTGGTGTGGGATAAAAATGTTTTTGTTATCGGTATTTACTTTAATTTGTCTAATGACTTCAGATCTAGATGGAATTGTGATTGTGTTGACGGACAGACAGTTTGTTAGATTCACTGTTATTGTTTGAGGAAAATCATATGGTCTTAAAATTAGTTTGTCCTCTGTTTTTCCGTAATCTAGAATACAATTGTATTTCTTTATGAAATCTAGGCCTATTATTCCATCGCATGGAATTTGAAAGTTGTCTTCTACAACATGAAATTTATGATAAATTAGAATGTCATCGCCTTTTAGATCTGCTTTGATTGTGCCTAAAGTGCTATTTATTCCCTGACCAATGCCTTTCAAATCTGTGATTTGTTCAGTATTAATTTTTCCTTTATTATCTATTTGCTGTTTTTTTATTATGGAGATATCGGCTCCAGTATCAATTAAAAAATTTGAGTATGAATTGTTTAACGATGTCCTTGTAGATATATAGTTGTTTAAGTTTAGATTAAGTACGCATATTTTTCGTTTTGTTAATTTTGAAGTGGAGTTTCCTGGTTTTCCGTTTCGGTACAACTGCGCACATTACGTGTCTGGCTGTAGGGTCTGTTGCCATTCTGTGCTTGTGCTCCTCTCTGAGAATTGTTGTTTTGTCTAAAGTTATTGTTGTATCTTCGTTGCGTTCTGAATCTCCTGCCTTGGTAGTTCCCATAGTTGTTACCTCTGTAACCTTCACGGAAATTACTTCGGTATTGACCTTGTTGTCGTACATTTAAAATTGTGTTAGAGCTGCCTGTAATTTCGGTACAGCTGTTTGTGAATTTGGAGATTGCGTCGTTCATTGTTGCGAACGTTCCCGCTTGCATTATCATCTTAACTTGGGTGTTGGAGCAGTTTTTGCACATGGCTTTGACTGCTGCCTGTGTTGCATATCTTGTGGCTAAGTCTGGTTTTAATCCATCTGAGATATACGCTCCTTCCAGTGACCTTGTTATTTTTTCTACTTCCGCAGTGTACTGGTTAGCAGTT
Organism: Merzomyia westermanni; assembly: GCA_949987695.1. Lineage (NCBI taxonomy): Eukaryota > Metazoa > Arthropoda > Insecta > Diptera > Tephritidae > Merzomyia > Merzomyia westermanni. The sequence continues at coordinate 51,973,325 of OX465292.1, read as the reverse complement.
TTGCTACGCTGCTGGATGTTCAGGAGCTTAGCTGTTAAAACTTCTACTGATTCACCCTTAATCGCGGTTTTGAGTTTTGTTTTGATGTGTTCTATTGTGCTTTCGTTGCTTATGAAATTTCTTGCTGTGCCTTTTAGCGTGGTCTTAATCATGGTAATGGCCAATGCCTCGTGTGTATCCTTGATTTGTTCAAGTATATCGAGTGCATCTAGGAAACTGTTTAGGTTTTCTGGTTTACCATCAAACTCTGGTAATACTGACGAAGCAGTTTTAATGAACTCAACTACCGTTTGCACCATTGTGACGCTTATACCTGGTATATCTATTGGTTGAAGGTTTGGTATATTTTCTTCTATCAATGGGCTCTGAGCACGTTCTGCCAAAAGCGCATTGAAATCTATTTGTAGGTCTTCCTCTACTGTGGTTGGTACATTGACTTCTATATTGTATCTTGCTAAAGAAGATACTAGTTTGTCCCTTACGGCAGAGAAAAATTGGTAAGACTCTACTTGGTGTTCCTTGGTAAGTATGTTATTTACCGCTTTGATCACCTGTCCTATGCTATTTAGAGCTTCTAAAATTATCTTAAAATGCTTTACGATAGTTTCTGTTTTTATATTAATATTTTTATTTATGCATTTGTAAGATTTATCAGCTTTTAGTTTTTCTTCATATAGGGTATCATATATTTCCTGCCATTTATTCATATCTTAGTTTACAATTTTTTTTTTTTCGTTTAAATGCGTTGTTGTACATTGTTCAATCGTCTTAACTTATTTTTTATATAATTTTTGAATAAAATTGCAATTGCGACAATTAAACATGTAGCCAAACAAGCAAAAATTGTTAACCATTTATCGGTGATCTCTTCTTTCTGTTCACTAATAGGGCTAATCGATTTTCAGATTTTTGATCTGCTGAACTTTCTTTACCTACCTCGTACGCTGCTATTCCTATCAGTATACCGTTAAGTGCAACTTTCCACCATGCCATTTTAAAATTTTTCTTTTTAACGTGTATTTAATAAAAATTTAAAATTTAATAATATTTACCACTCCAATTTACTCAGTTTGTTTGTTTTTATTTACAAGTTATTTCTTAACATTTTAATTTTATCTTTTAGTTTCTGCCTATGGTTAATGTCTACGGTTAAATTAAGTAGCCTAAAAGCTTCAGCGATTTCTTTTCGCTTCCTAACCTGTCTACCACCTCGTTTCCTTTTATGGATTATTACGGGTGTAGGAATTTTGGGAGTTTCCTCCTTTTTGACAAGCTTATTCCTGCGCCGATACTCCTCTATGGTGATCGGTGTAGGCCCTTGCTTTTCGGTGTCACGATCTTTTAAAATTTTTTCAGAAATGGCAATTAGCTCTTTGATAGTATCGCGACACTTGTTAAAAATTCTATCAAATTCTTCTTTGGTTTTTATTTTCTTGCATACTAACTTGATTTTTAATTTTTTGTTTGTAATGTTAAACTTTAAGCAACATGTGCTTATAAAAAAATTCCTAAGCAAATTAAATTGCTCTTAGCTTAGCGGCCGTAGAGGCGTGCCTACCAAATTTCTAATGTATGTTTATACAAATAATGTCTGCCAATGTCCAGCTGCCAGTCTCTTTTTTCAGGATGTATGGTTTGTCCATGGTTATTCCACCCTTTTTATGCTTCTTCTGGATGTCTTCTGTTTGGTGTTGGAGGGTTCATTCAAAAATATTTGCCGAAAAATACTTATGCTGCCAGTCTTCCGGATGCCTTCTGTTTGCTGTTGTAGGTTTCATCCAAAAACATTTGCCGAAAAGAAGTCCAAATATGGCCGCAACACTTGTCAACGCCAATAAAATTTGCTTCTCGCCTACTGTCCTGGCGGGATTATGACTGGCTGATATAAAGCCTGGCAGGATCGCCATGTAAGTGAAGCAAGTTTAGCGTGTGATCAAGAAATGAATCTAGTTTAGCGTGTGATCAAGAAGTGAATGTTTATTAAAAATTCTTTCTCTTTTTATACAAATTATTGACTTACACGTATAAGCTTAAACACTAATACTTACAAACTACTTTCCTAATGTGTAAATATGTATAATATGTGGAAATGTCTAGCGTCAGCATTTTGCGATCAAGTGCTGTCATATGTAACCAAATATGCGCCATGTGCTAGTGAAGTTGAACTCCCGCTGAGTTCATGATTTATCTAGGTCAGTAGTGTTTGCTTATTGTGACGAAATATTCTGAAGTCAACAGCCTGTTCGTCACACTACAAGGGTCAATTGTTTCCTTAAAAAACACTGGCTATGATATACTGAAACGACAGTTGGAAAATGTGAAAAAAAAATGATGCTACTGAGAAAAGGATTATCATTTCAGCTGCTGACTTAATATCGTTCATTGATTTATAATACAGAAAATTATCCCACATGCGATAATTTTATGCGAAATGCTAAGGGCAGCTTTCATAAAAGTCGGTTAACCCCAATCGACGTTTAATTTGATAGCTACCGAATGATTTACGTCAATTAAATCATGGTTAGCGTTAACCCGAGATTGTGAAAAGGACCCTAAAAGTTTTCCTACACTACGTGATGTCAAAAAGAATGCGCGGATTACCATAACTTAATATATAAACTTCCTATATTGGTCACGCTGTGATTCCCGAAATCAGATCACGATCATTTACGAGTATATCATGTGTTTAGTTAGGTGTTGGAGCACTTTTGTACCGAACTTTTGGTTCGAGGACGTTACTTGATATCTTATCATTGATGTCTTCTTCTTATTCCGATGTACTTTTGTTCGAATCCTCTTGTTTGTCTCCGAAACAGCATATAGTTTCACCAGAAGCCTTTTCAAAATCAACAATCTAGACGGTAAAAATACATTCCATACTATGGGCGACATACAATGCATAACGCCGCACACTGCTCTCAAAGGGAATTCTATGATCGTCGCTGCCCTACGAAAAAGTCAGCCCCTGAAAAAGCGTGCTTGGAAATAACATGATTACTTTCACACGGCGAAGAGAAATTGACTGATCGTCACACTGTTACTGCTGCTAAACTTTCAGAGATCGGTAAGTTTCGTCAACTGTCTAACATTGTTGTTCGCACGCCATTTGATTTCCTATGGTTATATGGAAAGTGGCCATGCAACAATTTGATTGGAGCCTGGAATGGTTTCATGGCGAATTCAACTCAAAGGGATGGATTCGAAAATTCTAAAATAGTATTTCTGCCATTCATACATGCATCCCCATCAGAATACGACACTATTCCCACCGCATTAAATCACGCTCGCAAAATCTGTAAACCTCCTGCGCAAGCTACTTGTATTGTGCCTTCGGTCAACCTTTATACTGGAAAGCTCACGATCTTATGAGTTCCTATCCTGGACCTGAAATTGGAAAGATTTTCGTGCGTCTTGGTAGCTTTCATTTACTCATGTCATACATGAGCTGCATCCGATACATCATGGGCGGTCGTAGCTTGCAAGAATTGCTTCATCAGATTTACGCTGAAAATAGTGTTGAACATATTATGAGCGGACATGCTTACGCAAGAGTTGTCAGGGCCCAAATTTTGGTTCATGCTTCTTTGGCCAAGTTAATTCTAGATTAAGTTGAATTTACGGATTTTGAAAGCGATAACATTCATTTCACAATTTCATTATCACATTGGGAACGGATATGATGTTTTCAGGAGAATATGCCGCCGTTTTTAATACTATTAGTGCAAAGTTTAGCGATGCTTTGGATAAATTTGAATCTATGGGTCCGATATTTAAAATATTTATCCAATACTTCCGCTATTGGGAGCTGCACCTCGACACCATTTGGAAAATGCTTCCTTACTTTCATGCGAGTGGGGGACATTTATACGCCAAATCCGTTCATCTATATTTGCAAGATGTGACAAACTCTCATGATATCAATGAAAATTCCGGGGGACTCATTGATGAAAGATGTTTGACGGAAAGCATCACGAATGTTTGGACTCTTAGTACGATATATATGCAAGAAGTCTGTGAGGAGTAGAAAAGTTCTGTGGCTTCGAAGGAACAAGTGGAGAACAACACGTTGACCAAAGAGATTCTCGAATAGTTCGAGATAATGATGAACCTTGATCTCTGGTTATCATCTCACGAGCCGTTCATCGCCAGTCCCGATCTAGTTTATGTTTCTACTGGTATTGTTACTGACAGCAGGATAAACTGTCATTTGGCCCGAGAAGTCGGCTATTCATAAGCTTCCAGGGCAACCAATAAGCTCTTCAGTGAAGTTACATTCAAACGTAAGAACCAAGTTCTATCTTTGTCAGTTATGACGATCAGCGTTAACATTGACAAGTGCACTGTAGTCATCAATCCGCTTCTGCTTTGTCAACGTATGTCTACTACCCAGAAATCCAGCGATTATTCAAAGAAATATCTAGCATATGAACTGGCTCGTATCCTCTGTCCTTGTTCTCTGAAAATGCCATGCGTAAAGGGACAAAATCTGAATTGTACAAAGAGTATTCACATTTAGGATTGTCTGATCAACCCACAAACTTGCGTCTGCTGACATAATTATTAAGAAGAACACTATTCGCAGAACACTTACGTGACCAAAGTTTTGAAGAAACGAAAAAAATAAACATTCTTTTATTCAGATTTTTAAAACTAGTCTAGTCGAAACTCAATACAGAGTTGAACAGGCTATTAATGACGCTGATTTATTGATTGTCACAAGGGTAATAGAAGAGTACGCGCAAAACGACTATGTCATAGTTGTATCCGAAGATATCGATAGTTCAGTACTTTTGACCGTACTGGGAAACCCGAGTCAGAACATTGTTATTAAAAAACTAACGAAATGACGGGATGCTGAGATATTCTATACAGGGAACTGTTTCCAGCATAACGAATTAGCACGGACAAACTTACTTTTTTTACACGTTATCTCCGGTTGCGATACCACATCAGCACCCTACAGTAAAGGGGAGTCGAAATTTATAAACATTTTGGAGGATAACGAGGAATTGGCGAAACGGTTATTAGGTTTTGAAGAAGCAAATACCGACCCGGAGTCTGTGTCTATCGCAGGCGAACTGTTTTTCATCTCGCTATACGGAGGAAAAAATTGGAGACATCCATCAATGAATTGCGTCACAGACTGTACTAAAGTTTGCAAAATCAAAGCAAACATGGTACCACTCCCCCCAATGGCTGAGGCCTTACTTTTACATACATTCAGAACATACCATCAAGTTTAAACATGGCTTGAGAACAATATTGATCCAACCAAATAGGGTTGGAAAAAATTAGCCATATGTTTAGGGAAACTGCGGCGATTGTGGTATACCTTTTGGTTTTCGGATCATATGGGACAAACTACGAGTCCAATTTCAATCCTTTCTGGCCCATTTTGTTAAGTGAAATATTACGTATGAAATACTTAGACCAAAGTTGTATACTACTGATAGTTCAAATTATACAGGGTGGCTGATGAATTTTGCTACATTAAGAAACTCAAATAATTTTTTTTTTCAGTGTATGGAATTCATTTTTCTTTTATTCATGTTAAATCTCATTAAATTTTATTAAATATAGCTTAATTAGTTTTAAAAATAATGGAATTTAAATGCCCCCCCTGCTCGTCGATGCATGTGCGGCATCTTACCAAAAAGTTGTTCATTACTGCTTGGAGAGTTGAGACAGGAATGGCCGCAATTGTTTCTCGAATGGATTGCCTTAGTTCATTCAAATTTGTTGGTTTTGCTTTAAAGACTTCCTGTTTGCAATAACCCCACAAGAAAAAGTCAGGTGCAGTAAGGTCAGGCGACCTGGGTGGCCAACGGAATGTGGAGTTTCTGGATATCAGCTTATTGGGAAATTTTCGTCGCAATTCTGTCATAACAGGTTGGGCTATATAAGGAGCTGCACTATCTTGCTGAAACCACACAGAGTTGAAAGAAATTCTCATTCGACGTAATTCTGGATAGAAAAACTCTCTCATCATGCTCAAGTAACGGTCTCCAGTAACCGTAACGGTGTGACCGTTTTCTTCGAAGAAGTAGGGCCCGACAATGCAGCGTGATGAAACTGCACACCACACTGTGACACGAAGTGGATGCAATTCCGTCTCATGGAGTATCTGTGGGTTGGAAGCACTCCATATTCGACAATTTTGTTTGTTTATGTTGCCGTTTAAATCGAAATGGGCCTCGTGAGACATGAAAAGACAGTTCAACATGTTTCCATCCTCTTCCACCATTTGAAGCATCTTCTGGCAAAATTCCAAGCGAATCGGGAAGTCTGCAGCGTTCAGTTTGTTGGCCATTTGAATTTTATATGGGAATAAGTCCAACTCTTTGTGCATAATTGACTGTAATGACTGTCTGCTTACACCCATTTGAGCAGATAAGCTTCTTGTCGAAACACGTGGATTGTTTTGTATGGCAGCAGCTACAGCAGCGATTGTTTCCTCCGTTCGAACTGAAGGGTTTCGATGGTAAGGTCTTCTGTTGACTGTCCCATGCTCGGCAAAATTGTTTACAAGTCTTATTATGGTCTATGTGCTCGGAGGATTGCCGCCAAACGTGCGCCTATACTCTCTTTGAACCGAAACTACGGACTCCAGTGCGTGATAGCGGCGGACAATCCAAATTCTTGTTTCAGTGTCCCAGTTATCCATTTTTGTTAAATGTAAAAGTCAATCTGCAAACTAAAAAAAATTAACCAGATTCATTAAATAGAAAAAAAGTTATTTAATTTTTTTTTGGTAGCGGCTTTCATTAGCTCAGGTAGAGGCTTGTTACTTCGAGCCATTTTCTGTACATAGTTTGGACACCGACAATATCCCGTAGGAGCCCTTGCTCATCTTCGATATCGAAAAAAAAAATTATGGGAAAAAAGGCATTTTTATTACCTCACCACATTAGCCGTCTTCTGATGTACCACAATGGCCAATTTCGGGCGCTTCAAGCAATGAACAATTTTTATCTTACACACTCATAATTTGGTGATAATGCCATTCCTTAGAAATTGATTTGACAGAACAGAAAATGAAACTTTACTTACGAGAACACACAATCAGTTCTTTTACTCAACTGTAAGCGTCACATAAATTTTCTTTGAATTTCACACGAAATTTCAAAACCGTCATCTTCATAAACTATTTGGAAACTGAGATATAAGGGTGTACCACATTATCCGCCTATACCACAATTACCGCAGTTCCTCTACTCAATTTGTGTCGAACTTGGGTTTCGCACCCGCAGATCTTTTAAAAATTGTGTCATGGAAATGTACAAAGACTTGCGGACCATCGTGTGGATATCGCTAAGCTGGGTTAAAATGTAGGAAGCCAAAAAAAACTTGGAATATTAATTATCACCAGCTGGTATTGGGTTTACAAGTATGTTTAACTAATAGACCATTAAAATCAGTAACAAAATAACATTTTTTGCTACTGGCGCATGGATCGAGATACACGGAAAATTTATTTAAAGTTGGTGTTTTGCGATTGATTTTAAGTAACTTCCCGGTAAGGTAAAATATTGAAAAATTCGCTAGCTGGCGCTTGGATCAACCTATTTTAAAAATTGGTTTGAAATTTCCTCTTGGCCTAGGGACTTGAAAACCTAGCACATAGTTCAGGACTCTACATTGTAGTAGAAATCTGATATGTCAGGAGAAAACCAAGTTTCTAAGACACAAGTAATAACCGCATTGGATTTTGCGGAGGTCTCCCTAACATAATCCAGCTTATCATCATTCATACTACGGGCATTGAAGTGAACCAATATTTATGAGCGTCTTGTGGCATTCGCTAATGCTCAAGACATATTTCTCATAGGGGTTTAAGTCCATGGGATGGCGAAGGAACAAACACAAAAGGTGCAAAGCGCATAACAAATACAACAGACTTATTTTAAAGAAAATTAGTAAGTGTACAATTAAGAGAGTAAAGAAAAGAGAGAAAGATGAGAGTCTGACGCAGTGAGTGTCATTTCTTAAGAATAATTGTGAGCACGGTAACAAAGAAAAATTCATACATATATTTTGTGACGAACTTTATGACTCACAAATACTGTTTATAAATGCTAGTTTTATTTACTGTTAACAAACGCACAAAGCAACGTATTTGATGCGTCTTTAATTACGACGTTGGTTTTGTTACACTAAAATATTAGTAACAGCAACGCCAGCGTTTCACAAGCTTACCCTGCAAAAATCGAATGACTGAAACTCCAATTAGTATTCATGTCTGAAGAAAATATCCCGTAATTTTACGTGTTATATACGAGTCAAATGACTAGTAGCTGTGACACCGGTGTGAGAAGTACAGGCCCCTTACTCTGTAGTTCTACTCGAAAGCAAAAAGCGATTCTTATACACATAGGCACTCTGTAGTCCGTTAGAATTAACTTTAGAAAATAATCTACAATAGTAGGCATCACTGTTTCACAAATTTCAAGCGCAAAGCAAAATACAAAAACACTTTGCATAAGTTTCAAGTGCGGTATTAGGCAGCGCAGTTTTACATGTGGCAGTGGCGTAGGTGATAAGAATCTCGACTACCACGCGTGTGGTTGCTGGTTCGAACGTAAGTCCGAATTTTAATTTTTTTATTTTATTTTTATTAAATACAATTTTATTTTTTTAAATAATCTAATCCCAAAAATTTCTTTGGAAAGCGAACAAGTTTTGTTTCGTATAGAACTATTGAGTGAGGACCTAGTTATATGTTTATCTTAGGTCAAAAAATAAAAGAGAAAGAGCGAGATTTAAAACCACACACAGAAGGAACGTGAGGAAAGAAACAGTATGGCTCCGTAGTGTTTTTGCAGGGTTAGCTAAATACTTACACTAAAACATTTCTCACATATAATAAATATGTATGTATAAGTATGTTTAGAATGTAAGAATTAGAGTATGTATTGTAGTAAATAACAAAATGTTTAGAATAATTTAGTATAAATAAGTTGAAAGTATTTTAATAAAATCTATTCATTAAGGGTGCTTGATCGGGGCACCAACCCTATCTTCATTTTATTATTGATCGGGAAACGTTTCACTGTTCAGCACCTGGAAATAAACTGATCAACCGGCCCTACTTGTTGGCTGCCTTTTATAGTCCAATAGGGTAGCACTACGCACCCCGAAGCTTCTTGGTTGTTCCCTCTTTGTATTCTCGAAGGGTCGGTGTTATGTATTGACATCTCCTCTTTGCCTCGTATTCGCAAACACTCGCGCGATCTCTTCTTCTCTTGACTGCATGCATAAGCGTAGCCATCGTCACCTCTGTTGGGTTAAACTAGTGGTGGGAGTGTTATTACAGACATGGAAATATTCGCCAAAATATAAATAATTTCTGCGCTCGTTTTCTCATAAAAGAATTAACTTTAGCTCTGCTGCTCACCATTTTAGGCTCTTCACCTAGATTACGACGCATACAAACTTTACTCGTATAGAGAACACCGATGCTAGCTGCTTTTCTAGGCAGATTTTCATGCGCAAGCGATCTCTTCTTTGACTTGCAGAATACAACAACAGTTTTGAGTAGTTAGTTTCTGACAGCTTGACTACAACAGGGCAGGTAATGTTGGACTTTTACTGTTCGCTATCCATACAGCCGGCGCTTTGTGCTCAGCCACTCTGCATATTTTCTTAAATAGTTCAGGCAAACATTCACCTGCTGCTTGAGGGATACCAGAAATATTACCAGATCTCTGGAGACAGCGCTGCTTTCCTGAGCTGCAATCAATTCGCTACGTAGAGTAAGAACTTCACAGCATTCATTCTCAACAGCAGTCACTCTCTTCTCAATTGCCGCTACTGTAAGCTTTAAAATCGCTGCTTTAACAGCCAACTTCCCATTACTGCAGTCAACTCTTTCACAATGGTATCTCTCTGCATAACCTTTTCGGTTGACATTTAGTAAAGTGGACACTTTTTCAAGGGTATTCTGAAACAACGCTTCGCCAACTACCGGTTATCATAAGTGAAGAGCAGGGATGGGCCAATATTTGGATCCTTAAATCGCTTTTAGAGTGAGCGAGTGCTGGGTGAGACATTTGTATATTTCGCGATGTCAGAGGAGTAAGAAATACATATAAAGAATCCTTCGCTTCACTTCCAATGAGTTCATCGCAACAAGGTTGCAGAAGTACTAAAGATCTGAAAAGACGATATTCTCTCGCAACCACGAAAATCAATTCTCAAACTGTGTTGCAATAGTAAGAAAACAAAAAACTAAATTTTTTGGCAGGAACTATGAAAAATAGAATAACAATAGACTGAAGTCGAGTTTATGCTAAGCAGATCATTTTTGACATTCATTTGTCCTTTGCGTACCAAAATAAAAATAAGTAATTGGCGCGATGTATACTTCCGAGGAGATTAAGGCCAAGCTTCTCTGCCAACTTGTGGCTTCTAATTTTTCCTTCAAGTTGGGGGGCCTTGCAGTTTTTTGCCGATTCCGAACGTCATTTGCAAAGCAGATGAATTATTGCTTAGAAGCGTTCCATGGAATACACCCCGAGAGTTTGTCACACCACTCCTCAGAGTTGTTGGCAGTGTTGCCGCGAGTTGGAAGAAAATATGTTAGGCTCCAAATGAAAAAAGGCACAAAACGCATAAGCATCAACTAATTTTACCAGTTTTACAAAATTTTATAAATAAAGTTGTTTTTACTTCCCGTAAGTGTATCATGTAGTACCCAGAAATATAGCGAGTAAGCCATCCTCCTAGGATATCGTAATGCAAGTTCGATCACATTTCTTATATGAATGAGTATTAGTTTCAGTTAGTCCTTTAAACATTCATTCAATTTGGACTTTTACGAAATAGATAAATTTGAAGAGCTGCTTCATGAAAGTAAAATAATAAAAAATACTTATATACATATATGCATACAGCAGCAGAAATCCAATTTTGATTGTACATTTGTAGCATATTTGCAAAAAAAATTAAATACCAAAAACTTTCTTCAGCAGCAAGACTCGAGAGAATCAGTATTCAGCTTCCAAAAAATTAATTTTAAGTGGACAGAGTGGACAAAGTCATAAACATTTAATAATTTAAATATTATAAGGCTATGGTCACTCTATTTTTCCAACATATGTACGTACAAGGCCGCATGCTCTCTCTCTGTTCTTCACCCCACATACCTGTTATCAACACTCAGCTCGCTGATGAGCCAGGCGCTTAACGACGTCAGGCTGAACACAAGTTGAAGTTATATTAGAACCAGTTAGCACTTAATATTCAGATGTTATACGAGTACTGCTTAGAAAATTGAGTTGGAATTGGGTTGCACTTTGGGCCTGTCGTCCGCCCTTTAATATCGGATTTTCAACGCGTGACCATTTTTATTTAAACCAGGAGAAGTTCTATTAGAAGCAAATGTTAGCACCAAATATTAAGGTATTATACTGGATAGCAAAGTGTGTTGCGAACACAAGAGAGATTTTATAGAATATCTGTGATCAGCGTAACGGGTGCGCTGAAAACCACGGCGTAGGCTGCGTTATATGCCATTCTGCATCTACCCACCGCAGATCTAACGGCTAAGAATATAGCGTTAACAACTGCAACCAGGCTGAATGCCTTGGGGCAGTTTGAGTGTAGGACGTTTGGCCATAATAGTGCGGCGTCCTCTTTGAAAAGGCGAATAGACTACATGGTCCCATGCCTGCGCTTCAAAGACGTTCTGGAACCCACTATAGAGGCAGAATGTAGAAAAAGAGGTGTAGAAATGACGGATAACATCCTACATGTATTTGTACACAGATGGTTCGAAAATGCTGGAAGGGGTAGGAGCTGTATACTGAAAAGACTTGGGGATCACTACATCACTGAAACTGGCATATCATTGCAGTATATTCCAGGCTGAGGTTGTAGCCATAAAATTGGGGGCGGAATTAGTTGTAGGTAGCCCAACGCTCAGGCAGTTTTCAAGGCCATAACCTCAAACACTAAATTAGGACATAGTGTACATATCATATCCCTGATCATTAAGGTATAGGATGAAACGTGAAGGCCGATGAGCTAGCAAATAGGGGAGCAACACTCGATGCGGGAAACATTATAGATGTACCCATGGCACTAGGGGAATAAAAAAATATCTGTCTGTATGGCGCGATATACAACAGGTATATCATCATAAACCTCCTAAGAGATTTTTGCGCCAAGCTTCTCTTCCAATTTGTGGTGTGCCGATTTGAATTTTCCCTACAAATTGGTGGGACCTACAGTTTTTTGCCGACTCCGAACGGCATATACAATGGAGACGAATTTTTGCTGAGAAGCCTGTCATGGCAGAAATACACTCGGAGAGTTTGCCAAACCACTGCCGAGGGGCGACCCAGTTTTGAAAAACTTTTTTTTTTTTTTCAAATCACTTTTGATGTTACCTGTACCAGGGCTCGAACCATGGACCTTCGGTGTGGTAGGCCGGCAACACTACCTTCACACCACGGCGGCCGCCATGCAGATAGGGCATGGAAAGAAGGTTAAGCTTGCTAGATCACACGACAGAAACTTACAAAACCCCTCAAAAGGGATGAATGTAGACTTTTAATTGGTATTCTTGCAGGGCACTGCCTTTTGGCAGCCCATGCCACCAAGGTGGACATCAGCATATGTAGAAACACATTATGTGCACATGTCCGGCACTCTCCAGCCTGCGACTCAAAACGTTTGGAAAGGGGAAATTGCCCAACCTAGAATCGTTCATAGAACGAGGCCCAAACAGACTTCTAACTTTTGCAAAAAATACATAATTATTTTCAAACATAGACACTGAATTGGGAGTGACATAGCAAGAGAACCTGAAAGTCTTTTCTTTTCTGGTAACACTAAGGACGCAATGCGTTGGGCCGGAAGCATAACCAAATCTAACCTAACCCCTTCTTCTCCCTTTTCCTCTGCGATCTCTGATATGTACATAGTTTCCAAGATATACCGAAATAACTTCTTTTTGTCTGGGTACCGCTTACTTTTTCAATGTTTTTGTGATATATGGTACACATATCTGGGAGAGTGGGGCCGTGTGTAGAAGTCCAGCAAGTGGTGAATGGCCAGAGGGATTATTTTGCATGTGGTTCAAGCAGCTCACTACTTCCGGGCGCTTGCGTGCAAGTATCCTCTGGGTAACCACCGAACACTCGTTTGGTGGTGAGCTAAATGTGAGAAGGCGACAACCTGGTAAAGCCACTCCGGTTGTGCGTTGGGTTTGGGACCCACCACATAAAACAGCGCTCCAATGAAATCTAACGCCTCGGATATGAGAACCCCTTTTATAGATGAAAACACCCGCTAACGAAATAAGGATTATGAGATAAGGGCAAGGTGCCGCATCCGGCTGGTTGAGGTGCTGAGAAAAGCAAAAGCTTACATCACCGCCATACAAGATATGCGATGGACGGGGCGAGGAAACACGATGCAAACACCTTGCAACATCTACTAGAGTGGGCATTAAGACAAGCGCAGATTCGGTGTGGGATTTGTGGTGGGAGAGTATTGACGTTCACACCCGTGAACGAGCGTCTCGCCGCAATCCGCATAAACGTACGATATTTCACCATATCGTTTATCTTTCATGATATCTAAGTCGTGCTTGGCGAGTTCAACGCCAGGGTGGGTATAAGGAGGGTGTATTCGGCCCCACTGTCGGGAAGTTCAGTCTCCGCGATCAAACTTCGCCAAATGGATTCAGGCTCATCGACTTCGCCGGTGCCCGAAACACGGTCATATCCAGCACTAGGTTTATGCACAAGAAGATCCATCAGGCTACATGGCTGTTGCCCGATCGAAAAACACGCAACGAGATCGACGACGCTGTGATAGACGAAGAGCATGCTTCCAGCGTCTTAGATGTTCGCACAATACGAGGACCGAACATCGACTCTGATCACTACCTAGTAGCAGCGAAACTGGTGCAACAAAAAACCCAGGGGAAACTGGGCTTCGAAAAGCTGCAATCGCCACAAACCGTCAATTATTTCGCAGATCGCCTCTCACATCTGCTCTCCGAGAGCACAATTCAACCAAGTGGAATGCATGAGCAATTGGATCATATCTCACGAGCACTCCGTCCCGCAGCCGAAGAAGGAGGCGAGGAGCTGGTAAGGGCCAGGCATGAGCTTCTATGCAGAATATGGTCGGATGAATGCATGCCTGAAGATTGGAATCTAAGTGTTCTCTGCCCAATCCACAAGAAGGGCGATCCTGCAAACTGCGATAACTATCGCAGAACCAGCGTTTGAAATATCGCACATAATGCCTTATCAAGCGTATTGTGCGAAAGACTGAAGTCTGACGTAAACAAACTGATTGGACCCCATGAGTGTGGCTTCAGGGATGGTCAATCTACCATCGACCAGATTTTTACAATACGCCAAATCTTGGGAAAAACCCGTGAGAAAAGAATCAACACACATCATCTCTTTGTTGATTTAAAGCCGCTTTCGATAGCACGAAAAGGAGCTGCCTATATGCCTTTATGTCTGGTTTTGGTTTCCCCGTGAAACTTATACGGCTATGCAAAATAACCTTGAGCAACACCAACAGCTCGGTCAGAACTCAGAATGTCCAAAGTTTATGGTTGATCTCTATGAAACTTACACGATGTGTTCAGAAGTTCGCTGGGTATGGCATTGCCTATATATAGCTATGGAAAAGCGGGCGGGGACACGCCCCAAGGCTATATAAAATTTCAATTCGCCATAACTCTGAACTTATTTGGTTTAAATCAATGCTATTTGGAAATATGTGTCCTTTAGTCAAGATCTACATAATTTTGGAAAGTAGGTGGTCCCACGCCCGGGCGATATAAAATTTCAATTCGTCATAACTCTGAACTTGTTTGGTCTAAATCAATGATATTTGGAAATAGTGTCCCTTAGCCAAGATTAACATAATTTTATAAAAGTGGGCGGTGTTTGTTTGTTCTTCATTAATGACCAAAGTTTATAGTCGATCTCTATGAAACTTTCACGATATATTAAGAAGTTCGCTGGGTACGGCATAGGCTATATATAGCTTTGGAAAAGCTGGCGGTGCCACGCATGAGACTATATGATTTTTCAATTCCTCATAACTTTGAACTTATTTGGTCTAAATCAATGTTATTTGGACATATGTGTCCTTTAGTCAGAATTTATATTATTTTATAAAAGCGGGGGGTGCCACGCCACCAGGCTATACAAAATTTCAATTCGTCATAACTCTGAACATATTTGCTCTTCTTTCTTCTTTAAATGGTCATCTAACCGCCCGGGCGATTTTGACCGTCCAACATAACTCGCCAGTCGTTTCTTCGTTGCGCCAACTGGCGCCAATTGGAAACACCGCGGGATCGCAAATCGGTCTCCACTTGGTTCTTCCATCGGAGTGGTGGTCTCCCTCTTCCTCTGCTTCCACCGGCGGGTGCCGATAAGAATAACTTCTGGGGTGGATCATCTTCGCTCATTCGCACTACGTGGCCTAGCCAGCGAAGCCGCTGTGTTTTAATTCGCTGAAGTATGTCGGCGTCTGCGTAGAGTTCATACAGCTCATCATTAAATCTTCTTCGGTACTCGCCGTCGCCAACGCGTAGAGGTCCACAAATCTTTCGAAGAACCTTTCTCTCGAATACTCCCAGAGCCCACTCATCAGATGTTGTTACTGGCCAAGCTTCTGCACCATATAGCAGGACGGGTGCGATGAGTGACTTATAGAGTGCTATTTTCGTTCGTCGAGAGAGGACTTTACTTTTCAATTGCCTACTCAGTCCGAAGTAGCATTTGTTTGCAAGAGTAATTCTTCGTCGGATTTCTAGGCTAACATTATTGTTGGTGTTAATGCTGGTTCCCAGATAAAAGAAGTCCTTTACTATTTAGAAATTATTGCTGCCAACAGTGGCTTGGTTGCCAAGGCGCGAATGCGCTGCCTCTTTGCATGTTGACAGAAGGTACTTCGTTTTGCCCTCGTTCACCACAAATCCCATTTTCTGCGCTTCTTTTTCTAATTTGGAGTAAGCAGAATTTACGGTGCGGTTGTTAATGTCAATGATATCAATATCGTCAGCATATGCCAACAGTTGCACGCTTTTATAAAATATTGTTCCAGCGCGTTTAAGTTTTGCAGCTTGTATTATTTTCTCCAGCATTAAATTAAAGAAATCGAACGATATAGAGTCACCCTGTCTGAAACCTCGTTTAGTTTCGAACGGCTCGGAGAGGTACTTCCCAATTCTGACCGAGCTGGCGGTGTTGCTCGAGGTCATTTTCCATAGCCGTATAAGTTTTGCGGGGAAACCAAATTCAGGCATAGCGGCATATAGGCAGCTCCTTTTCGTGCTATCGAAAGCGGCTTTAAAATCAACAAAGAGATGATGTGTGTTGATTCTTTTCTCACGGCTTTTTTCCAAGATTTGGCGTATCGTAAAAATCTGGTCGATGGTAGATTTACCAGGTCTGAAGCGACACTGATAAGGTCCAATTAGTCTGTTCACATCAGGCTTCAGTCTTGCGCACAAGCCGCTTGATAGGACCTTATATGCGATATTCAAAAGGCTGATTCCGCGATATTTGGCGCAGTTTGCACGATCACCCTTCTTGTGGATTGGGCAGAGAACACTTAGATGCATTCATCCAACCATATTCTGCATAGAAGCTGATGAATGCGCCGTATCAGCTCCTCCCCTCCATGTTTGAATAGCTAAGCAGGCAAACCATCAGCGCCAGCTGCTTTATGGTTGTTCAATCGGGATATTCCTATTCGCACTTCATTATAGTCGGGTTGTGGAACGTCAATTCCATCATCTTCGGTTGTGGGCTCGGGTTCGGCATCTCCTCGGGTTCCTTGCTCAGTTTCTCCATTTAAAAGGGCAGATAAGTGATCCCTCCATATTCTGAGTGGTCTCTGAACATCGGCCACAGGCCGTTCTCATTCTTACAGGAGTTGGCCCCGGTTTTAAAACCTTCTGTCATTCGCAGAGTTTTTTGATAGAATTTTTATGTATTATTCCTGCTGGCCAGCATCTCAAGCTCCTTTATTGCACGCTTTTCTGCCTCTCTTTTTTTCGCCCGGAATAGCCGCCTCGCTTCCCTCTTCAACTCGCGGTAGTGTTCACACACACTCCTCGTTGCATTCGATCTCAGCGTTGCCTTGTAGGCTTCGTCCTTTCTTTTCATTGCAGCGCGCCACTCTTCATCATCATACCAGTTGTTTCTTCGCATTCGACGGAATCCAATTACTTCTTCGGCTGCGGTACGGAGTGCTCCTGAGATATGATCCCACTGCTCATGCATTCCACTAGGTTGACTTGTGCTCTCGGAAAGCAGGTGTTAGAGGCGATCTGCGAAATAATTGGCGGTCTGTTACGATTGCAGCTTTTCGACGACCAGCTTTCCCTGCGTTTTTTGTTGCGGCTGTATTGTCGTACAGAGGCGGGTACGAATCTTGGCTGCTACTAGGTAGTGATCAGAGTCGATGTTAGGTCCTCGGTTTGTGCGAACATCTAAAACGCCGGAAGCATGCCGTCCGTCTATCACAAAATGGTCGATCTGGTTGCGTGTTTTTCGATCGGGCGACAGCCATGTAGCCTGATGGGTCTTCTTGTGCATAAAGCTAGTGCTAGATATGACCATGTTTTGCGCACCGGCGAAGTCGATCAGCCGGTATACATTTGCCGAAGTCTGATCGGGGAGACTGGACTTCCCCACAGTGGGGCCGAATACACCCTCCTTACCCACCCTGGCGTTAAAGTCGCCAAGCACGACTTTGATATCATGACGGGGGCATCGCTCGTATGCTTCTTCCAAGCGCTGGTAGAATGCATCCTTTTCCACGTCGTCCTTCTCTTCCGTCGGTGCATGAGCGCAGATAAACGATATGGTGAAAAATTTTACTTTTATGCGGATTGCGGCGAGACGCTCGTTCACTTGTGTGAACGACAGTACTCGGTGACGGAGTCTCTCTCCCACCACAAATCCCACGCCGAATCTGCGCTTCTTTTCATGCCCACTCCAGTAGATGTTGCAAGGTGTTTTGGTCGTGTTTCCTCGCCCCGTCCATCGCATCTCTTGTATGGCGGTGATGTCAGCTTTTGCTTTCCTCACGACCTCAACCAGCCGGGCAGCGGCACCTTCCCCATTAAGGAACCGGACATTCCAGGTACATGCCCTTATCTCATAATCCTTTTTCGTTTGCGGGTGTTGTTATTTAAAAAAGTGGTTCTCATATCCGAGGCTTTGTTGTTGAATTTCATTGGAACGTTTTTTTATGTGGTGGGTCCCAAACCCAACGCACAACCCGTTTCACGGGAGGTTGAATTCTATTACACGTTTGTATAGCGAGCCGCTTGATCCAAGACAGACGCCCGCTTGCAGCCGCACCACGTGGTGATCAGACGTTGCGGTTTGAACTCCCCCGATTATGTCGGAGTGGCCTTACCAGGTTGTCGCCTTCTCACGTTTAGCTCAATACCAAACGGGTGTTCGGTGGTTAGCCAGAGGATACTTGGGCGCAAAGCCCGGAAGTAGTGAGCTGCTTGAACCGCATGCAAAAGAATCGCCCTGGCCATTCCCAGGTGAATGGCGATCAGAAACTTTCCCCACTTGCGTGGACTTCTGCACACGGCCCCATCCTCCAACATATTTGCTCTTAATCAATGATATTTGGACGTATGTGTCCCTTAGTCAAGATTTACATAATTTTATAAAAGTGGGCGGTGCCGCGCCCCCATTTTTTGGTTTTTGTTTGTTCTTGATTAATGTCCAAAGTTTATAGTTGATCTCTATGAAACTTTCACGGTATGTTCAGAAGTTCGCTGGGTACGGCATAGGCTATATATAGCTTTGGAAAGTGGGCGATGCCACGCCCCCAGGCTATATCAAATTTCAATTCGTCATAACTCTGAACATATTTGCTCTTAATCAATGATATTTGGACGTATGTGTCCCTTAGTCAAGATTTACATAATTTTATAAAAGTGGGCGGTGCCGCGCCCCCATTTTTTGGTTTTTGTTTGTTCTTGATTAATGTCCAAAGTTTATAGTTGATCTCTATGAAACTTTCACGGTATGTTCAGAAGTTCGCTGGGTACGGCATAGGCTATATATAGCTTTGGAAAGTGGGCGATGCCACGCCCCCAGGCTATATCAAATTTCAATTCGTCATAACTCTGAACATATTTGCTCTAAATCAATGATATTTGGATGTATGTGTCCCTTAGTCAAGATTTACATAATTTTATAATGGATCGAAAATTTATAGTCGATCTCTATGAAATTTTCACGATAGATTCAGAAGTTCGATGGATATGGCATAATCTATACATATAGCTTTGGAAAGTGGGCGGTGCCACAGGCTATATAAAATTTCAATTCGTTATAACTCTGAACATATTTGCTTTAAATCAATGATATTTGGATATATGTGTCCCTTAGTCTTATAAAATTTCAATTCGTCATAACTCTTAACTTATTTGGTCTAAATCAATGATATTTGGACACATGTGTCCCCTAGTCAAGATTTACATAATTTTATAAAAGTGGACGGTGCCGCGCCCGCATTTATTGGG
Source organism: Merzomyia westermanni (assembly GCA_949987695.1). Lineage (NCBI taxonomy): Eukaryota > Metazoa > Arthropoda > Insecta > Diptera > Tephritidae > Merzomyia > Merzomyia westermanni. The sequence goes on along the minus strand of OX465292.1, from coordinate 51,953,782 downwards.
TATTGTTTGTTCTTCATTAATGTCCAAAATTTATAGTCGATCTCTATGAAATTTTCACGGTAGGTTCAGAAGTTCGCTGGGTACGGCATAATCTATACATATAGCTTTGGAAAGTGGGCGGTTCCACGCCCCCAGGCTATATAAAATTTCAATTCGTCATAACTCTGAACTTATTTGGTCTAAATCAATGTTATTTTGACATATGTGTCCTTTAGTCAGAATTACATTATTTTATAAAACGGGGGGTGCCACGCCACCAGGCTATATAAAATTTCAATTCGTCATAGCTCTGAACTTTTTTGGTTTAAATCAATGATATTTGGATATATGTGTCTCTTAGTCAAGATTTACATAGTTTTATAATGGATCGAAAATTTATAGTCGATCTCTATGAAATTTTCACGATAGGTTCAGAAGTTCGCTGGATATGGCATAATCTATACATATAGCTTTGGAAAGGCTATATAAAATTTCAATTCGTCATAACTCTGAATTTATTTGGTCTAAATCAATGTTATTTGGACATATGTGTCCTTTAGTCAGAATTACATTATTTTAGAAAACGGCGGTGCCACGCCACCAGGCCATATAAAATTTCAATTCGTCATAGATCTGAACTTTTTTGGTTTAAATCAATGATATTTGGATATATGTGCCCCTGAGTCAAGATTTACATAATTTGAGAAGGTGGGCGGTTCCACGCCTCCAGGCTATATAAAATTTCAATTCGTCATAACTCTGAACTTATTTGGTCTAAATCAATGATATTTGGATATATGTGTCCCTTAGTCAAGATTTACATAATTTTATAATGGATCGAAAATTTATAGTCGATCTCTATGAAATTTTCACGATAGGTTCAGAAGATCGCTGGATATGGCATAATCTATACATATAGCTTTGGAAAGTGGGCGGTGCTACGCGCCCAGGCTATTTAAAATTTCAATTCGTTATAACTCTGAACATATTTGCTTTGAATCAATGATATTTGGATGTATGTGTCCCTTAGTCAAGATTTACATAATTTTATAAAATTGGACGGTGCCGCGCCCCCATTTTTTGCGTTTTGTTTGTTCTTCATTAATGTCCAAAGTTTACAGTTGATCACTATGAAACTTTCACGATATGTTCAGAGGTTCGCTGGGAACGGCATAGGCTGTATATAGCTATGGAAAAGCTGGCGGTGCCACGCCCCCAGGCTATATAAAATTTCAATTCGTCATAACTCTGAACTTACTTGGTCTAAATCAGTGATATTTGGATATATGTGTCCTTTAGTCAAGATTTACATAATTTTGGAAAAGTGGGCGGTGCCACGCCCACATTGTTTGTGTTTTGTTTGTTCTTCATTAATGTCCAAAGTTTATAGTGGTTCTCTATGAAACTTTCAGGATACGTTCAGAGGTTCGCTGGGTACGGCATAGGCTATATATAGCTTTGGAAAGTGGGCGGTGCCACGCCCCCAGGCTATATCAAATTTCAATTCGTCATAACTCTGAACATATTTGCTCTAAATCAATGATATTTGGATGTATGTGTCCCTTAGTCAAGATTTACATAATTTTATAAAAGTAGACGGTGGCGCGTATTGGGTATTGTTTCTTCTTCATAAACCCATTTTCGGCCAATGGTCGATAATTCGACCACCATTTTTAGAGGTCCATATCTCTCAAACTAAATGTTGATTTTCTGATCCGTTTACAGGGTTAGTAAATTTGGAATATCGGCGGCGCCGTGAGTATAGATATTTTTGAAAAAATGCTTGAATTAAAATTTTAGTGATAGGAAGAAAATATACATATTTTTAACAGTTTTTTGTTTAAATAAAAAGTATTAGAAGACAAATGTTAAAAATAATTAACACCAACATCTTGGGAAGATAAAATATCAGCCTGTAAGGATAAACAAATTTCCACTTTAATTTTGCCAATTTTCTAACTTTTCCAAGAACGTTAATTTCAGTGGTCGAAAAATCGACCGCTGGCCAGAAATCGTCAAGTAGGTTAAAAAAAAATCAAAGCAGTATTCGTTTTATTCATTGTATAAATGCAAACTAGTATCATCTGAATTCTGAAAATGTATAAGGTTTTGGTTTAGTATTCGTTCGTTTAGTATTAAAGTTCTCCTTTTTTAGTAAAAGTCTGGCAACTCCCATGGCTTTGCAATACTTTTGTATCATATATTTGTCTCCCTCTATCCATCGTTACTTAAAGTTTGAAAAGGGTATTCCCCGGATTGTTTTGCTTTGATTTGGTCAGTTCATTTTTTAAAATTATGCGGGCAGTAGGCGAATACAATGCCGGTTCGTAAATCAATAAAAATTTGTGAAATTATGGTCATTTTAAATGAGCCATTTTCAGACGATGAGGAGGATCAAGCTGTATCGAACGCAAAGGAGGCCGACATTGTATACATTCCACCGCCTGATGTGGAGTGCATGACGGACGAAGAAGACTTGGATGATGACCTGATAAATATTAACGACGACAATAATGATTACCTCAAAATAGCAAGCACAGTTGAGCTACAATACTCAGAAGCAGAGAATATTCCAAATGCAGGTAACGATCTGGATGACGCAGAAAATCCATCAACATCCAATGCATGTGGCGGATTTAAGAAAAAATCTTACTAACTCCTTCCTCCAAATTAGAAAAAAAATCGGAGAAAATGGGATTGGTGGTGAACGAGGGCAAAACGAAGTACCTTCTGTCATCATGCAAAGAGTCAGCGCATTCGCGCCTTGGTAACCAAGCCACTGTTGGCAGCAATAATTTCGTTTACCTGGGAACCAGCATTAACACCAACAATAATGTTAGCCTAGAAATCCGACGAAGAATTACTCTTGCAAACAAATGCTAGTTCGGACTGAGTAGGCAATTGAAAAGTTAAGTCCTCTCTCTTCTTCTTTAAATGGTCATCTAACCGCCTGGGCGATTTTGACCGTCCTCTCTCGACGAACGAAAATAACACTCTACAAGTCACTCATCGCACCCGTCCTGCTATATGGTGCAGAAGCGTGGACACTAACAACATCTGATGAGGCGGCTCTGGGAGTATTCGAGAGAAAGGTTCTTCAAAAGATTTGTGGACCTCTACGCGTTGGTACTGAAGAAGATATAATGATGAGCCGACATAGTTCAGCGAATTAAAACACAGCGGCCTCGCTGGCTAGGCCACGTAGTGCGAATGAGCGAAGATGCTCCAGCCTAGAAGGTATTCTTAGTGGTACCCGCCGGTGGAAGCAGAGGAAGAGGGAGACCACCACTCCGACGGAAGGACCAAGTGCAGACCGATTTGCGATCCCGCGGTGTTTCCAATTGGCGCAACGAAGAAACGACTGGCGAACTATGTTGGACGGTCAAAATCGCCCAGTCGGTTAGATGACCATTTAAAGAAGAAGAAGGTTTCGCGAAAGCCTAGAAATTTTCAATACACAAGAAAGCCAATAAATGTAGAAAGTCACAAAATGGAAGATATTTTTGCTGAAATTGGTAAGAACCGTCTCACTTTGTCAACAACATTACTATCGATTATTTTGGTACGTATATTTCATCTCCTTTTTTCCAGGCTCTAAATCTCCCTATGATCTATTTGCATTGTTTTTTGATGAAAAAGTTATTGAAGAGATTACAACTTTTACAAATGAATATGCCAATCAACACAATACTTCAATTGACGCCACGCCATTATAAATACATAGATTTATTGGTATTTTGTACCTTTCGGGGTACCATACTTTGCCTCACATTGACCATTATTGGTCTGTTCGACCCGACATGGGGATTCCGATAGTGAAACAAGCGATGAGTTATAATCGCTTTAAAAAAATTAAACAGTTTCTTCATCTCTCATATAACAATAATTTAAGTACAGCAGATCGATTTGCAAAGGTTCGCCCTATTACTGATGCTCTAAACGCAAGATATATGCAATTTGGAGTCTATTCTTTCTATAGACGAACAGATGATTCCGTACTTTGGTCGCCACTCTTGCAAGATGTTTATTAAAGGAAAGCCGATCAGGTTTGGATTCAAGTCGTGGGGTTTATGCTCAGAAAGTGGATATTTATATTCCAGCTCCTTTTACGGCGGCGCAGCAACTCCTCACAATCTGGATATAGGTCTAGGCGTGCAAACTGTTTTAGATTTGCTTTCTAACGTATCTGACCCTGAGTGCCACATTAGTTTCTTCGATAATTTTTTTTCTTCTTATTACCTCATGTGTCTTTTGAATGAACGTCGATTCTTTGCAACTGGCACTGTACGCGAAAATAGAATCGGAAAACCACCGCTAAGAAGAAGATAAAATCGCAGAGCATTTGACCAGCTACTCGATAGTAATCAAGAAATATTGCCTGTCCGGTGGAAAGACAATGCTCTTGTCAATGTTATGACCAATAACTCGAGTGTGGAGCCAATTGTTTCTGCTAAAAGATATTGCCGTAAACAAAAAAAACTATTGCTATATCGCAACCATAAGTTATTCCAGAGTATAATAAGGGTATGGGTGGTGTAGATCTGCATGATAATGCTATAACAAATTATCGTATTTGTATTCGAGGAAAGAAGTGGTGGTGTCCACTAGGACAAACCTTCTTGGTAACGCCATGGTCAATGCGTGGAAGCTGCATTGTATGATTGCAAAAATCCAAAAGACATCCCCACTTCCGCAAATTAATTTTCGTTCTGAAGTCACAACAAAATTGTTGGTTTATGACAATGAAGAAGAAGGCAGACGTGGACATGAAGGCGGAGACTTAAACCAGCCGTCGAACCTTCCTCGGAGCAACGAAAGGATACATTCTGTAATAAAAAGTCTTGAAAAAAAATATCGGCCCTGTAAATTATGCAACAAACATACTATTTTTACTTGCAAAAAATCCAATATTTACTTACATACTAAATGCTTTGATGAATATCATAAAAATTTGTAAATTGACGTCTCTATCAATGTTTATAAAATATGTATGTATATGTATAAGAATGTATAACATTTCAATACTAAGCAGTTTTCTTTGAAATAAAAACAAATAACTCAAGTTTAAGAGCAACATTTTTGTCATGAAGCAATTTATTTTTTTACATACTTGACGGATTTTGGCCAGTGGTCGATTTTTCGACCAGTCCACAAAAAGCAAACGGTTGGTCAGAATCTTTTTATATTTGAAATTTTTCTTGATTATGGTCCTAAAAGCCTTTCCTTTAAAGGGGAACAAAAAATTATAACGGGATCATGTAGCGGCCGAAGATGGGTTAATGTCCAAAATTTATAGTCGATCTCTATGAAGTTTTCACGATATGTTCAGAAGTTCGCTAGGTACGGCATAGGCTATATATAGCTTTGGAAAAGCTGGCGGTGTCAGGCCCCCAGGCTATATAAAATTTCAATTCGTCATAACTCTGAACTTTTTTGGTCTAAACCAATGATATTTGGATATATGTGTCCCTTAGTCAAGATTTACATAATTTTATAAAAGTGGACGGTGACGCGCCCCCATTTATTGGGTATTGTTTGTTCTTCATTAACCCTCAAACAGGCAAACGGGTAATAACGGTCTGAAAAAGTTGGGAATTTTTTTCTAGCTTAATTAGGACATGACAAACTCAAATCTGTCAGAAAAAATTCAATATCTCTTTTCATTTGGCAGCTAAGGGAAAAATAAGAAAGAGTGCCTACAGGCACTCTTACCGGTTGGGGAGTAAAAATTCTAAGACCTAAACATTTTATTAAGGAACGATGTTTTATTGCAAAAAGTATGATAGTACAATGAATAAAATAGGAAATAGATTATGTTTTTGTATGATATTCCGAAAAGCAACTTTTTGTGGCAGAACAGCATAAATGTAAGTTACATATTTCACAAACACATTGAGTTTGGGACTTTTTACAAAGTTTGCACCATTTTTTACCACCTTTCTTGTCAAGCCATTTCGGAAGATGAGTGTTGTTGCTGAAACGGACATCATCTACAGTATGCACAGCTTTTCTGCCTATACTTAGAGTATTCGGCAAAGATTCCACTTGTGTAATAGGTGATTGGCTTGATGTAGATGGGCGACCAACCAGACGAATTTGAGTGCAGTTTACCAGACCAGCAGCGATTTGTTCTCTGAACTCAGGCAGCTGTAACATCTTTTCTCCTTTTTCAGGTATGTTGTTGGAATCATTCATCTTCTCCGCACTTATTCGCTTATAGAGAATGTAAGCATTAGTTGAAGCCATATCAATAAAATGATAAAAAAGGCGCGTCATTGCATCACGTGTCTTGGCTCTCACATGGTATCGGCCCATCAAACCATCCATTAAGTCGACACCTCCCATATGGCTGTTGTACTCACGAATGATTTGAGGACAATTGACTTGCATATGTTGCTTTTTCTTTCTGTCATATCGCTTTGCCTTGGGTAAGTCCTTATTTGGATTGCTTCGAACGAATGGCTCAACACCTACATAAGTCGAAGCCAGCCTAACTGATTTGTTGTCCTTCCAAACTACTGTGCTTATGTCGATGCCATATGCAGATCCCACGTACTCTGTTGAGAACCCGCGTTCCTTCTTCACTATGACATTATCCGGTGGCAGTTTGCAATTAGGAATGCGATTCATTCGAATTGTGCCAAGACCAAATATACCCCGAGCTCGCAAATAGACCAATAGAGGTAAAGATGTATAAAAGTTGTCAAAGTAAATGATGTGGTTCATGAGGTTGTTCACAGTTTGGGACAAACGAACAACAACATTTGCTGAGCTGCCTAGATCCGGACAATTTGGTAGAATAACATTGTCCCCCGCGCCATTGTAAATTTCGAACCTATATGCGTAACCATACGAATCGCATAATACAAACAACTTTATGCCCCACTTGTGCGGCTTGTTTGGCATATATTGCCTCAAATGATGTTTCATTTTCGTGGAGCACATTTGCTCATCGACACTGTCAAACGAAAAATATAAACCTGTTTTAATTATATGAGATTATAAACAAGTAGTTGGAACTTACCAAAGTCGGGCATGTTTTGGGATGGAATCAAAGCGTTCGTTGAGAAGATTCGAAAAATTACGAATCCGAAAAAGCGGATTATAGCCCGGCTGGCCTTTTCTTACTCTTTCTTCCTCATCTCGGAACGATATGAATCTTTTTATGGCTAAAAACCGTTTCACCGGCATTGTTTTGCGAATAGGTTCAAAGGTGTTCTTGCCCCAATAGGCCTCTATATTTGGGTATCTATATATCGACATATATAAGTGAATACCTATGTATTTGCGGATATCATCGGCAGTGACACTGAAGCTTGTGTTGATGTCCTCACTTCGAGCACACCGGTTAGTCTCTTGCACAATCATGTCAATGATTTCCTCGGAAAAAAAATAGAGGAATAATTGCAAAGGGGATGAAAGCGCTTTTACGTTTTCAGGTAAAAGTGTGGCCCCACGAAATGCGACCTCATTGACATGAAGTCTAAGGTTTGTATTGCGCCAAACTACTTTTTCGAATTCAGCAGAATCCTTGCTTATTGATTCAATGTCTACAACAAAAACGTCTAAAATAAAATCGAGGATGGGGGAGATATAGAAAGATGGGAGAGATATACTTACTTCCAATGAAACCACCATTGGTAGACACAACTGCTGGACCGGTATCTTCGAATGTTGGCAATGGCGACCGAGCTCTCTTCTTTTGTATTGGAGTTGAAGTCAATGCCGTGTAAGTCGCACCTGTTGATGATATTTTTTCTTGATCGGCGGTTACACTGTCTCTAGCAGCAGACGTGGTTATTGAGAAATTGGGGTCCTCGGTGAAAACGTTTTCACTCGTATCCATATCTTGAAGGCATTGCGATATCAAGTGTTCGTCCTCTGGACTTATTTCCTCTGGCTCGTAGCCATTGTCACATTCACTGTCTGAATCTTCTTCATCACTCGTCATTACCGATTCCATGAGTTTTACGATTTCTTCGTCCGATAGCTTAGACAATTTCACTCGCGATATTGCACGGGTGTTTAATAATAATTTATATGTATTCACCTTAAGAAAATAAACTTAGAAGTATGTAAAAGCCGACTATATACACCACGCTCTACAAACTTCACAATGAAAACAAGTTCACTCCACACGGCAAGAGAGCCCTGAGGCACACTTAGTTTTTCTGCTCATCTACACAAAGTTAAACTAATTTTAACACTTTATATATAAAATTGCAAGTATATGAATATATCTTTACGGAAAAAAATTATGAAGCACAGACAACGATTTAAACATTAAACATTTTTGTGTTGAAAGTTAGGAATTTTTTTAAGGAAAAACGCGTCCGTTTTCTCCACTTGTTCGCACAATAGTAATAATAGAGACCAAACACTCCATCGGACTGAATTGTAGTTTGAGAAAAAAATGTCACCTAAAATACCGTCGAGGAAGATAAAATCATTAAAAAAAAAAACTTACCCTTTCTTATAGAAAACTAGATTTTAAAAATGCATGCCCTGAGGCACTCTTACCTGTTAGAGGGTTAATGTCCAAAATTTATAGTCGATCTCTATGAAGTTTTCACGATATGTTCAGAAGTTCGCTGTGTACGGCATAGGCTATATATAGCTTTGGAAAAGCTGGCGGTGCCACGCATGAGACTATATGATTTTTCAATTCATCATAACTTTGAACTTATTTGGTCTAAATCAATGTTATTTGGACATATGTGTCCTTTAGTCAGAATTTACATTATTTTATAAAAGCGGGGGGTGCCACGAGACCAGGCTATATAAAATTTCAATTCGTCATAGCTCTGAACTTTTTTGGTTTAAATCAATTATATTTGGATATATGTGTCCCTGAGTCAAGATTTACATAATTTGGGAAGGTGGGCGGTTCCACGCCACCAGGCTATATAAAATTTCAATTCGTCATAACTCTGAACTTATTTGCTCTAAATCAATGATATTTGGATGTATGTGCCCCTTAGTCAAGATTTACATAACTTTATAAAAGTGGACGGTGGCGCGCCCCATTCATTGGGTATTGTTTGTTCTTCATTAATATCGAAAGTTTATAGTCGATCTTTTTGAAATTTTCAGGATATGTTCAGAAGTTCGCTGGGTACGGCATAGGCTATATATAGCTTTGGAAAGTGGGCGGTGCCACGCCCCCAGGCTATACCAAATTTCAATTCGTCATAACTCTGAACATATTTGCTCTAAATCAAAGATATTTGGATGTACGAGTATGTGTCCCTTAGTCAAGATTTACATAATTTTATAAAAGTGGACGGTGCCGCGCCCCCATTCATTGGGTATTGTTTGTTCTTCATTAATATCGAAAGTTTATAGTCGATCTCTTTGAAATTTTCAGGATATGTTCAGAAGTTCGCTGGGTACGGCATAGGCTATATATAGCTTTGGAAAGTGGGCGGTGCCACGCCCCCAGGCTATACCAAATTTCAATTCGTCATAACTCTGAACATATTTGCTCTAAATCAAAGATATTTGGATGTACGAGTATGTGTCCCTTAGTCAAGATTTACATAATTTTATAAAAGTGGACGGTGCCGCGCCCCCATTCATTGGGTATTGTTTGTTCTTCATTAATATCGAAAGTTTATAGTCGATCTCTTTGAAATTTTCAGGATATGTTCAGAAGATCTCTGGGTACGGCATAGGCTATATATAGCTTTGGAAAACGGGTGGTGCCACGCCCCCAGGCTATATAAAATTTCAATTCGTCATAACTCTGAACACATTTGCTCTAAATCAATGATATTTGGATGTATGTGCCCCTTAGTCAAGATTTACATAACTTTATAAAAGTGGACGGTGCCGCGCCCCATTCATTGGGTATTGTTTGTTCTTCATTAATATCGAAAGTTTATAGTCGATCTCTTTGAAATTTTCAGGATATGTTCAGAAGTTCGCTGGGTACGGCATAGGCTATATATAGCTTTGGAAAGTGGGCGGTGCCACGCCCCCAGGCTATACCAAATTTCAATTCGTCATAACTCTGAACATATTTGCTCTAAATCAAAGATATTTGGATGTACGAGTATGTGTCCCTTAGTCAAGATTTACATAATTTTATAAAAGTGGACGGTGCCGCGCCCCATTCATTGGGTATTGTTTGTTCTTCATTAATATCGAAAGTTTATAGTCGATCTCTTTGAAATTTTCAGGATATGTTCAGAAGATCTCTGGGTACGGCATAGGCTATATATAGGCTATATAAAATTTCAATTCGTTAACTCTGAACTTATTTGGTATAAATCAATGTTATTTTGACATATGTGTCCTTTAGTCAGAATTACATTATTTTAAAACACGGGGGGTGCCACGCCACCAGGCTATATAAAATTTCAATTCGTCATAGCTTTGAACTTTTTTGGTTTAAATCAATGATATTTTGATATACGTGCCCCTGAGTCAAGATTTACATAATTTGAGAAGGTGGGCGGTTCCACGCCTCCAGGCTATATAAAATTTCAATTCGTCATAACTCTGAACTTATTTGGTCTAAATCAATGATATTTGGATATATGTGTCCCTTAGCCAAGATTTACATAATTTTATAATGGATCGAAAATTTATAGTCGATCTCTATGAAATGTTCACGATAGGTTCAGAAGTTCGCTGGATATGGCATAATCTATACATATAGCTTTGGAAAGTGGGCGGTGGCACGCCCCCAGGCTATATAAAATTTAAATTCGTCATAACTCTGAACTTATTTGGTCTAAATCAATGATATTTGGATATATGTGTCTCTTAGTCAAGATAATAAATAGGTTCAGAAGTTCGCTGGGTACGGCATAATCTATACATATAGCTTTGGAAAGTGGGCGGTTCCACGCCCCCAGGCTATATAAAATTTCAATTCGTCATAACTCTGAACTTATTTGGTCTAAATCAATGTTATTTTGACATATGTGTCCTTTAGTCAGAATTACATTATTTTAAAAAACGGGGGGTGCCACGCCACCAGGCTATATAAAATTTCAATTCGTCATAGCTTTCAACTTTTTTGGTTTAAATCAATGATATTTGGATATATGTGCCCCTGAGTCAAGATTTACATAATTTGAGAAGGTGGGCGGTTCCACGCCTCCAGGATATATAAAATTTCAATTCGTCATAACTCTGAACTTATTTGGTCTAAATCAATGATATTTGGATATATGTGTCCCTTAGTCAAGATTTACATAATTTTATAATGGATCGAAAATTTATAGTCGATCTCTATGAAATTTTCACGATAGGTTCAGAAGTTCGCTGGATATGGCATAATCTATACATATAGCTTTGGAAAGTGGGCGGTGGCACGCCCCCAGGCTATATAAAATTTAAATTCGTCATAACTCTGAACTTATTTGGTCTAAATCAATGATATTTGGATATATGTGTCTCTTAGTCAAGATTTACATAATTTTATAATGGATCGAAAATTTATTCATTCATTCATTTATTAGGCATTTTCCTTATATCTACATATGTATGTACATCTTAAAATAATATCGTATAAAAATCAAACAATTTAATCTTATGTATATGGAATTTATGTACAGTAGATATTGGAAAAGTTAGGACATTTTTATGCCAATTCAGCATAGTGGCAAATGTCCATTTTAGCAAATATAAAAAATACAGTGGGGTGGACTGTTAAATAAAGTGATTAAAATATAAAATGTTGTTTAATTTAATTATAATATATAAAAAATATTTAGCTAAAGTTACAACAAACCCATGGGTAAGTGAAAGGAAAAGCAATTACCAGAAAAGTTATGAAGCATTTGTTATTAAAAACGGTTTATGTAGCTGGCCGAAGCAAAACTTCGATTTCATTGTGTGCAAGGCCTAAGAGGAAGGACTTAACACTTTCTGTAAATTGCCGAATCTATGAAATTTTCACGATAGGTTCAGAAGTTCGCTGGATATGGCATAATCTATACATATAGCTTTGAAAGTGGGCGGTTTCACGCCCCCAGGCTATATAAAATTTCAATTCGTCATAACTCTGAACTTATTTGGTCTAAATCAATGTTATTTGGACACATGTGTCCTTTAGTCAGAATTACATTATTTTATAAAACGGGGGGGTGCCACGCCACCAGGCTATATAAAATTTCAATTCGTCATAGCTCTGAACTTTTTTGGTTTAAATCAATGATATTTGGATATGTGTGCCCCTGAGCCAAGATTTACATAATTTGAGAAGGTGGGCGGTTCCACGCCTCCAGGCTATATAAAATTTCAATTCGTCATAACTCTGAACTTATTTGGTCTAAATCAATGATATTTGGATATATGTGTCCGGAAGTTCGCTGGGTACGGCATAGGCTATATATAGCTTTGGAAAAGCTGGCGGTGCCACGCATGAGACTATATAAAATTTCAATTCGTCATAACTCTGAACTTATTTGCTCTAAATCAATGATATTTGGATATATGTGTCTCTTAGTCAAGATTTACATAATTTTATAAAAGTGGACGGTGCCGCGAACCCATTCATTGGGTAGTGTTTGTTCTTCATTAATATCGAAAGTTTATAGTCGATCTCTTTGAAATTTTCAGGATATGTTCAGAAGTTCGCTGGGTACGGCATAGGCTATATATAGCTTTGGAAGGTGGGCGGTGCCACGCCCCCAGGCTATATAAAATTTCAATTCGTCATAACTCTGAACTTATTTGCTCTAAATCAATGATATTTGGATGTATGTGTCCCTTAGTCAAGATTTACATAATTTTATAAAAGTGGACGGTGCCGCGCCCCATTCATTGGGTATTGTTTGTTCTTCATTAATATCGAAAGTTTATAGTCGATCTCTTTGAAATTTTAAAGGATATGTTCAGAAGTTCGCTGGGTACGGCATAGGCTATATATAGCTTTGGAAAGTGGGCGGTGCCACGCCCCCAGGCTATATCAAATTTCTATTCGTCATAACTCTGAACATATTTGCTCTAAATCAATGATATTTGGATGTACGAGTATGTGTCCCTTAGTCAAGATTTACATAATTTTATAAAAGTGGACGGTGCCGCGCCCCCATTTTTTGGGTTTTGTTTGTTCTTCATTAATGTCCAAAGTTGATAGTTGATCACTATGAAACTTTCAGGATATGTTCAGAGGTTCGCTGGGTACGGCTTAGGCTATATATAGCTATGGAAAAGCTGGCGGTGCCACGCCACCAGGCTATATAAAATTTCAATTCGTCATAACTCTGAACTTTTTTGGTCTAAATCAATGATATTTGGACACATGTGTCCCTCAGTCAAGATTTACATAATTTTATAAAAGTGGACGGTGCCGCGCCCCCCATTTATTGGGTATTGTTTGTTCTTCAATAATGTTTAAAATTTATAGTCGATCTCTATGAAATTTTAACGATAGGTTCAGAAGTTCGCTGGGTACGGCATAGGCTATATATAGCTTTGAAAAAGCTGGCGGTGCCACGCATGAGACTATATGATTTTTCAATTCGTCATAGCTCTGAACTTTTTTGGTTTAAATCAATTATATATGGATATATGTGTCCCTGAGTCAAGATTTACATAATTTGGGAAGGTGGGCGGTTCCACGCCACCAGGCTATATAAAATTTCAATTCGTCATAACTCTGAACTTATTTGCTCTAAATCAATGATATTTGGATATATGTGTCTCTTAGTCAAGATTTACATAATTTTATAAAAGTGGACGGTGCCGCGAACCCATTCATTGGGTAGTGTTTGTTCTTCATTAATATCGAAAGTTTATAGTCGATCTCTTTGAAATTTTTAGGATATGTTCAGAAGTTCGCTGGGTACGGCATAGGCTATATATAGCTTTGGAAGGTGGGCGGTGCCACGCCCCCAGGCTATATAAAATTTCAATTCGTCATAACTCTGAACTTATTTGGTCTAAATCAATGATATTTGGATGTATGTGTCCCTTAGTCAAGATTTACATAATTTTATAAAAGTGGACGGTGCCGCGCCCCATTCATTGGGTATTGTTTGTTCTTCATTAATATCGAAAGTTTATAGTCGATCTCTTTGAAATTTTAAAGGATATGTTCAGAAGTTCGCTGGGTACGGCATAGGCTATATATAGCTTTGGAAAGTGGGCGGTGCCACGCCCCCAGGCTATATCAAATTTCTATTCGTCATAACTCTGAACATATTTGCTCTAAATCAATGATATTTGGATGTACGAGTATGTGTCCCTTAGTCAAGATTTACATAATTTTATAAAAGTGGACGGTGCCGCGCCCCCATTTTTTGGGTTTTGTTTGTTCTTCATTAATGTCCAAAGTTGATAGTTGATCACTATGAAACTTTCAGGATATGTTCAGAGGTTCGCTGGGTACGGCTTAGGCTACATATAGCTATGGAAAAGCTGGCGGTGCCACGCCACCAGGCTATATAAAATTTCAATTCGTCATAACTCTGAACTTTTTTGGTCTAAATCAATGATATTTGGACACATGTGTCCCTCAGTCAAGATTTACATAATTTTATAAAAGTGGACGGTGCCGCGCCCCCATTTATTGGGTATTGTTTGTTCTTCAATAATGTTTAAAATTTATAGTCGATCTCTATGAAATTTTAACGATAGGTTCAGAAGTTCGCTGGGTACGGCATAGGCTATATATAGCTTTGAAAAAGCTGGCGGTGCCACGCATGAGACTATATGATTTTTCAAATCGTCATAACTCTGAACTTATTTGGTCTAAATCAATGATATTTGGATATATGTGTCCCTCAGTCAAGATTTACATAATTTTATAAAAGTGGACGGTGCCGCGCCCCCATTTATTGGGTATTGTTTGTTCTTCAATAATGTCCAAAATTTATAGTCGATCTCTATGAAACTTTCAGGATATGTTTAGAAGTTCGCTGGGTACGGCATAGGCTATATATAGCTTTGGAAAGTGGGCGGTGCCACGCCCCCAGGCTATATCAAATTTCAATTCGTCATAACTCTGAACATATTTGCTCTAAATCAATGATATTTGGATGTATGTGTCCCTTAGTCCAGATTTACATAATTTTATAACAGTGGACGGTGACGCGCCCCCCATTTATTGCGTATTGTTTGTTCTTCATTAATGTCCAAAATTTATAGTCGATCTCTATGAAGTTTTCACGATATGTTCAGAAGTTCGATGTGTACGGCATAGGCTTTATATAGCTTTGGAAAAGCTGGCGGTGCCACGCATGAGACTATATGATTTTTCAATTCGTCATAGCTCTGAACTTTTTTGGTTTAAATCAATTATATATGGATATATGTGTCCCTGAGTCAAGATTTACATAATTTGGGAAGGTGGGCGGTTCCACGCCACCAGGCTATATAAAATTTCAATTCGTCATAACTCTGAACTTATTTGCTCTAAATCAATGATATTTGGATATATGTGTCTCTTAGTCAAGATTTACATAATTTTATAAAAGTGGACGGTGCCGCGAACCCATTCATTGGGTAGTGTTTGTTCTTCATTAATATCGAAAGTTTATAGTCGATCTCTTTGAAATTTTTACGATATGTTCAGAAGTTCGCTGGGTACGGCATAGGCTATATATAGCTTTGGAAGGTGGGCGGTGCCACGCCCCCAGGCTATATAAAATTTCAATTCGTCATAACTCTGAACACATTTGCTCTAAATCAATGATATTTGGATGTATGTGTCCCTTAGTCAAGATTTACATAATTTTATAAAAGTGGACGGTGCCGCGCCCCATTCATTGGGTATTGTTTGTTCTTCATTAATATCGAAAGTTTATAGTCGATCTCTTTGAAATTTTAAAGGATATGTTCAGAAGTTCGCTGGGTACGGCATAGGCTATATATAGCTTTGGAAAGTGGGCGGTGCCACGCCCCCAGGCTATATCAAATTTCTATTCGTCATAGCTCTGAACATATTTGCTCTAAATCAATGATATTTGGATGTACGAGTATGTGTCCCTTAGTCAAGATTTACATAATTTTATAAAAGTGGACGGTGCCGCGCCCCCATTTTTTGGGTTTTGTTTGTTCTTCATTAATGTCCAAAGTTGATAGTTGATCACTATGAAACTTTCAGGATATGTTCAGAGGTTCGCTGGGTACGGCTTAGGCTATATATAGCTATGGAAAAGCTGGCGGTGCCACGCCACCAGGCTATATAAAATTTCAATTCGTCATAACTCTGAACTTTTTTGGTCTAAATCAATGATATTTGGACACATGTGTCCCTCAGTCAAGATTTACATAATTTTATAAAAGTGGACGGTGCCGCGCCCCCATTTATTGGGTATTGTTTGTTCTTCAATAATGTTTAAAATTTATAGTCGATCTCTATGAAATTTTAACGATAGGTTCAGAAGTTCGCTGGGTACGGCATAGGCTATATATAGCTTTGAAAAAGCTGGCGGTGCCACGCATGGGACTATATGATTTTTCAAATCGTCATAACTCTGAACTTATTTGGTCTAAATCAATGATATTTGGACACATGTGTCCCTCAGTCAAGATTTACATAATTTTATAAAAGTGGACGGTGCCGCGCCCCCATTTATTGGGTATTGTTTGTTCTTCAATAATGTCCAAAATTTATAGTCGATCTCTATGAAACTTTCAGGATACGTTCAGAGGTTCGCTGGGTACGGCATAGGCTATATATAGCTTTGGAAAGTGGGCGGTGCCACGCCCCCAGGCTATATAAAATTTCAATTCGTCATAACTCTGAACTTATTTGCTCTAAATCAATGATATTTGGATATATGTGTCCCTTTGTCAAGATTTACATAATTTTATAAAAGTGGACGGTGCCGCGAACCCATTCATTGGGTAGTGTTTGTTCTTCATTAATATCGAAAGTTTATAGTCGATCTCTTTGAAATTTTTAGGATATGTTCAGAAGTTCGCTGGGTACGGCATAGGCTATATATAGCTTTGGAAGGTGGGCGGTGCCACGCCCCCAGGCTATATAAAATTTCAATTCGTCATAACTCTGAACTTATTTGCTCTAAATCAATGATATTTGGATGTATGTGTCCCTTAGTCAAGATTTACATAATTTTATAAAAATGGACGGTGCCGCGCCCCATTCATTGGGTATTGTTTGTTCTTCATTAATATCGAAAGTTTATAGTCGATCTCTTTGAAATTTTAAAGGATATGTTCAGAAGTTCGCTGGGTACGGCATAGGCTATATATAGCTTTGGAAAGTGGGCGGTGCCACGCCCCCAGGCTATATCAAATTTCTATTCGTCATAACTCTGAACATATTTGCTCTAAATCAATGATATTTGGATGTACGAGTATGTGTCCCTTAGTCAAGATTTACATAATTTTATAAAAGTGGACGGTGCCGCGCCCCCATTTTTTGGGTTTTGTTTGTTCTTCATTAATGTCCAAAGTTGATAGTTGATCACTATGAAACTTCCAGGATATGTTCAGAGGTTCGCTGGGTACGGCTTAGGCTATATATAGCTATGGAAAAGCTGGCGGTGCCACGCCACCAGGCTATATAAAATTTCAATTCGTCATAACTCTGAACTTTTTTGGTCTAAATCAATGATATTTGGACACATGTGTCCCTCAGTCAAGATTTACATAATTTTATAAAAGTGGACGGTGCCGCGCCCCCATTTATTGGGTATTGTTTGTTCTTCAATAATGTCCAAAATTTATAGTCGATCTCTATGAAACTTTCAGGATATGTTTAGAAGTTCGCTGGGTACGGCATAGGCTATATATAGCTTTGGAAAGTGGGCGGTGCCACGCCCCCAGGCTATATCAAATTTCAATTCGTCATAACTCTGAACATATTTGCTCTAAATCAATGATATTTGGATGTATGTGTCCCTTAGTCCAGATTTACATAATTTTATAACAGTGGACGGTGACGCGCCCCCATTTATTGCGTATTGTTTGTTCTTCATTAATGTCCAAAATTTATAGTCGATCTCTATGAAGTTTTCACGATATGTTCAGAAGTTCGATGTGTACGGCATAGGCTTTATATAGCTTTGGAAAAGCTGGCGGTGCCACGCATGAGACTATATGATTTTTCAATTCGTCATAGCTCTGAACTTTTTTGGTTTAAATCAATTATATATGGATATATGTGTCCCTGAGTCAAGATTTACATAATTTGGGAAGGTGGGCGGTTCCACGCCACCAGGCTATATAAAATTTCAATTCGTCATAACTCTGAACTTATTTGCTCTAAATCAATGATATTTGGATATATGTGTCTCTTAGTCAAGATTTACATAATTTTATAAAAGTGGACGGTGCCGCGCTCCCATTCATTGGGTATAGTTTGTTCTTCATTAATGTCGAAAGTTTATAGTCGATCTCTTTGAAATTTTCAGGATATGTTCAGAAGTTCGCTGGGTACAGCATAGGCTATATATAGCTTTGGAAAGTGGGCGGTGCCACGCCCCCAGGCTATATAAAATTTCAATTCGTCATAACTCTGAACACATTTGCTCTAAATCAATGATATTTGGATGTATGTGTCCCTTAGTCAAGATTTACATAATTTTATAAAAGTGGACGGTGCCGCGCCCCCATTTTTTGGGTTTTGTTTGTTCTTCATTAATGTCCAAAGTTTATAGTTGATCACTATGAAACTTCCACGATATGCTCAGAGGTTCGCTGGGTACGGCATAGGCTATATATAGCTATGGAAAAGCTGGCGGTGCCACGCCACCAGGCTATATAAAATTTCAATTCGTCATAACTCTGAACTTTTTTGGTTTAAATCAATGATGTTTGGATATTTGTGTCCATGAGTCAAGATTTACATAATTTTGGAAAGTAGGCGGTTCCACGCCTCCAGGCTATATAAAATTTCAATTCGTCATAACTCTTAACTTATTTGGTCTAAATCAATGATATTTGGACACATGTGCCCCTAAGTCAAGATTTACATAATTTTATAAAAGTGGACGGTGCCGCGCCCCCATTCATTGGGTATTGTTTGTCCTTCATTAATATCGAAAGTTTATAGTCGATCTCTTTGAAATTTTCAGGATATGTTCAGAAGATCGCTGGGTACGGCATAGGCTATATATAGCTTTGGAAAGTGGGCGGTGCCACGCCCCCAGGCTATATCAAATTTCAATTCGTCATAACTCTGAACATATTTGCTCTAAATCAATGATATTTGGATGTATGTGTCCCTTAGTCCAGATTTACATAATTTTATAGAAGTGGACGGTGACGCGCCCCCATTTTTGCGTATTGTTTGTTCTTCAATAATGTCCAAAATTTATAGTCGATCTCTATGAAGTTTTCACGATATGTTCAGAAGTTCGCTGGGTACGGCATAGGCTATATATAGCTATGGAAAAGCTGGCGGTGCCACGCCACCAGGCTATATAAAATTTCAATTCGTCATAACTCTGAACACATTTGCTCTAAATCAATGATATTTGGATGTATGTGTACCTTAGGCAAGATTTACATAACTTTGGAAAAGTTATGCGGTGCCACGCCCACATTGGTTGTGTTTTGTTTGTTCTTCATTAATGTCCAAAGTTTATAGTGGTTCTCTATGAAACTTTCAGGATATGTTTAGAAGTTCGCTGGGTACGGCATAGGCTATATATAGCTTTGGAAAGTGGGCGGTGCCACGCCCCCAGGCTATATCAAATTTCAATTCGTCATAACTCTGAACATATTTGCTCTAAATCAATGATATTTGGATGTATGTGTCCCTTAGTCCAGATTTACATAATTTTATAACAGTGGACGGTGACGCGCCCCCATTTATTGCGTATTGTTTGTTCTTCATTAATGTCCAAAATTTATAGTCGATCTCTATGAAGTTTTCACGATATGTTCAGAAGTTCGATGTGTACGGCATAGGCTTTATATAGCTTTGGAAAAGCTGGCGGTGCCACGCATGAGACTATATGATTTTTCAATTCGTCATAGCTCTGAACTTTTTTGGTTTAAATCAATTATATATGGATATATGTGTCCCTGAGTCAAGATTTACATAATTTGGGAAGGTGGGCGGTTCCACGCCACCAGGCTATATAAAATTTCAATTCGTCATAACTCTGAACTTATTTGCTCTAAATCAATGATATTTGGATATATGTGTCTCTTAGTCAAGATTTACATAATTTTATAAAAGTGGACGGTGCCGCGCTCCCATTCATTGGGTATAGTTTGTTCTTCATTAATGTCGAAAGTTTATAGTCGATCTCTTTGAAATTTTCAGGATATGTTCAGAAGTTCGCTGGGTACAGAATAGGCTATATATAGCTTTGGAAAGTGGGCGGTGCCACGCCCCCAGGCTATATAAAATTTCAATTCGTCATAACTCTGAACACATTTGCTCTAAATCAATGATATTTGGATGTATGTGTCCCTTAGTCAAGATTTACATAATTTTATAAAAGTGGACGGTGCCGCGCCCCCATTTTTTGGGTTTTGTTTGTTCTTCATTAATGTCCAAAGTTTATAGTTGATCACTATGAAACTTCCACGATATGCTCAGAGGTTCGCTGGGTACGGCATAGGCTATATATAGCTATGGAAAAGCTGGCGGTGCCACGCCACCAGGCTATATAAAATTTCAATTTGTCATAACTCTGAACTTTTTTGGTTTAAATCAATGATATTTGGATGTATGTGTCCCTTAGTCCAGATTTACATAATTTTATAGAAGTGGACGGTGACGCGCCCCCATTTTTTGCGTATTGTTTGTTCTTCAATAATGTCCAAAATTTATAGTCGATCTCTATGAAGTTTTCACGATATGTTCAGAAGTTCGCTGGGTACGGCATAGGCTATATATAGCTATGGAAAAGCTGGCGGTGCCACGCCACCAGGCTATATAAAATTTCAATTCGTCATAACTCTGAACATATTTGCTCTAAATCAATGATATTTGGATGTATGTGTCCCTTAGTCCAGATTTACATAATTTTATAGAAGTGGACGGTGACGCGCCCCCATTTTTTGCGTATTGTTTGTTCTTCAATAATGTCCAAAATTTATAGTCGATCTCTATGAAGTTTTCACGATATGTTCAGAAGTTCGCTGGGTACGGCATAGGCTATATATAGCTATGGAAAAGCTGGCGGTGCCACGCCACCAGGCTATATAAAATTTCAATTCGTCATAACTCTGAACACATTTGCTCTAAATCAATGATATTTGGATGTATGTGTCCCTTAGGCAAGATTTACATAACTTTGGAAAAGTTATGCGGTGCCACGCCCACATTGGTTGTGTTTTGTTTGTTCTTCATTAATGTCCAAAGTTTATAGTGGTTCTCTATGAAACTTTCAGGATATGTTTAGAAGTTCGCTGGGTACGGCATAGGCTATATATAGCTTTGGTAAGTGGGCGGTGCCACGCCCCCAGGCTATATCAAATTTCAATTCGTCATAACTCTGAACTTATTTGCTCTAAATCAATGATATTTGGATATATGTGTCTCTTAGTCAAGATTTACATAATTTTATAAAAGTGGACGGTGCCGCGCTCCCATTCATTGGGTATAGTTTGTTCTTCATTAATGTCGAAAGTTTATAGTCGATCTCTTTGAAATTTTCAGGATATGTTCAGAAGTTCGCTGGGTACAGCATAGGCTATATATAGCTTTGGAAAGTGGGCGGTGCCACGCCCCCAGGCTATATAAAATTTCAATTCGTCATAACTCTGAACACATTTGCTCTAAATCAATGATATTTGGATGTATGTGTCCCTTAGTCAAGATTTACATAATTTTATAAAAGTGGACGGTGCCGCGCCCCCATTTTTTGGGTTTTGTTTGTTCTTCATTAATGTCCAAAGTTTATAGTTGATCACTATGAAACTTCCACGATATGCTCAGAGGTTCGCTGGGTACGGCATAGGCTATATATAGCTATGGAAAAGCTGGCGGTGCCACGCCACCAGGCTATATAAAATTTCAATTCGTCATAACTCTGAACTTTTTTGGTTTAAATCAATGATGTTTGGATATATGTGTCCATGAGTCAAGATTTACATAATTTTGGAAAGTAGGCGGTTCCACGCCTCCAGGCTATATAAAATTTCAGTTCGTCATAACTCTTAACTTATTTGGTCTAAATCAATGATATTTGGACACATGTGCCCCTAAGTCAAGATTTACATAATTTTATAAAAGTGGACGGTGCCGCGCCCCCATTCATTGGGTATTGTTTGTCCTTCATTAATATCGAAAGTTTATAGTCGATCTCTTTGAAATTTTCAGGATATGTTCAGAAGTTTGCTGGGTACGGCATAGGCTATATATAGCTTTGGAAAGTGGGCGGTGCCACGCCCCCAGGCTATATCAAATTTCAATTCGTCATAACTCTGAACATATTTGATCTAAATCAATGATATTTGGATGTATGTGTCCCTTAGTCCAGATTTACATAATTTTATAGAAGTGGACGGTGACGCGCCCCCATTTTTTGCGTATTGTTTGTTCTTCATTAATGTCCAAAATTTATAGTCGATCTCTATGAAGTTTTCACGATATGTTCAGAAGTTCGCTGTGTACGGCATAGGCTATATATAGCTTTGGAAAAGCTGGCGGTGCCACGCATGAGACTATATGATTTTTCAATTCGTCATAACTTTGAACTTATTTGGTCTAAATCAATGTTATTTGGACATATGTGTCCTTTAGTCAGAATTTACATTATTTTATAAAAGCGGGGGGTGCCACGAGACCAGGCTATATAAAATTTCAATTCGTCATAGCTCTGAACTTTTTTGGTTTAAATCAATTATATTTGGATATATGTGTCCCTGAGTCAAGATTTACATAATTTGGGAAGGTGGGCGGTTCCACGCCACCAGGCTATATAAAATTTCAATTCGTCATAACTCTGAACTTATTTGCTCTAAATCAATGATATTTGGATATATGTGTCTCTTAGTCAAGATTTACATAATTTTATAAAAGTGGACGGTGCCGCGCCCCCATTCATTGGGTATAGTTTGTTCTTCATTAATATCGAAAGTTTATAGTCGATCTCTTTGAAATTTTCAGGATATGTTCAGAAGTTCGCTGGGTACAGCATAGGCTATATATAGCTTTGGAAAGTGGGCGGTGCCACGCCCCCAGGCTATATAAAATTTCAATTCGTCATAACTCTGAACACATTTGCTCTAAATCAATGATATTTGGATGTATCTGTCCCTTAGTCAAGATTTACATAATTTTATAAAAGTGGACGGTGCCGCGCCCCATTCATTGGGTATTGTGTGTTCTTCATTAATATCGAAAGTTTATAGTCGATCTCTTTGAAATTTTTAGGATATGTTCAGAAGTTCGCTGGGTACGGCATAGGCTCTATATAGCTTTGGAAAGTGGGCGGTGCCACGCCCCCAAGCTATATCAAATTTCAATTCGTCATAACTCTGAACATATTTGCTCTAAATCAATGATATTTGGATGTACGAGTATGTGTCCCTTAGTCAAGATTTACATAATTTTATAAAAGTGGACGGTGCCGCGCCCCCATTTATTGGGTATTGTTTGTTCTTCAATAATGTCCAAAATTTATAGTCGATCTCTATGAAATTTTAACGATAGGTTCAGAAGTTCGCTGGGTACGGCATAGGCTATATATAGCTTTGAAAAAGCTGGCGGTGCCACGCATGAGACTATATGATTTTTCAAATCGTCATAACTCTGAACTTATTTGGTCTAAATCAATGATATTTGGACACATGTGTCCCTCAGTCAAGATTTACATAATTTTATAAAAGTGGACGGTGCCGCGCCCCCAATTATTGGGTATTGTTTGTTCTTCAATAATGTCCAAAATTTATAGTCGATCTCTATGAAACTTTCAGGATATGTTTAGAAGTTCGCTGGGTACGGCATAGGCTATATATAGCTTTGGAAAGTGGGCGGTGCCACGCCCCCAGGCTATATCAAATTTCAATTCGTCATAACTCTGAACATATTTGCTCTAAAGCAATGATATTTGGATGTATGTGTCCCTTAGTCCAGATTTACATAATTTTATAACAGTGGACGGTGACGCGCCCCCATTTATTGCGTATTGTTTGTTCTTCATTAATGTCCAAAATTTATAGTCGATCTCTATGAAGTTTTCACGATATGTTCAGAAGTTCGATGTGTACGGCATAGGCTTTATATAGCTTTGGAAAAGCTGGCGGTGCCACGCATGAGACTATATGATTTTTCAATTCGTCATAGCTCTGAACTTTTTTGGTTTAAATCAATTATATATGGGTATATGTGTCCCTGAGTCAAGATTTACATAATTTTGGAAAGTAGGCGGTTCCACGCCTCCAGGCTATATAAAATTTCAATTCGTCATAACTCTGAACTTATTTGGTCTAAATCAATGATATTTGGACACATGTGCCCCTAAGTCAAGATTTACATAATTTTATAAAAGTGGACGGTGCCGCGCCCCCATTCATTGGGTATTGTTTGTCCTTCATTAATATCGAAAGTTTATAGCCGATCTCTTTGAAATTTTCAGGATATGTTCAGAAGATCGCTGGGTACGGCATAGGCTATATATAGCTTTGGAAAGTGGGCGGTGCCACGCCCCCAGGCTATATCAAATTTCAATTCGTCATAACTCTGAACATATTTGCTCTAAATCAATGATATTTGGATGTATGTGTCCCTTAGTCCAGATTTACATAATTTTATAGAAGTGGACGGTGACGCGCCCCCATTTTTTGCGTATTGTTTGTTCTTCAATAATGTCCAAAATTTATAGTCGATCTCTGTGAAGTTTTCACGATATGTTCAGAAGTTCGCTGGGTACGGAATAGGCTATATATAGCTATGGAAAAGCTGGCGGTGCCACGCCACCAGGCTATATAAAATTTCAATTCGTCATAACTCTGAACACATTTGCTCTAAATCAATGATATTTGGATGTATGTGTCCCTTAGGCAAGATTTACATAACTTTGGAAAAGTTATGCGGTGCCACGCCCACATTGGTTGTGTTTTGTTTGTTCTTCATTAATGTCCAAAGTTTATAGTGGTTCTCTATGAAACTTTCAGGATATGTTTAGAAGTTCGCTGGGTACGGCATAGGCTATATATAGCTTTGGAAAGTGGGCGGTGCCACGCCCCCAGGCTATATCAAATTTCAATTCGTCATAACTCTGAACATATTTGCTCTAAATCAATGATATTTGGATGTATGTGTCCCTTAGTCCAGATTTACATAATTTTATAACAGTGGACGGTGACGCGCCCCCATTTATTGCGTATTGTTTGTTCTTCATTAATATCCAAAATTTATAGTCGATCTCTATGAAGTTTTCACGATATGTTCAGAAGTTCGATGTGTACGGCATAGGCTTTATATAGCTTTGGAAAAGCTGGCGGTGCCACGCATGAGACTATATGATTTTTCAATTCGTCATAGCTCTGAACTTTTTTGGTTTAAATCAATTATATATGGATATATGTGTCCCTGAGTCAAGATTTACATAATTTGGGAAGGTGGGCGGTTCCACGTCACCAGGCTATATAAAATTTCAATTCGTCATAACTCTGAACTTATTTGCTCTAAATCAATGATATTTGGATATATGTGTCTCTTAGTCAAGATTTACATAATTTTATAAAAGTGGACGGTGCCGCGCTCCCATTCATTGGGTATAGTTTGTTCTTCATTAATGTCGAAAGTTTATAGTCGATCTCTTTGAAATTTTCAGGATATGTTCAGAAGTTCGCTGGGTACAGCATAGGCTATATATAGCTTTGGAAAGTGGGCGGTGCCACGCCCCCAGGCTATATAAAATTTCAATTTGTCATAACTCTGAACACATTTGCTCTAAATCAATGATATTTGGATGTATGTGTCCCTTAGTCAAGATTTACATAACTTTATAAAAGGGGACGGTGCCGCGCCCCCATTTTTTGGGTTTTGTTTGTTCTTCATTAATGTCCAAAGTTTATAGTTGATCACTATGAAACTTCCACGATATGCTCAGAGGTTCGCTGGGAACGGCATAGGCTATATATAGCTATGGAAAAGCTGGCGGTGCCACGCCACCAGGCTATATAAAATTTCAATTCGTCATAACTCTGAACTTTTTTGGTTTAAATCAATGATGTTTGGATATATGTGTCCATGAGTCAAGATTTACATAATTTTGGAAAGTAGGCGGTTCCACGCCTCCAGGCTATATAAAATTTCAATTCGTCATAACTCTTAACTTATTTGGTCTAAATCAATGATATTTGGACACATGTGCCCCTAAGTCAAGATTTACATAATTTTATAAAAGTGGACGGTGCCGCGCCCCCATTCATTGGGTATTGTTTGTCCTTCATTAATATCGAAAGTTTATAGTCGATCTCTTTGAAATTTTCAGGATATGTTCAGAAGTTCGCTGGGTACGGCATAGGCTATATATAGCTTTGGAAAGTGGGCGGTGCCACGCCCCCAGGCTATATCAAATTT
The DNA here is from genome assembly GCA_949987695.1 of Merzomyia westermanni. Classification (NCBI taxonomy): domain Eukaryota; kingdom Metazoa; phylum Arthropoda; class Insecta; order Diptera; family Tephritidae; genus Merzomyia; species Merzomyia westermanni. The sequence continues at coordinate 51,927,381 of OX465292.1, read as the reverse complement.
CAATTCGTCATAACTCTGAACATATTTGCTCTAAATCAATGATATTTGGATGTATGTGTCCCTTAGTCCAGATTTACATAATTTTATAGAAGTGGACGGTGACGCGCCCCCATTTTTTGCGTATTGTTTGTTCTTCATTAATGTCCAAAATTTATAGTCGATCTCTATGAAGTTTTCACGATATGTTCAGAAGTTCGCTGTGTATTCATTCATTGGGTATTACATAATTTTATAAAAGTGGACGGTGCCGCGCCCCCATTCATTGGGTATAGTTTGTTCTTCATTAATATCGAAAGTTTATAGTCGATCTCTTTGAAATTTTCAGGATATGTTCAGAAGTTCGCTGGGTACAGCATAGGCTATATATAGCTTTGGAAAGTGGGCGGTGCCACGCCCCCAGGCTATATAAAATTTCAATTCGTCATAACTCTGAACACATTTGCTCTAAATCAATGATATTTGGATGTATGTGTCCCTTAGTCAAGATTTACATAATTTTATAAAAGTGGACGGTGCCGCGCCCCATTCATTGGGTATTGTTTGTTCTTCATTAATATCGAAAGTTTATAGTCGATCTCTTTGAAATTTTTAGGATATGTTCAGAAGTTCGCTGGGTACGGCATAGGCTCTATATAGCTTTGGAAAGTGGGCGGTGCCACGCCCCCAGGCTATATCAAATTTCAATTCGTCATAACTCTGAACATATTTGCTCTAAATCAATGATATTTGGATGTACGAGTATGTGTCCCTTAGTCAAGATTTACATAATTTTATAAAAGTGGACGGTGCCGCGCCCCATTTTTTGGGTTTTGTTTGTTCTTCATTAATGTCCAAAGTTTATAGTTGATCACTATGAAACTTCCACGATATGCTCAGAGGTTCGCTGGGTACGGCATAGGCTATATATAGCTATGGAAAAGCTGGCGGTGCCACGCCACCAGGCTATATAAAATTTCAATTCGTCATAGCTCTGAACTTTTTTGGTTTAAATCAATTATATTTGGATATGTGTGTCCCTGAGTCAAGATTTACATAATTTGGGAAGGTGGGCGGTTCCACGCCACCAGGCTATATAAAATTTCAATTCGTCATAACTCTGAACTTATTTGCTCTAAATCAATGATATTTGGATATATGTGTCTCTTAGTCAAGATTTACATAATTTTATAAAAGTGGACGGTGCCGCGCCCCTATTCATTGGGTATAGTTTGTTCTTCATTAATATCGAAAGTTTATAGTCGATCTCTTTGAAATTTTCAGGATATGTTCAAAAGTTCGCTGGGTACAGCATAGGCTATATATAGCTTTGGAAAGTGGGCGGTGCCACGCCCCCAGGCTATATAAAATTTCAATTCGTCATAACTCTGAACACATTTGCTCTAAATCAATGATATTTGGATGTATGTGTCCCTTAGTCAAGATTTACATAATTTTATACAAGTGGACGGTGCCGCGCCCCATTCATTGGGTATTGTTTGTCCTTCATTAATATCGAAAGTTTATAGTCGATCTCTTTGAAATTTTCAGGATATGTTCAGAAGTTCGCTGGGTACGGCATAGGCTATATATAGCTTTGGAAAGTGGGCGGTGCCACGCCCCCAGGCTATATCAAATTTCAATTAGTCATAACTCTGAACATATTTGCTCTAAATCAATGATATTTGGATGTAGGAGTATGTGTCCCTTAGTCAAGATTTACATAATTTTATAAAAGTGGACGGTGCCGCGCCCCATTTTTTGGGTTTTGTTTGTTCTTCATTAATGTCCAAAGTTTATAGTTGATCTCTTTGAAATTTTCAGGATATGTTCAAAAGTTCGCTGGGTACAGCATAGGCTATATATAGCTTTGGCGGTGCCACGCCCCCAGGCTATATCAAATTTCAATTCGTCATAACTCTGAACATATTTGCTCTAAATCAATGATATTTGGATGTACGAGTATGTGTCCCTTAGTCAAGATTTACATAATTTTATAAAAGTGGACGGTGCCGCGCCCCATTTTTTGGGTTTTGTTTGTTCTTCATTAATGTCCAAAGTTTATAGTTGATCACTATGAAACTTCCACGATATGCTCAGAGGTTCGCTGGGTACGGCATAGGCTATATATAGCTATGGAAAAGCTGGCGGTGCCACGCCACCAGGCTATATAAAATTTCAATTCGTCATAGCTCTGAACTTTTTTGGTTTAAATCAATTATATTTGGATATATGTGTCCCTGAGTCAAGATTTACATAATTTGGGAAGGTGGGCGGTTCCACGCCACCAGGCTATATAAAATTTCAATTCGTCATAACTCTGAACTTATTTGCTCTAAATCAATGATATTTGGATATATGTGTCTCTTAGTCAAGATTTACATAATTTTATAAAAGTGGACGGTGCCGCGCCCCCATTCATTGGGTATAGTTTGTTCTTCATTAATATCGAAAGTTTATAGTCGATCTCTTTGAAATTTTCAGGATATGTTCAGAAGTTCGCTGTGTACGGCATAGGCTATATATAGCTTTGGAAAAGCTGGCGGTGCCACGCATGAGACTATATGATTTTTCAATTCGTCATAACTTTGAACTTATTTGGTCTAAATCAATGTTATTTGGACATATGTGTCCTTTAGTCAGAATTTACATTATTTTATAAAAGCGGGGGGTGCCACGAGACCAGGCTATATAAAATTTCAATTCGTCATAGCTCTGAACTTTTTTGGTTTAAATCAATTATATTTGGATATATGTGTCCCTGAGTCAAGATTTACATAATTTGGGAAGGTGGGCGGTTCCACGCCACCAGGCTATATAAAATTTCAATTCGTCATAACTCTGAACTTATTTGCTCTAAATCAATGATATTTGGATATATGTGTCTCTTAGTCAAGATTTACATAATTTTATAAAAGTGGACGGTGCCGCGTCCCCATTCATTGGGTATAGTTTGTTCTTCATTAATATCGAAAGTTTATAGTCGATCTCTTTGAAATTTTCAGGATATGTTCAGAAGTTCGCTGGGTACGGCATAGGCTATATATAGCTTTGGAAAGTGGGCGGTGCCACGCCCCCAGGCTATATCAAATTTCAATTCGTCATAACTCTGAACATATTTGCTCTAAATCAATGATATTTGGATGTACGAGTATGTGTCCCTTAGTCAAGATTTACATAATTTTATAAAAGTGGACGGTGCCGCGCCCCATTTTTTGGGTTTTGTTTGTTCTTCATTAATGTCCAAAGTTTATAGTTGATCACTATGAAACTTCCACGATATGCTCACAGGTTCGCTGGGTACGGCATAGGCTATATATAGCTATGGAAAAGCTGGCGGTGCCACGCCACTAGGCTATATAAAATTTCAATTCGTCATAGCTCTGAACTTTTTTGGTTTAAATCAATTATATTTGGATATATGTGTCCCTGAGTCAAGATTTACATAATTTGGGAAGGTGGGCGGTTCCACGCCACCAGGCTATATAAAATTTCTATTCGTCATAACTCTGAACTTATTTGCTCTAAATCAATGATATTTGGATATATGTGTCTCTTAGTCAAGATTTACATAATTTTATAAAAGTGGACGGTGCCGCGCCCCCATTCATTGGGTATAGTTTGTTCTTCATTAATATCGAAAGTTTATAGTCGATCTCTTTGAAATTTTCAGGATATGTTCAAAAGTTCGCTGGGTACAGCATAGGCTATATATAGCTTTGGAAAGTGGGCGGTGCCACGCCCCCAGGCTATATAAAATTTCAATTCGTCATAACTCTGAACACATTTGCTCTAAATCAATGATATTTGGATGTATGTGTCCCTTAGTCAAGATTTACATAATTTTATAAAAGTAGACGGTGCCGCGCCCCATTCATTGGGTATTGTTTGTTCTTCATTAATATCGAAAGTTTATAGTCGATCTCTTTGAAATTTTCAGGATATGTTCAGAAGTTCGCTGGGTACGGCATAGGCTATATATAGCTTTGGAAAGTGGGCGGTGCCACGCCCCCAGGCTATATCAAATTTCAATTCGTCATAACTCTGAACATATTTGATCTAAATCAATGATATTTGGATGTACGAGTATGTGTCCCTTAGTCAAGATTTACATAATTTTATAAAAGTGGACGGTGTGTCCCTGAGTCAAGATTTACATAATTTGGGAAGGTGGGCGGTTCCACGCCACCAGGCTATATAAAATTTCAATTCGTCATAACTCTGAACTTATTTGCTCTAAATCAATGATATTTGGATATATGTGTCTCTTAGTCAAGATTTACATAATTTTATAAAAGTGGACGGTGCCGCGGCCCCATTCATTGGGTATAGTTTGTTCTTCATTAATATCGAAAGTTTATAGTCGATCTCTTTGAAATTTTCAGGATATGTTCAAAAGTTCGCTGGGTACAGCATAGGCTATATATAGCTTTGGAAAGTGGGCGGTGCCACGCCCCCAGGCTATATAAAATTTCAATTCGTCATAACTCTGAACACATTTGCTCTAAATCAATGATATTTGAATGTATGTGTCCCTTAGTCAAGATTTACATAATTTTATAAAAGTAGACGGTGCCGCGCCCCATTCATTGGGTATTGTTTGTTCTTCATTAATATCGAAAGTTTATAGTCGATCTCTTTGAAATTTTCAGGATATGTTCAGAAGTTCGCTGGGTACGGCATAGGCTATATATAGCTTTGGAAAGTGGGCGGTGCCACGCCCCCAGGCTATATCAAATTTCAATTCGTCATAACTCTGAACATATTTGCTCTAAATCAATGATATTTGGATGTACGAGTATGTGTCCCTTAGTCAAGATTTACATAATTTTATAAAAGTGGACGGTGCCGCGCCCCCATTTTTTGGGTTTTGTTTGTTCTTCATTAATGTCCAAAGTTTATAGTTGATCACTATGAAACTTCCACGATATGCTCAGAGGTTCGCTGGGTACGGCATAGGCTATATATAGCTATGGAAAAGCTGGCGGTGCCACGCCACCAGGCTATATAAAATTTCAATTCGTCATAACTCTGAACTTTTTTGGTTTAAATCAATGATGTTTGGATATATGTGTCCATGAGTCAAGATTTACATAAGTTTGGAAAGTGGGCGGTTCCACGCCTCCAGGCTATATAAAATTTCAATTCGTCATAACTCTTAACTTATTTGGTCTAAATCAATGATATTTGGACACATGTGCCCCTAAGACAAGATTTACATAATTTTATAAAAGTGGACGGTGCCGCGCCCCCATTCATTGGGTATTGTTTGTGCTTCATTAATATCGAATGTTTATAGTCGATCTCTCTGAAATTTTCAGGATATGTTCAGAAGTTCGCTGTGTGCGGCATAGGCTATATATAGCTTTGGAAAAGCTGGCGGTGCCACGCATGAGACTATATGATTTTTCAATCTGTCATAACTTTGAACTTATTTGGTCTAAATCAATGTTATTTGGACATATGTGTCCTTTAGTCAGAATTTACATTATTTTATAAAAGCGGGGGGTGCCACGAGACCAGGCTATATAAAATTTCAATTCGTCATAGCTCTGAACTTTTTTGGTTTAAATCAATTATATTTGGATATATGTGTCCCTGAGTCAAGATTTACATAATTTGGGAAGGTGGGCGGTTCCACGCCACCAGGCTATATAAAATTTCAATTCGTCATAACTCTGAACTTATTTGCTCTAAATCAATGATATTTGGATATATGTGTCTCTTAGTCAAGATTTACATAATTTTATAAAAGTGGACGGTGCCGCGCCCCCATTCATTGGGTATAGTTTGTTCTTCATTAATATCGAAAGTTTATAGTCGATCTCTTTGAAATTTTCAGGATATGTTCAAAAGTTCGCTGGGTACAGCATAGGCTATATATAGCTATGGAAAAGCTGGCGGTGCCACGCCACCAGGCTATATAAAATTTCAATTCGTCATAACTCTGAACTTTTTTGGTTTAAATCAATGATGTTTGGATATATGTGTCCATGAGTCAAGATTTACATAATTTTGGAAAGTGGGCGGTTCCACGCCTCCAGGCTATATAAAATTTCAATTCGTCATAACTCTTAACTTATTTGCTCTAAATCAATGATATTTGGATATATGTGTCTCTTAGTCAAGATCTACATAATTTTATAAAAGTGGACGGTGCCGCGCCCCCATTCATTGGGTATAGTTTGTTCTTCATTAATATCGAAAGTTTATAGTCGATCTCTTTGAAATTTTCAGGATATGTTCAAAAGTTCGCTGGGTACAGCATAGGCTATATATAGCTTTGGAAAGTGGGCGGTGCCACGCCCCCAGGCTATATAAAATTTCAATTCGTCATAACTCTGAACACATTTGCTCTAAATCAATGATATTTGGATGTATGTGTCCCTTAGTCAAGATTTACATAATTTTATAAAAGTGGACGGTGCCGCGCCCCATTTTTTGGGTTTTGTTTGTTCTTCATTAATGTCCAAAGTTTATAGTTGATCACTATGAAACTTCCACGATATGCTCAGAGGTTCGCTGGGTACGGCATAGGCTATATATAGCTATGGAAAAGCTGGCGGTGCCACGCCACCAGGCTATATAAAATTTCAATTCGTCATAACTCTGAACTTTTTTGGTTTAAATCAATGATGTTTGGATATATGTGTCCATGAGTCAAGATTTACATAATTTTGGAAAGTGGGCGGTTCCACGCCTCCAGTCTATATAAAATTTCAATTCGTCATAACTCTTAACTTATTTGGTCTAAATCAATGATATTTGGACACATGTGCCCCTAAGTCAAGATTTACATAATTTTATAAAAGTGGACGGTGCCGCGCCCCCATTCATTGGGTATAGTTTGTTCTTCATTAATATCGAAAGTTTATAGTCGATCTCTTTGAAATTTTCAGGATATGTTCAAATGTTCGCTGGGTACAGCATAGGCTATATATAGCTTTGGAAAGTGGGCGGTGCCACGCCCCCAGGCTATATAAAATTTCAATTCGTCATAACCCTGAACACATTTGCTCTAAATCAATGATATTTGGATGTATGTGTCCCTTAGTCAAGATTTACATAATTTTATAAAAGTGGACGGTGCCGCGCCCCATTCATTGGGTTTTGTTTGTTCTTCATTAATGTCCAAAGTTTATAGTTGATCACTATGAAACTTTCACGATATGTTCAGAAGTTCGCTGTGTGCGGCATAGGCTATATATAGCTTTGGAAAAGCTGGCGGTGCCACGCATGAGACTATATGATTTTTCAATTCGTCATAACTTTGAACTTATTTGGTCTAAATCAATGTTATTTGGACATATGTGTCCTTTAGTCAGAATTTACATTATTTTATAAAAGCGGGGGGTGCCACGAGACCAGGCTATATAAAATTTCAATTCGTCATAGCTCTGAACTTTTTTGGTTTAAATCAATTATATTTGGATATATGTGTCCCTGAGTCAAGATTTACATAATTTGGGAAGGTGGGCGGTTCCACGCCACCAGGCTATATAAAATTTCAATTCGTCATAACTCTGAACTTATTTGCTCTAAGTCAATGATATTTGGATATATGTGTCTCTTAGTCAAGATTTACATAATTTTATAAAAGTGGACGGTGCCGCGCCCCCATTCATTGGGTATAGTTTGTTCTTCATTAATATCGAAAGTTTATAGTCGATCTCTTTGAAATTTTCAGGATATGTTCAGAAGTTCGCTGGGTACAGCATAGGCTATATATAGCTTTGGAAAGTGGGCGGTGCCACGCCCCCAGGCTATATAAAATTTCAATTCGTCATAACTCTGAACACATTTGCTCTAAATCAATGATATTTGGATGTATGTGTCCCTTAGTCAAGATTTACATAATTTTATAAAAGTGGACGGTGCCGCGCCCCATTTTTTGGGTTTTGTTTGTTCTTCATTAATGTCCAAAGTTTATAGTTGATCACTATGAATCTTCCACGATATGCTCAGAGCTTCGCTGGGTACGGCATAGGCTATATATAGCTATGGAAAAGCTGGCGGTGCCACGCCACCAGGCTATATAAAATTTCAATTCGTCATAACTCTGAACTTTTTTGGTTTAAATCAATGATGTTTGGATATATGTGTCCATAAGTCAAGATTTACATAATTTTGGAAAGTGGGCGGTTCCACGCCTCCAGGCTATATAAAATTTCAATTCGTCATAACTCTTAACTTATTTGGTCTAGATCAATGATATTTGGACACATGTGCCCCTAAGTCAAGATTTACATAATTTTATAAAAGTGGACGGTGCCGCGCCCCCATTCATTGGGTATTGTTTGTCCTTCATTAATATCGAAAGTTTATAGTCGATCTCTTTGAAATTTACAGGCTATGTTCAGAAGATCGTTGGGTACGGCATAGGCTATATATAGCTTTGGAAACTGGGCGGTGCCGCGCCCCCAGGCTATATCAAGTTTCAATTCGTCATAACTCTGAACATATTTGCTCTAAATCAATGATATTTGGATGTATGTGCCCCTTAGTCAAGATTTACATAATTTTATAAAAGTGGACGGTGCCGCGCCCCCATTTCTTGGGTTTTGTTTGTTCTTCATTAATGTCCAAAGTTGATAGTTGCTCACTATGAAACTTTCACGATATGTTCAGAGGTTCGCTGGGTACGGCTTAGGCTATATATAGCTATGGAAAAGCTGGCGGTGCCACGCATGAGACTATATGATTTTTCAATTCGTCATAACTCTGAACTTATTTGGTTTAAATCAATGTTATTTGGATATATGCGTCCTTTAGTCAAAATTTACATAATTTTATAAAAGCGAGCGGTGCCACGCCACCAGGCTATATAAAATTTCAATTCGTCATAACTCTGAACTTATTTGGTCTAACTCAATGATATTTGTATATATGTGTCTCTTAGTCAAGATTTACATAATTTTATAATGGATCGAAAATTTATAGTCGATCTCTATGAAATTTTCACGATAGGTTCAGAAGTTCGCTGGATATGGCATAATCTATACATATAGCTTTGGAAACTGGGCGGTGCCACGCCCCCAGGCTATATCAAATTTCAATTCGTCATAACTCTGAACATATTTGCTCTAAATCAATGATATTTGGATGTATGTGTCCCTTAGTCAAGATTTACATAATTTTATAAAAGTGGACGGTGCCGCGCCCCATTTCTTGGGTTTTGTTTGTTCTTCATTAATGTCCAAAGTTGATAGTTGATCATTATGAAACTTTCACGATGTGTTCAGAGGTTCGCTGGTTACGGCTTAGGCTATATATAGCTATGGAAAAGCTGGCGGTGCCACGCCACCAGGCTATATAAAATTTCAATTCGTCATAGCTCTGAACTTTTTTGGTTTAAATCAATGATATTTGGACATATGTGTCCTTTAGTCAGAATTACATTATTTTATAAAACGGGGGGTGCCACGCCACCAGGCTATATAAAATTTAAATTCGTCATAACTCTGAACTTATTTGGTCTAAATCAATGATATTTGGATATATGTGTCTCTTAGTCAAGATTTACATAATTTTATAATGGATCGAAAATTTATAGTCAATCTCTATGAAATTTTCACGATAGGTTCAGAAGTTCGCTGGATATGGCATAATCTATACATATAGCTTTGGAAACTGGGCGGTGCCACGCCCCCAGGATATATCAAATTTCAATTCGTCATAACTCTGAACATATTTGCTCTAAATCAATGATATTTGGATGTATGTGTCCCTTAGTCAAGATTTACATAATTTTATAAAAGTGGACGGTGCCGCGCCCCCATTCATTGGGTATAGTTTGTTCTTCATTAATATCGATAGTTTATAGTCGATCTCTTTGAAATTTTCAGGATATGTTCAGAAGTTCGCTGGGTACAGCATAGGCTATATATAGCTTTGGAAAGTGGGCGGTGCCACGCCTCCAAGCTGTATAAAATTTCAATTCGTCATAACTCTGAACTTTTTTGGTTTAAATCAATGATGTTTGGCTACATGTGTCCCTGAGTCAAGATTTACATAATTTTGGAAAGTGGGCGGTTCCACGCTTCCAGGCTATATAAAATTTCAATTCATATTAACTCTTAACTTATTTGGTCTAAATCAATGATATTTGGACACATGTGTCCCTTAGTCAAGATTTACATAATTTTATAAAAGTGGACGGTGCCGCGCCCGCATTTATTGGGTATTGTTTGTTCTTCATTAATGTCCAAAATTTATAGTCGATCTCTATGAAATTTTCACGATAGGTTCAGAAATTCGCTGGGTACGGCATAATCTATACATACAGCTTTGGAAAGGGGGCGGTGCCACGCCCCCAGGCTATATAAAATTTCAATTCGTCATAACTCTGAACTTATTTGGTCTAAATCAATGTTATTTGGACATATGTGTCCTTTAGTCAGAATTACATTATTTTATAAAACGGGGGGTGCCGCGCCACCAGGCTATATAAAATTTCAATTCGTCATAGCTCTGAACTTTTTTGGTTTAAATCAATGGTATTTGGATATATGTGCCCTCAGTCAAGATTTACATAATTTTATAAAAGTGGACGGTGCCGCGCCCCCATTTATTGGGTATTGTTTGTTCTTCAATAATGTCCAAAATTTATAGTCGATCTCTATGAAATTTTAACGATAGGTTCAGAAGTTTGCTGGGTACGGCATAGGCTATATATAGCTTTGGAAAAGCTGGCGGTGCCACGCATGAGACTATATGATTTTTCAAATCGTCATAACTCTGAACGTATTTGGTCTAAATCGATGTTATTTGGACATATGTGTCCCTTAGGCAAGATTTACATAACTTTGGAAAAGTGGGCGGTGCCACGCCCACATTGGTTGTGTTTTGTTTGTTCTTCATTAATGTCCAAAGTTTATAGTGGTTCTCTATGAAACTTTCACGATAGGTTCAGAAGTTCGCTGGGTACGGCATAGGCTATATATAGCTATGGAAAAGCTGGCGGTGCCACGCCACCAGGCTATATAAAGTTTCAATTCGTCATAACTCTGAACTTTTTTGGTTTAAATCAATGATATTTGGATATATGTGCCCTCAGTCAAGATTTACATAATTTTATAAAAGTGGACGGTGCCGCGCCCCCATTTATTGGGTATTGTTTGTTCTTCAATAATGTCCAAAATTTATAGTCGATCTCTACGAAATTTTAACGATAGGTTCAGCAGTTCGCTGGGTACGGTATAGGCTATATATAACTTTGGAAAAGTGGGCGGTGCCACGCCCACATTGGTTGTGTTTTGTTTGTTCTTCATTAATGTCCAAAGTTTATAGTGGTTCTCTATGAAACTTTCAGGATATGTTCAGAAGTTCGCTGGGTACGGCATAGGCTATATATAGCTTTGGAAAGTGGGCGGTGCCACGCCCCCAGGCTATATAAAATTTCAATTCGTCATAACTCTGAACACATTTGCTCTAAATCAATGATATTTGGATGTATGTGTCCCTTAGTCAAGATTTACATAATTTTATAAAAGTGGACGGTGCCGCGCCCCCATTTCTTGGGTTTTGTTTGTTCTTCATTAATGTCCAAAGTTGATAGTTGATCACTATGAAACTTTCACGATATGTTCAGAAGTTCGCTGTGTGCGGCATAGGCTATATATAGCTTTGGAAAGTGGGCGGTGCCACGCCTCCAAGCTATATAAAATTTCAATTCGTCATAACTCTGAACTTTTTTGGTTTAAATCAATGATATTTGGACATATGTGTCCTTTAGTCAGAATTACATTATTTTATAAAACGGGGGGTGCCACGCCACCAGGCTATATAAAATTTAAATTCGTCATAACTCTGAACTTATTTGCTCTAAATCAATGATATTTGGATGTATGTGTCCCTTAGTCAAGATTTACATAATTTTATAAAAGTGGACGGTGCCGCGCCCCCATTTCTTGGGTTTTGTTTGTTCTTCATTAATGTCCAAAGTTGTTAGTTGATCACTATGAAACTTTCACGGTGCCACGCCCCCAGGCTATATAAAATTTCAATTCGTCATAGCTCTGAACTTTTTTGGTTTAAATCAATTATATTTGGATATATGTGTCCCTGAGTCAAGATTTATATAATTTGGGAAGGTGGGCGGTTCCACGCCACCAGGCTATATAAAATTTCAATTCGTCATAACTCTGAACTTATTTGCTCTAAATCAATGATATTTGGATATATGTGTCTCTTAGTCAAGATTTACATAATTTTATAAAAGTGGACGGTGCCGCGCCCCCATTCAGTGGGTATAGTTTGTTCTTCATTAATATCGAAAGTTTATAGTCGATCTCTTTGAAATTTTCAGGATATGTTCAAAAGTTCGCTCGGTACAGCATAGGCTATATATAGCTTTGGAAAGTGGGCGGTGCCACGCCCCCAGGCTATATAAAATTTCAATTCGTCATAGCTCTGAACTTTTTTGGTTTAAATCAATTATATTTGGATATGTGTCCATGAGTCAAGATTTACATAATTTTGGAAAGTGGGCGGTTCCACGCCTCCAGGCTATATAAAATTTCAATTCGTCATAACTCTTAACTTATTTGCTCTAAATCAATGATATTTGGATATATGTGTCTCTTAGTCAAGATTTACATAATTTTATAAAAGTGGACGGTGCCGCGCCCCCATTCATTGGGTATAGTTTGTTCTTCATTAACATCGAAAGTTTATAGTCGATCTCTTTGAAATTTTCAGGATATGTTCAAAAGTTCGCTCGGTACAGCATAGGCTATATATAGCTTTGGAAAGTGGGCGGTGCCACGCCCCCAGGCTATATAAAATTTCAATTCGTCATAACTCTGAACACATTTGCTCTAAATCAATGATATTTGGATGTATGTGTCCCTTAGCCAAGATTTACATAATTTTATAAAAGTGGACGGTGCCGCGCCCCATTCATTGGGTATTGTTTGTTCTTCATTAATATCGAAAGTTTATAGTCGATCTCTTTGAAATTTTCAGGATATGTTCAGAAGTTCGCTGGGTACGGCATAGGCTATATATAGCTTTGGAAAGTGGGCGGTGCCACGCCCCCAGGCTATATCAAATTTCAATTCGTCATAACTCTGAACATATTTGCTCTAAATCAATGATATTTGGATGTACGAGTATGTGTCCCTTAGTCAAGATTTACATAATTTTATAAAAGTGGACGGTGCCGCGCCCCCATTTTTTGGGTTTTGTTTGTTCTTCATTAATGTCCAAAGTTTATAGTTGATCACTATGAAACTTTCACGATATGTTCAGAAGTTCGCTGTGTGCGGCATAGGCTATATATAGCTTTGGAAAAGCTGGCGGTGCCACGCATGAGACTATATGATTTTTCAATTCGTCATAACTCTGAACTTATTTGGTCTAAATCAATGATATTTGGATATATGTGTCTCTTAGTCAAGATTTACATAATTTTATAATGGATCGAAAATTTATAGTCGATCTCTATGAAATTTTCACGATAGGTTCAGAAGTTCGCTGGATATGGCAAAATTTATATATAGCTTTGGAAACTGGGCGGTGCCACGCCCCCAGGCTATATCAAATTTCAATTCGTCATAACTCTGAACATATTTGCTCTAAATCAATGATATTTGGATGTATGTGTCCCTTAGTCGAGATTTACATAATTTTATAAAAGTGGACGGTGCCGCGCCCCCATTTCTTGGGTTTTGTTTGTTCTTCATTAATGTCCAAAGTTGATAGTTGATCACTATGAAACTTTCACGATATGTTCAGAGGTTCGCTGGGTACGGCTTAGGCTATATATAGCTATGGAAAAGCTGGCGGTGCCACGCCACCAGGCTATATAAAATTTAAATTCGTCATAACTCTGAACTTATTTGGTCTAAATCAATGATATTTGGATATATGTGTCTCTTAGTCAAGATTTACATAATTTTATAATGGATCGAAAATTTATAGTCGATCTCTATGAAATTTTCACGATAGGTTCAGAAGTTCGCTGGATATGGCATAATCTATACATATAGCTTTGGAAACTGGGCGGTGCCACGCCCCCAGGCTATATCAAATTTCAATTCGTCATAACTCTGAACATATTTGCTCTAAATCAATGATATTTGGATGTATGTGTCCCTTAGTCAAGATTTACATAATTTTATAAAAGTGGACGGTGCCGCGCCCCCATTCATTGGGTATAGTTTGTTCTTCATTAATATCGAAAGTTTATAGTCGATCTCTTTGAAATTTTCAGGATATGTTCAGAAGTTCGCTGGGTACAGCATAGGCTATATATAGCTTTGGAAAGTGGGCGGTGCCACGCCTCCAAGCTATATAAAAGTTCAATTCGTCATAACTCTGAACTTTTTTGGTTTAAATCAATGATGTTTGGCTACATGTGTCCCTTAGTCAAGATTTACATAATTTTATAAAAGTGAACGGTGCCGCGCCCCCATTCATTGGGTATAGTTTGTTCTTCATTAATATCGAAAGTTTATAGTCGATCTCTTTGAAATTTTCAGGATATGTTCAGAAGTTCGCTGGGTACAGCATAGGCTATATATAGCTTTGGAAAGTGGGCGGTGCCACGCCTCCAAGCTATATAAAATTTCAATTCGTTAACTCTGAACTTATTTGGTCTAAATCAATGTTATTTGGACATATGTGTCCTTTAGTCAGAATTACATTATTTTATAAAACGGGGGGTGCCGCGCCACCAGGCTATATAAAATTTCAATTCGTCATAGCTCTGAACTTTTTTGGTTTAAATCAATGATATTTGGATATATGTGCCCTCAGTCAAGATTTACATAATTTTATAAAAGTGGACGGTGCCGCGCCCCCATTTATTGGGTATTGTTTGTTCTTCAATAATGTCCAAAATTTATAGTCTCTATGAAATTTTAACGATAGGTTCAGAAGTTCGCTGGGTACGGCATAATCTATACATACAGCTTTGGAAAGGGGGCGGTGCCACGCCCCCAGGCTATATAAAATTTCAATTCGTCATAACTCTGAACTTATTTGGTCTAAATCAATGTTATTTGGACATATGTGTCCTTTAGTCAGAATTACATTATTTTATAAAACGGGGGGTGCCGCGCCACCAGGCTATATAAAATTTCAATTCGTCATAGCTCTGAACTTTTTTGGTTTAAATCAATGATATTTGGATATATGTGCCCTCAGTCAAGATTTACATAATGTATAATTGTGTGGTACTTACTCTGAATAATGGGGTTTTTGGGGCTCTGCCAAGAATCAGCTTCTATAAATTGTGGTATTTGTTTATGGCTTGTAGCAAACTTCAACTTTTATATTCAAGTTTAGTGAATATATTTATATATATATATTTGATATAGTTAAATACGCTTTGCGTTAAATTATATAGATGTACCAGGTTTTTTCAGTGGTATTTTATATTTATTTCACAAATCTCTGATGCACTTTCACAGCGAGGTATAATATATGTATTTAGTTATATTTTTGACGGCTCGAAACTGCCTTTTATATTAGATTTTATTTACACGGGTTTTTATTTGCATAAAGAAAACAAAGAGAAAAGCAGGTGTTTCTTAAAGGAAAAAATTATAATAACACCGGTGCAAACCAATTACAATAATAATACAATGATATGATGGCCGCCTACATGACAGCTGTCGGTCATGCGGCGAATTGGTGTGGGGTGATTTACGCGTGGTTGCCACACGTCCCAAATCGTTCCAATTTTAACACTTAAATCTAAAGGTGAATTCATAAGTTGTGATGAGTAAATAATGTAATAACAATCAAATATAATGTGATATAATACACGCGTTATAATGAAATTATTTACAATTCATGGAAAATATGTATACGAGTATTATTTTAAATACAATTCATGCAATATGGGTATAACGAATATTATGGTTTTGGGATTGGGACGTGTGGCTACCGATGTCGCGTAAACATTCTGCCTCCCCTAGGCGTACTAAGCGCCTAGTGTATGCTGCAACTCCTGCAAGGCACGAACTGCTTCCTGAATAAGGATCCGCCCCACCTTATTTTTATACGTGGCTGTGCGTAAGCCGGTTGCGGTGCACCGGATGGTGCGATCCCCGACGCTGGTTGGTCGTGCTGGTTGACGTGTATTTGGAGCACGACCATTAGCCCTGGGAGGCTGCGGTGGAAGACGGCGACGGCGACTTGCTGCTCGACGACGCGGTTCGTGGTGGCGTGGTGTCGGAGGTATTTCCGCTACAGGTGGTGCGACATACGCGGGTTGGCGACCTCCGGTGTCCCGATGAAGGAATGTGTGGTGATGCTGCCCGCAGACCCGGCAGCTTTCTGTGGAGGTGCACTGGTTGGTGCGATGAGACAGCGCTAGGCAGTTGGTGCAATACTGATGTGCCCTGGCGACTAAAAAGCGTTGCTGCGGCTGCATGGCCGTGAACACAGGGCACATCCGCAGCGCGTGATGACGCATGCACAACCTACATTTCCGGTAATCCGGTACGGGTTCGCTACGGCGCGGGCGGGCTGCGGGCAGTGTCACCTGCGATGCCAATGAGCGGCGTGGGGTTGGAACCGGAGGGCGTTGACGATCCGTCTGTAGAAGAGAGAGGGTAAGACATGTGGATATTAGTTATACGCTTGGGAGTAAGCATAAGTTTTGGGAGTGCTTAAGTTGTTGTCTGAGAGTTTACGATAGCACGAGCATTATGGACTGTATTAAGTTAGTGAGATGGGAATGGGCTCTGAGAGCCCTCGTCACTCTCCGATGACGGTAGAAAACATAGTTTCGTGAGAGGTCTGGTCAGAATCCCATTCTGGGTGCGGACGTCTACGACACGAATGTGTCCGTCTCGTCCTGGGTGTAAGGTTTCCAGTCGACCTAGTCGCCATTCCGTGGGAGGTAAGTTGTCTTCCTTGATGATGACTAGATCGCAAATTTTTGGGGGAGTTTGAGCGTTTTTCCATCTGTAACGCTTTTGAAGATCGGTGAGGTAGTCAGTTTTCCAGCGTTTGCTGAACTGATGATGTAAAACTTTCAGTCGTTCCCACCTGTTTATCATAGAGAGATTTTCGTGGTTCGGTTCGGGAAGCGAGAGCATTGGTGCTCCTCGGAGAAAGTGACCTGGCGTGAGGGCGGTGAGGTCATTCGGGTCCTGAGAAAGCTGGGAGATGGGACGAGAGTTAAGTACGGCCTCTATCCGGATTAATAAAGTCGAGAACTCCTCGAAGGTAAAGCTGTGGGTTCCGGCGACCTTTTTAAAGTGTGTTTTAAAGCTTTTGACAGCGGATTCCCATAATCCGCCTATGTTAGGTGCGCCGGGGGGTATGAACTTCCAATTGATTCCTTGGGGGGCGTACTTCTGTACGATATCCGTCGATACTTCTTTCAGGAACGTTACGAATTCCAGTTCGGTAGCACGCTTGGCGCCGATGAATGTTTTGCCGTTGTCGCTCATCATCTGATTCGGGTATCCTCGGCGTCCTACAAATCGGGCGAAGGCGGCAAGAAAAGCCTTGCTGGTGAGGTCTGAGCATAATTCCAGGTGGACCGCTTTGGTGGTAAAACAGACAAAGACGGCCACATAGCCCTTTACGAGGGTATGGGATCGGAGCATGGATGCTTTAAGTTGGAAGGGGCCAGCGAAATCTACACCAGTCGTGGTGAAGGGGGGCGCGAATCCACATCTCTCGGGGGGCAAGGCCGCCATTATTTGGGATCGCGTTTGTTGTTTGTGAGTGATGCAGACTTTGCACTGGAAAATGCACCTTTTGATAAGGGGTTTGAGACGGGCAATGTAGAATTCTTGCCTTAACATTTGTTGCATGAGACGAGCCTCCGCATGTAGGAGCATTTCGTGAAGGAATCGCATATATAGAGTACAGAGGCGCGACTTTTCGGGTAGGATAATGGGATGGCGCTCATTGTAAGTGAGGGTTGCGTGGGCTAATCGGCCATTTACTCGTAGGACTCCACTCTTGTCTAGGAAGGGATTGAGTACGAGTAGGGAGCTTCGTTTCGAGATTGGTTTTGAGTCCTCCAGACATGATTTTTCAGGAGCGAAGTATCGAGTTTGGGCCATTATGATGAGACGATGTTTCGATCTTTTGAGATCGGCATGAGTTAGAGAGGGTTCGGTGGGGTCATTAATACCGTCCACCGCGTCTTTTAGCCGACGTACAAACTTGAGAACATACGCTATGACACGTAAAGCACGAGGGTAGGAAGAGAATTTTCCCTACAAATTGGTGGGACCTACAGTTTTTCGCCGACTCCGAACGGCATCTACAAAGGAGACGAATTTTTGCTGAGAAGCCTGTCATGGCAGAAATACACTCGGAGAGTTTGCCAAACCACTGCCGAGGGGCGACCCCGTTTTGAAAAACTTTTTTCAAATCACTTTTGATGTTACCTGTACCAGGGCTTGAACCATGGACCTTCGGTGTGGTAGGCCGGCAACACTACCTTCACACCACGGCGGCCGTTTTGAGAGGAGCCACTTTGCCTTTGGACACAAGGAGGTGAGAGAAAACTTGGGTGCCGACAGTAGTTCGCACATAAAGGGTTGCGCAATAAGCCTTTTCCGAGGCGTCGCAGAAGCCATGGAGCTCGACTATGTGGGCCGGGGCGAAATTAATCCATCGGGGGATTTGTATCTCTGCGATTGACTGCAGATTTGTTGAGAATTGCGTCCATTTTAGGAGCCGTATCGGTTTGACCCGTTCATCCCAATCAGTTCCGTCCAACCACAATTCTTGCATCAGGATTTTTGCCTGTATCATGACTGGCGTCAGCCACCCTGCGGGATCGAAAAGTTTCGCAATAGAGGAGAGTATCTGCCGCTTGGTGGCTGCCGTTGAGGCTGGATCTGAGTCCACAGTATATGAGAATGTGTCCGAGAGCGCATTCCATTGAATTCCAAGGGTTTTGGCGGTACTACTTTTCTCGAATTCGAGGAAGTCGGTTTCAAGTAAGTCCGCCTTGGGAATTTTCCTGAGTATTTCCGGATGGTTTGCCGTGATCTTTTTCAAGGGGAAGCCGGCTGAGTTGAGAGCATTAATAGTCTCGTTTAGGGATTGCTCGGCTGATGGGAGATCATGGCTGCCGGATAAAATGTCGTCTACATACGTCTCGGACTTTAGTATTGGGGCTGCGCGGGGATGGGAGTCGGCTATGTCTTCGACAGCTCGTGTAGAGTGCGAATAGCCAGGAAGGGAGCACAGTTCACCCCAAAGGTGACCGTTTTCAATTTGAAGTCCTTTATTGAACTGGTTTCGGGAGTTCGGAATATTATCCGTTGGTAGTCTTGGTCATCGGGGTGTAAGAGAATCTGGCGGTACATTTTCTCAACATCGCCATTAAACACATATTGATATGTCCGCCACTTGAGCAACATAAGTCGGAGATCGGGTTGGAGGGTTGGGGCTGTACATAGAACATCATTAAGGGAGTGACCGGACCCTGACTTCTTAGAAGCATTGAACACAACTCTGACTTTTGTTGTCTTTTTGTCTGGCCTTACCACTGCATGGTGAGAGAGATAGAAAGAGCAGTATTTTCCTCGAGATTCCATCTCATTGGGACTGCATTCTTCCATGTGGCCTAGGGACAGGTATTCTTCGAGTACCTGGTCGTACTGCTGTTTGAGCTCGCCCTTTTTTGAGAGAGAGCGTTCCATGCCATGGAACTGTCGTAGGGCAGCAGTACGAGATTGGCCTAGGTCAATATCGTTCGGGAATGATGGTTTAAAAGGAAGCCGAACCATATATCGACCGTCATCCATTCGAGTGGTTGTGCTTTTATAAAACTCTTCGCACATTTGATCTTCGGGGGTTTCCACTCGGGTTCTGGGTATCTCCTCGATTTCCCAGAACTGTCTAAGCTGTTCATTCAGCTGAGCGTTTGAGATTTCCCACACTTGGGAGGAATGGGCTCCAACCTTTTCGGGAGTTTGGCCACTTATAATCCATCCAAAGATTGTGTTTTGGGCTAGCAGGCTGGGAGAGATCTTTTCGATGCCATTCAGCATTATTTGTGGGATTAGATCACTGCCCAATACCAGATCGATTTGGGATGGGTTCTGAGTGTTCTGGTCCGCTAGTTTGAGATGGGACCATATGCGCATTTGGTTCTCATTTAGCCTGAGGGTTGGGAGTTGCCTAGTTAGCCGGGGTAGCACTATTGCCTGGGCGTTTATCTTCACCTTATTGTCATTTGAGACGAGGGTCAACGAGCACAGCTTATTAGAGGTCTGTACCACTCCGCCTCCCATACCCGATATTTCAAACAGGGAGTGGGTATAGGGAAGCCCGAGTCTCGTCTGAGCTTTGGCGGATATGAAGCTTCTTTCGGAGCCTTGGTCAACTAAGGCTCGAAGCTTGAATAGGTCCCCTCTATTTTCTACCAAGACAATTGCTGTAGGGAGTATAATTTTGCTATCATTTTCAGCATGGAATGATTGTACTTGGGATGCGTTGGGTGCAGAGGGATCTCCTTCCTGGGGTACCGCTTGGCTGACGTCCTGAAGCCTTGGAGTGCTGGCTCCTATCGTTGCTACCTGGGATCTGGTCCTTTGAATTCCGGAACTGGTACTGGGGTTTGCTGTGTCGTGAAGGGTGGTGTTATGCCGGCCTTGGCAGTGCATGCACGTTCTCGTGCTTTGACAGTCTTTTGAGAGATGGGTTTGGGCTAAACAATTCTCGCAGATATTATTGTCTCTTACGAATTTTCTGCGTTCTGAGATTGGCAATTTTTTATACCGCAAACAGCTTTGTAGGGTATGAGTGGACTGTCTGCATAATTTACAGTTATAAAATCGTTGCTGTTCTGTAGCGTGGGATTTTGTATGTGTCGGAGGTTTGTTGCTGTGGTTTTGGGGTTGAGACTGCCTGAACTGGGGGTTGTTCTGACTGGGGAGAGGCCTTGAGAAGTTTGTGGAGGGTGGATTGTATCGGGGTTTGGCCGGGCGCCATTGGTCCACCCTTTCCACTATCTCGTAGCGAGTAGTCAGAAACTGGTTCATTTGGGACCAGTTCGGAAGGTCTCTTCTAGAGCTTAATGATTGCTCCCACAGGGCAACTGTATTTTCTGGAAGCTTTGAGGTTACCAGATATATTAATATGTGATCCCAACTAGAGGTCTCGACTTGTTGTGTCGCTAAGATTTGGAGAGCGTTGTTTACAGAGGATTGTAATTTTTGAATATCCTCACTATTCTCCGATTGAATCGGTTTTAGATTCATGAGGACTCGGATTTGATTATCGACCAGGACTCTTTTGTTTTCATAACGTGACTTGAGGGCTTCCCATGCTAGGGCAAAGTTGTCGTCACTTAGAGGGAATTGTTCCACTATTTGGCCTGCCTTACCTTTAGTCTTCTGTCTGAGGTGATACAGTTTTTGGGCACTTGAGAGTTTGGAGTGGTTGATATACACCGCCGTGAACATGTCACGGAAAGACGGCCATTGATCATACCCTCCATAAAATACTTCTGTATCACATGGGGGAACTTTCAGGTTCATATGGGAAGACTCCGAGGGGGGTTGGGTTTGCACAGGAGGCGTGGGATTACTCAATTCCTTGAGTTGGAGTTGGTCGCCTATTTGTGCTTTAGTGTCCTCATAAGCTATGAGGCAGGCTCGGTAATTACCGAAAGCGGCGGACTTGAAGTCGTCGGGGAGGTCCTGGTCGTCGGTTTCTACTATCAAGTCGTAGGCGCTCTGTACTCTAGACCAAAATATATCGATATTCTTGTTTTTCAATTTTAGGGCTGCCTCGGTATTATCTTGTATAGGGGTTGAGCGGAACCGAGTACAGTAATCCGTAAAATTATCGGTTTCGGATATAAACTTATTTTCAGCCACGGTAGTCATTCTAAATAGGGACTTACTTAATTTAATTTTTGGAATTTTGGGAAATTTTTTAGCTGCCGCTAATTATATTCACAAGAGATTGGTCCAATGGATTAGTTTCGGGCTAGTTGTTAGCTACCGCTGCTTTTTTTTTGAAAGGAAGTGATAAAAGGGAGTTTTTTTTTTTCTATGGTCCAAAAGGGAGTAGTCTGGGACGAATTTGACCGGACGAGATTTTTTTTCTACTGGGTATCGCAACTTTGGTATGCACGTGTCAATTTACTGCTGGGTTGTCGCCAATGATATAAACGTATGTATATATGTCCAAGTTATACCGCAAGGGACACAGGTTCATAAAGGGCAATGTTTTAGGTTTGTGAGAATATGTACATATATGTATGTAAAATTTCACTTTAGGGGATTTGCCTTTGACTTTATTGACACTTTTGGCGGTACAATTTATTTTTTTGGCGGGAGCCGACAAGGAAATTTGGGGATTACAATTTTATATATTATATATTATATGGGCAGGGGCTGGTTTCTTCAATGGCGAAGAAGGACCATGTATAATTGTGTGGTACTTACTCTGGATAATGGGGTTTTTGGGGCTCTGCCAAGAATCAGCTTCTATAAATTGTGGTATTTGTTTATGGCTTGTAGCAAACTTCAACTTTTATATTCAAGTTTAGTGAATATATTTATATATATATATTTGATATAGTTAAATACGCTTTGCGTTAAATTATATAGATGTACCAGGTTTTTTCAGTGGTATTTTATATTTATTTCACAAATCTCTGATGCACTTTCACAGCGAGGTATAATATATGTATTTAGTTATATTTTTCACGGCTCGAAACTGCCTTTTATATTAGATTTTATTTACACGGGTTTTTATTTGCATAAAGAAAACAAAGAGAAAAGCAGGTGTTTCTTAAAGGAAAAAATTATAATAACACCGGTGCAAACCAATTACAATAATAATACAATGATATGATGGCCGCCTACATGACAGCTGTCGGTCATGCGGCGAATTGGTGTGGGGTGATTTACGCGTGGTTGCCACACGTCCCAAATCGTTCCAATTTTAACACTTAAATCTAAAGGTGAATTCATAAGTTGTGATGAGTAAATAATGTAATAACAATCAAATATAATGTGATATAATACACGCGTTATAATGAAATTATTTACAATTCATGGAAAATATGTATACGAGTATTATTTTAAATACAATTCATGCAATATGGGTATAACGAATATTATGGTTTTGGGATTGGGACGTGTGGCTACCGATGTCGCGTAAACACATAATTTTATAAAAGTGGACGGTGCCGCGCCCCCATTCATTGGGTATTGTTTGTCTTTCATTAATATCGAAAGTTTATAGTCGATCTCTTTGAAATTTTGAGGATATGTTCAGAAGATCGTTGGGTACGGCATAGGCTATATATAGCTTTGGAAACTGGGCGGTGCCACGCCCCCAGGCTATATCAAATTTCAATTCGTCATAACTCTGAACATATTTGCTCTAAATCAATGATATTTGGATGTATGTGTCCCTTAGTCAAGATTTACATAATTTTATAAAAGTGGACGGTGCCGCGCCCCCATTTCTTGGGTTTTGTTTGTTCTTCATTAATGTCCAAAGTTGATAGTTGATCACTATGAAACTTTCACGATATGTTCAGAGGTAGGTGGGTACGGCTTAGGCTATATATAGCTATGGAAAAGCTGGCGGTGCCACGCATGAGACTATATGATTTTTCAATTCGTCATAACTCTGAACTTATTTGGTTTAAATCAATGTTATTTGGATATATGCGTCCTTTAGTCAAAATTTACATAATTTTATAAAAGCGAGCGGTGACACGCCACCAGGCTATATAACATTTCAATTCGTCATAACTCTGAACTTATTTGGTCTAAATCAATGATATTTGGATATATGTGTCCCTTAGTCAAGATTTACATAATTTTATAATGGATCGAAAATTTATAGTCGATCTCTATGAAATTTTCACGATAGGTTCAGAAGTTCGCTGGATATGGCATAATCTATACATATAGCTTTGGAAACTGGGCGGTGCCACGCCCCCAGGCTATATCAAATTTCAATTCGTCATAACTCTGAACATATTTGCTCTAAATCAATGATATTTGGATGTATGTGTCCCTTAGTCAAGATTTACATAATTTTATAAAAGTGGACGGTGCCGCGCCCCCATTTCTTGGGTTTTGTTTGTTCTTCATTAATGTCCAAAGTTGATAGTTGATCACTATGAAACTTTCACGATATGTTCAGAGGTTCGCTGGGTACGGCTTAGGCTATATATAGCTATGGAAAAGCTGGCGGTGCCACGCCACCAGGCTATATAAAATTTCAATTCGTCATAGCTCTGAACTTTTTTGGTTTAAATCAATGATATTTGGACATATGTGTCCTTTAGTCAGAATTACATTATTTTATAAAACGGGGGGTGCCACGCCACCAGGCTATATAAAATTTAAATTCGACATAACTCTGAACTTATTTGGTCTAAATCAATGATATTTGGATATATGTGTCTCTTAGTCAAGATTTACATAATTTTATAATGGATCGAAAATTTATAGTCGATCTCTATGAAATTTTCACGATAGGTTCAGAAGTTCGCTGGATATGGCATAATCTATACATATAGCTTTGGAAACTGGGCGGTGCCACGCCCCCAGGCTATATCAAATTTCAATTCGTCATAACTCTGAACATATTTGCTCTAAATCAATGATATTTGGATGTATGTGTCCCTTAGTCAAGATTTACATAATTTTATAAAAGTGGACGGTGCCGCGCCCCCATTCATTGGGTATAGTTTGTTCTTCATTAATATCGAAAGTTTATAGTCGATCTCTTTGAAATTTTCAGGATATGTTCAGAAGTTCGCTGGGTACAGCATAGGCTATATATAGCTTTGGAAAGTGGGCGGTGCCACGCCTCCAAGCTATATAAAATTTCAATTCGTCATAACTCTGAACTTTTTTGGTTTAAATCAATGATGTTTGGCTACATGTGTCCCTGAGTCAAGATTTACATAATTTTGGAAAGTGGGTGGTTCCACGCTTCCAGGCTATATAAAATTTCAATTCGTCTTAACTCTTAACTTATTTGGTCTAAATCAATGATATTTGGACACATGTGTCCCTTAGTCAAGATTTACATAATTTTATAAAAGTGGACGGTGCCGCGCCCGCATTTATTGGGTATTGTTTGTTCTTCATTAATGTCCAAAATTTATAGTCGATCTCTATGAAATTTTAACGATAGGTTCAGAAGTTCGCTGGGTACGGCATAGGGTATATATAGCTTTGGAAAAGCTGGCGGTGCCACGCATGAGACTATATGATTTTTCAAATCGTCATAACTCTGAACGTATTTGGTCTAAATCGATGTTATTTGGACATATGTGTCCCTGAGTCAAGATTTACATAATTTTGGAAAGTGGGCGGTTCCACGCTTCCAGGCTATATAAAATTTCAATTCGTCTTAACTCTTAACTTATTTGGTCTAAATCAATGATATTTGGACACATGTGTCCCTTAGTCAAGATTTACATAATTTTATAAAAGTGGACGGTGCCGCGCCCCCATTCATTGGGTATAGTTTGTTCTTCATTAATATCGAAAGTTTATAGTCGATCTCTTTGAAATTTTCAGGATATGTTCAGAAGTTCGCTGGGTACAGCATAGGCTATATATAGCTTTGGAAAGTGGGCGGTGCCACGCCTCCAAGCTATATAAAATTTCAATTCGTCATAACTCTGAACTTTTTTGGTTTAAATCAATGATGTTTGGCTACATGTGTCCCTGAGTCAAGATTTACATAATTTTGGAAAGTGGGCGGTTCCACGCTTCCAGGCTATATAAAATTTCAATTCGTCTTAACTCTTAACTTATTTGGTCTAAATCAATGATATTTGGACACATGTGTCCCTTAGTCAAGATTTACATAATTTTATAAAAGTGGACGGTGCCGCGCCCGCATTTATTTCAATTCGTCATAGCTCTAAACTTTTTTGGTTTAAATCAATGATATTTGGATATATGTGCCCTCAGTCAAGATTTACATAATTTTATAAAAGTGGACGGTGCCGCGCCCCCATTTATTGGGTATTGTTTGCTCTTCAATAATGTCCAAAATTTATAGTCGATCTCTATGAAATTTTAACGATAGGTTCAGAAGTTCGCTGGGTACGGCATAGGCTATATATAGCTTTGGTAAAGCTGGCGGTGCCACGCATGAGATTATATGATTTTTCAAATCGTCATAACTCTGAACGTATTTGGTCTAAATCGATGTTATTTGGACATATGTATATATAGCTATGGAAAAGCTGTCGGTGCCACGCCACCAGGCTATATCAAATTTCAATTCGTCATAACTCTGAACATATTTGCTCTAAATCAATGATATTTGGATATATGTGCCCTTAGTCAAGATTTACATAATTTTATAAAAGTGGACGGTGCCGCGCCCCCATTTTTTCGGTTTTGTTTGTTCTTCATTAATGTCCAAAGTTTATAGTTGATCACTATGAAACTTGCACGATATGCTCAGAGGTTCGCTGGGTACGGCATAGGCTATATATAGCTATGGAAAAGCTGGCGGTGCCACGCCACCAGGCTATATCAAATTTCAATTCGTCATAACTCTGAACATATTTGCTCTAAATCAATGATATTTGGATATATGTGCCCTTAGTCAAGATTTACATAATTTTATAAAAGTGGACGGTGCCGCGCCCCCCTTTTTTCGGTTTTGTTTGTTCTTCATTAATGTCCAAAGTTTATATTTGATCACTATGAAACTTTCACGATATGTTCAGAGGTTCGCTGGGTACGGCTTAGGCTATATATAGCTATGGAAAAGCTGGCGGTACCACGTAACCAGGCTATATAAAATTTCAATTCATCATAACTCTGAACTTTTTTGGTCTAAATCAATGATATTTGGACACATGTGTCCCTCAGTCAAGATTTACATAATTTTATAAAAGTGGACGGTGCCGCGCCCCCATTTATTCGGTTTTGTTTGTTCTTCATTAAGGTCCAAAGTTTATAGTTGATCACTATGAAACTTGCACGATATGCTCAGAGGTTCGCTGGGTACGGCTTAGGCTATATATAGCTATGGAAAAGCTGGCGGTGCCACGCCACCAGGCTATATAAAATTTCAAATCGTCATTACTCTGAACTTTTTTGGTTTAAATCAATGATGTTTCGATATATGTGTCCATGAGTCAAGATTTACATAATTTTGGAAAGTGGGCGGTGCCACGCCCCCAGGCTATATCAAATTTCAATTCGTCATAACTCTGAACATATTTGGTCTAAATCAATGTTATTTGGACATATGTTTCCTTTAGTCAGAATTTACATTATTTTATAAAAGCGGGGGGTGCCACGCCACCAGGCTATATAAAATTTCAATTCGTCATAGCTCTGAACTTTTTTGGTTTAAATCAATGATATTTGGATATATGTGTCCCTGAGTCAAGATTTACATAATTTTATAGTGGATCGAAAATTTATAGTCGATATCTATGAAATTTTCACGATAGGTTCAGAAGTTCGCTGGATATGGCATAATCTATACATATAGCTTTGGAAAGTGGGCGGTTCCACGCCTCCAGGCTATATAAAATTTCAATTCGTCATAACTCTGAACTTTTTTGGTTTAAATCAATGATGTTTGGATACATGTGTCCCTGAGTCAAGATTTACATAATTTTGGAAAGTGGGCGGTTCCACGCTTCCAGGCTATATAAAATTTCAATTCGTCTTAACTCTTAACTTATTTGGTCTAAATCAATGATATTTGGACACATGTGTCCCTTAGTCAAGATTTACATAATTTTATAAAAGTGGACGGTGCCGCGCCCGCATTTATTGGGTATTGTTTGTTCTTCATTAATGTCCAAAATTTATAGTCGATCTCTATGAAATTTTCACGATAGGTTCAGAAGTTCGCTGGGTACGGCATAATCTATACATACAGCTTCGGAAAAGGGGCGGTGCCACGCCCCCAGGCTATATAAAATTTCAATTCGTCATAACTCTGAACTTATTTGGTCTAAATCAATGTTATTTGGACATATGTGTCCTTTAGTCAGAATTACATTATCTTATAAAACGGGGGGTGCCGCGCCACCAGGCTATATAAAATTTCAATTCGTCATAACTCTGAACTTTTTTGGTTTAAATCAATGATATTTGGATATATGTGCCCTCAGTCAAGATTTACATAATTTTATAAAAGTGGACGGTGCCGCGCCCCCATTTATTGGGTATTGTTTGTTCTTCAATAATGTCCAAAATTTATAGTCGATCTCTATGAAATTTTAACGATAGGTTCAGAAGTTCGCTGGGTACGGCATAGGCTATATATAGCTTTGGAAAAGCTGGCGGTGCCACGCATGAGACTATATGATTTTTCAAATCGTCATAACTCTGAACGTATTTGGTCTAAATCGATGTTATTTGGACATATGTGTCCCTTAGGCAAGATTTACATAACTTTGGAAACATTGGTTGTGTTTTGTTTGTTCTTCATTAATGTCCAAAGTTTATAGTGGTTCTCTATGAAACTTTCACGATAGGTTCAGAAGTTCGCTGGGTACGGCATAGGCTATATATAGCTATGGAAAAGCTGGCGGTGCCACGCCACCAGGCTATATAAACTTTTAATTCGTCATAACTCTGAACTTTTTTGGTTTAAATCAATGATGTTTCGATATATGTGTCCATGAGTCAAGATTTACATAATTTTAGAAAGTGGGCGGTGCCACGCCTCCAGGCTATATAAAATTTCAATTCGTCATAGCTCTGAACTTTTTTGGTTTAAATCAATGATATTTGGATATATGTGCCCTTAGTCAAGATTTACATAATTTTATAAAAGTGGACGGTGCCGCGCCCCCATTTTTTCGGTTTTGTTTGTTCTTCATTAATGTCCAAAGTTTATAGTTGATCACTATGAAACTTGCACGATATGCTCAGAGGTTCGCTGGGTATGGCATAGGCTATATATAGCTATGGAAAAGCTGGCGGTGCCACGCCACCAGGCTATATCAAATTTCAATTCGTCATAACTCTGAACATATTTGCTCTAAATCAATGATATTTGGATGTATGTGTCCCTTAGTCAAGATTTACATAATTTTATAAAAGTGGACGGTGCCGCGCCCCCATTTCTTGGGTTTTGTTTGTTCTTCATTAATGTCCAAAGTTGATAGTTGATCACTATGAAACTTTCACGATATGTTCAGAGGTTCGCTGGGTACGGCTTAGGCTATATATAGCTATGGAAAAGCTGGCGGTGCCACTCCACCAGGCTATATAAAATTTCAATTCGTCATAACTTTGAACTTTTTTGGTCTAAATCAAAGTTATTTGGACATATGTGTCCTTTAGTCAGAATTAAATTATCTTATAAAACGGGGGGTGCCGCGCCACCAGGCTATATAAAATTTCAATTCGTCATAGCTCTGAACTTTTTTGGTTTAAATCAATGATATTTGGATATATGTGCCCTCAGTCAAGATTTACATAATTTTATAAAAGTGGACGGTGCCGCGCCCCCATTTATTGGGTATTGTTTGTTCTTCAATAATGTCCAAAATTTATAGTCGATCTCTATGAAATTTTAACGATAGGTTCAGAAGTTCGCTGGGTACGGCATAGGCTATATATAGCTTTGGAAAAGCTGGCGGTGCCACGCATGAGACTATATGATTTTTCAAATCGTCATAACTCTGAACGTATTTGGTCTAAATCGATGTTATTTGGACATATTTGTCCCTTAGGCAAGATTTACATAACTTTGGAAAAGTGGGCGGTGCCACGCCCACATTGGTTGTGTTTTTTTTGTTCTTCATTAATGTCCAAAGTTTATAGTGGTTCTCTATGAAACTTTCACGATAGGTTCAGAAGTTCGCTGGGTACGGCATAGGCTATATATAGCTATGGAAAAGCTGTCGGTGCCACGCCACCAGGCTATATCAAATTTCAATTCGTCATAACTCTGAACATATTTGCTCTAAATCAATGATATTTGGATATATGTGCCCTTAGTCAAGATTTACATAATTTTATAAAAGTGGACGGTGCCGCGCCCCCATTTTTTCGGTTTTGTTTGTTCTTCATTAATGTCCAAAGTTTATAGTTGATCACTATGAAACTTGCACGATATGCTCAGAGGTTCGCTGGGTACGGCATAGGCTATATATAGCTATGGAAAAGCTGGCGGTGCCACGCCACCAGGCTATATCAAATTTCAATTCGTCATAACTCTGAACATATTTGCTCTAAATCAATGATATTTGGATATATGTGCCCTTAGTCAAGATTTACATAATTTTATAAAAGTGGACGGTGCCGCGCCCCCCTTTTTTCGGTTTTGTTTGTTCTTCATTAATGTCCAAAGTTTATATTTGATCACTATGAAACTTTCACGATATGTTCAGAGGTTCGCTGGGTACGGCTTAGGCTATATATAGCTATGGAAAAGCTGGCGGTACCACGTAACCAGGCTATATAAAATTTCAATTCATCATAACTCTGAACTTTTTTGGTCTAAATCAATGATATTTGGACACATGTGTCCCTCAGTCAAGATTTACATAATTTTATAAAAGTGGACGGTGCCGCGCCCCCATTTATTCGGTTTTGTTTGTTCTTCATTAAGGTCCAAAGTTTATAGTTGATCACTATGAAACTTGCACGATATGCTCAGAGGTTCGCTGGGTACGGCTTAGGCTATATATAGCTATGGAAAAGCTGGCGGTGCCACGCCACCAGGCTATATAAAATTTCAAATCGTCATTACTCTGAACTTTTTTGGTTTAAATCAATGATGTTTCGATATATGTGTCCATGAGTCAAGATTTACATAATTTTGGAAAGTGGGCGGTTCCACGCCTCCAGGCTATATAAAATTTCAATTCGTCATAACTCTTAACTTCTTTGGTCTAAATCAATGATATTTGGACACATGTGCCCCTAAGTCAAGATTTCAAATTTTATAAAAGTGGACGGTGCCGCGCCACCATTCATTGGGTATTGTTTGTCCTTCATTAATGTCGAAAGTTTATAGTCGATCTCTTTGAAATTTTCAGGATATGTTCAGAAGATCGTTGGGTACGGCATAGGCTATATATAGCTTTGGAAACTGGGCGGTGCCACGCCCCCAGGTTATATCAAATTTCAATTCGTCATAACTCTGAACATATTTGCTCTAAATCAATGATATTTGGATGTATGTGTCCCTTAGTCAAGATTTACATAATTTTATAAAAGTGGACGGTGCCGCGCCCCCATTTTTTCGGTTTTGTTTGTTCTTCATTAATGTCCAAAGTTTATAGTTGATCACTATGAAACTTGCACGATATGCTCAGAGGTTCGCTGGGTACGGCTTAGGCTATATATAGCTATGGAAAAGCTGGCGGTGCCACGCCACCAGGCTATATAAAATTTCAATTCGTCATTACTCTGAACTTTTTTGGTTTAAATCAATGATGTTTCGATATATGTGTCCATGAGTCAAGATTTACATAATTTTGGAAAGTGGGCGGTTCCACGCCTCCAGGCTATATAAAATTTCAATTCGTCATAACTCTTAACTTCTTTGGTCTAAATCAATGATATTTGGGCACATGTGCCCCTAAGTCAAGATTTACATAATTTTATAAAAGTGGACGGTGCCGCGCCACCATTCATTGGGTATTGTTTGTCCTTCATTAATGTCGAAAGTTTATAGTCGATCTCTTTGAAATTTTCAGGATATGTTCAGAAGATCGTTGGGTACGGCATAGGCTATATATAGCTTTGGAAACTGGGCGGTGCCACGCCCCCAGGCTATATCAAATTTCAATTCGTCATAACTCTGAACATATTTGCTCTAAATCAATGATATTTGGATATATGTGCCCTTAGTCAAGATTTACATAATTTTATAAAAGTGGACGGTGCCGCGCCCCCCTTTTTTCGGTTTTGTTTGTTCTTCATTAATGTCCAAAGTTTATATTTGATCACTATGAAACTTTCACGATATGTTCAGAGGTTCGCTGGGTACGGCTTAGGCTATATATAGCTATGGAAAAGCTGGCGGTGCCACGTAACCAGGCTATATAAAATTTCAATTCATCATAACTCTGAACTTTTTTGGTCTAAATCAATGATATTTGGACACATGTGTCCCTCAGTCAAGATTTACATAATTTTATAAAAGTGGACGGTGCCGCGCCCCCATTTATTGGGTATTGTTTGTTC
Source organism: Merzomyia westermanni (assembly GCA_949987695.1). NCBI lineage: Eukaryota > Metazoa > Arthropoda > Insecta > Diptera > Tephritidae > Merzomyia > Merzomyia westermanni. The sequence goes on along the minus strand of OX465292.1, from coordinate 51,895,294 downwards.
TTCAATAATGTCCAAAATTTATAGTCGATCTCAATGAAATTTTAACGATAGGTTCAGAAGTTCGCTGGGTACGGCATAGGCTATATATAGGTTTGGAAAAGCTGGCGGTGCCACGCATGAGACTATATGATTTTTCAAATCGTCATAACTCTGAACGTATTTGGTCTAAATCGATGTTATTTGGACATATGTGTCCCTTAGGCAAGATTTACATAACTTTGGAAAAGTGGGCGGTGCCACGCCCACATTGGTTGTGTTTTGTTTGTTCTTCATTAATGTCCAAAGTTTATAGTGGTTCTCTATGAAACTTTCAGGATATGTTCAGAAGTTCGCTGGGTACGGCATAGGCTATATATAGCTTTGGAAAGTGGGCGGTGCCACACCCCCAGGCTATATCAAATTTTAATTCGTCATAACTCTGAACATATTTGGTCTAAATCAATGTTATTTGGACATATGTTTCCTTTAGTCAGAATTTACATTATTTTATAAAAGCGGAGGGTGCCACGCCACCAGGCTATATAAAATTTCAATTCGTCATAGCTCTGAACTTATTTGGTCTAAATCAATGATATTTGGATATATGTGTCTCTTAGTCAAGATTTACATTATTTTATAATGGATCGAAAATTTATAGTCGATATCTATGAAATTTTCACGATAGGTTCAGAAGTTCGCTGGATATGGCATAATCTATACATATAGCTTTGGACAGTGGGCGGTTCCACGACTCCAGGCTATATAAAATTTCAATTCGTCATAACTCTGAACTTTTTTGGTTTAAATCAATGATGTTTGGATACATGTGTCCCTGAGTCAAGATTTACATAATTTTGGAAAGTGGGCGGTTCCACGCTTCCAGGCTATATAAAATTTCAATTCGTCTTAACTCTTAACTTATTTGGTCTAAATCAATGATATTTGGACACATGTGTCCCTTAGTCAAGATTTACATAATTTTATAAAAGTGGACGGTGCCGCACCCCCATTTATTGGGTATTGTTTGTTCTTCATTAATGTCCAAAATTTATAGTCGATCTCTATGAAATTTTCACGATAGGTTCAGAAGTTCGCTGGGTACGGCATAATCTATACATACAGCTTTGGAAAGGGGGAGGTGCCACGCCCCCAGGCTATATAAAATTTCAATTCGTCATAACTCTGAACTTATTTGGTCTAAATCAATGTTATTTGGACATATGTGTCCTTTAGTCAGAATTACATTATTTTATAAAACTGGGGGTGCCGCGCCACCAGGCTATATAAAATTTCAATTCGTCATAGCTCTGAACTTATTTGGTTTAAATCAATGATATTTGGATATATGTGCCCTCAGGTAAGATTTACATAATTTTATAAAAGTGGACGGTGCCGCACCCCCATTTATTGGGTATTGTTTGTTCTTCAATAATGTCCAAAATTTATAGTCGATCTCTATGAAATTTTAACGATAGGTTCAGAAGTTCGCTGGGTACGGCATAGGCTATATATAGCTTTGGAAAAGCTGGCGGTACCACGCATGAGACTATATGATTTTTCAAATCGTCATAACTCTGAACGTATTTGGTCTAAATCGATGTTATTTGGACATATGTGTCCCTTAGGCAAGATTTACATAACTTTGGAAAAGTGGGCGGTGCCACGCCCACATTGGTTGTGTTTTGTTTGTTCTTCATTAATGTCCAAAGTTTATAGTGGTTCTCTATGAAACTTTCACGATAGGTTCAGAAGTTCGCCGGGTACGGCATAGGCTATATATAGCTATGGAAAAGCTGGCGGTGCCACGCCACCAGGCTATATAAAATTTCAATTCGTCATAACTCTAAACTTTTTTGGTTTAAATCAATGATGTTTGGATATATAAGTCCATGAGTCAAGATTTACATAATTTTAGAAAGTGGGCGGTTCCACGCCTCCAGGCTATATAAAATTTCAATTCGTCATAGCTTTGAACTTTTTTGGTTTAAATCAATGATATTTGGATATATGTGCCCTTAGTCAAGATTTACATAATTTTATAAAAGTGGACGGTGCCGCGCCCCCATTTTTTGGGTTTTGTTTGTTCTTCATTAATGTCCAAAGCTTATAGTTGATCACTATGAAACTTGCACGATATGCTCAGAGGTTCGCTGGGTACGGCATAGGCTATATATAGCTATGGAAAAGCTGGCGGTGCCACGCCACCAGGCTATATAAAATTTCAATTCGTCATAACTCTGAACTTTTTTGGTTTAAATCAATGATGTTTGGATATATGTGTCCATGAGTCAAGATTTACATAATTTTGGAAAGTGGGCGGTTCCACGCCCACATTGGTTGTGTTTTGTTTGTTCTTCATTAATGTCCAAAGTTTATAGTGGTTCTCTATGAAACTTTCATGATATGTTCAGAAGTTCGCTGGGTACGGCATAGGCTATATATAGCTTTGGAAACTGGGCGGTGCCACGCCCCCAGGCTATATCAAATTTCAAATCGTCATAACTCTGAACGTATTTGGTCTAAATCGATGTTATTTGGACATATGTGTCCCTCAGGCAAGATTTACATAACTTTGGAAAAGTGGGCGGTGCCACGCCCACATTGGTTGTGTTTTGTTTGTTCTTCATTAATGTCCAAAGTTTATAGTGGTTCTCTATGAAACTTTCACGATAGGTTCAGAAGTTCGCTGGATATGGCATAATCTATACATATAGCTTTGGAAAGTGGACGGTTCCACGCCTCCAGGCTATATAAAATTTCAATTCGTCATAACTCTGAACTTTTTTGGTTTAAATCAATGATGTTTGGATACATGTGTCCATGAGTCAAGATTTACATAATTTTAGAAAGTGGGCGGTTCCACGCCTCCAGGCTATATAAAATTTCAATTCGTCATAGCTTTGAACTTTTTTGGTTTAAATCAATGATATTTGGATATATGTGCCCTTAGTCAAGATTTACATAATTTTATAAAAGTGGACGGTGCCCCCATTTATTGGGTATTGTTTGTTCTTCATTACTGTCCAAAATTTATGATCGATCTCTATGAAGTTTTCACGATATGTTCAGAAGTTCGCTGGGTACGGCATAGGCTATATATAGCTTTGGAAAAGCTGGCGGTGCCACGCATGAGACTATATGATTTTTCAATTCGTCATAACTTTGAACTTATTTGGTTTAAATCAATGTTATTTGGACATATGTTTGCTTTAGTCAGAATTTACATTATTTTATAAAAGCGGGGGGTGCCACGCCACCAGGCTGTATAAAATTTCAATTCGTCATAGCTCTGAACTTTTTTGGTTTAAATCAATGATATTCGGATATATGTGTCCCTGAGTCAAGATTTACATAATTTGGGAAGGTGGGCGGTTCCACGTCTCCAGGCTATATAAAATTTAAATTCGTCATAACTCTGAACTTATTTGGTCTCTTTCTCTCTTTATGGCGCGATATACAACAGGTATATCATCATAAACCTCCTAAGAGATTTTTGCGCCAAGCTTCTCTTCCAATTTGTGGTGTGCCGATTTGAATTTTCCCTACAAATTGGTGGGACCTACAGTTTTTTGCCGACTCCGAACGGCATCTACAAAGGAGACGAATTTTTGCTGAGAAGCCTGTCATGGCAGAAATACACTCGGAGAGTTTGCCAAACCACTGCCGAGGGGCGACCCCGTTTTGAAAAACTTTTTTCAAATCACTTTTGATGTTACCTGTACCAGGGCTCGAACCATGGACCTTCGGTGTGGTAGGCCGGCAACACTACCTTCACACCACGGCGGCCGCCGGTCTAAATCAATGATATTTGGATATATGTGTCTCTTAGTCAAGATTTACATAATATTATAATGGATCGAAAAGTTATAGTCGATATCTATGAAATTTTCACGAAAGGTTCAGAAGTTCGCTCGATATGGCATAATCTATACATATAGCTTTGGAAAGTGGGCGGTGCCACGCCCCCAGGCTATATAAAATTTAATTTCGTCATAACTCTGACCTGATTTGGTCTAAATCAATGATATTTGGATATATGTGTCTCTTAGTCAAGATTTACATAATATTATAATGGATCGAAAAGTTATAGTCGATATCTATGAAATTTTCACGATAGGTTCAGAAGTTCGCTCGATATGGCATAATCTATACATATAGCTTTGGAAAGTGGGCGGTTCCACGCCTCCAGGCTATATAAAATTTCAATTCGTCATAACTCTGAACTTTTTTGGTCTAAATCAATGATATTTGGACACATGTGTCCCTTAGTCAAGATTTACATAATTTTATAAAAGTGGACGGCGCCGCGCCCGCATTTATTGGGTATGGTTTGTTCTTCATTAATGTCCAAAGTTTATAGTGGTTCTCTATGAAACTTTCATGATATGTTCAGAAGTTCGCTAGGTACGGCATAGGCTATATATAGCTTTGGAAACTGGGCGGTGCCACGCCCCCAGGCTATATCAAATTTCAAATCGTCATAACTCTGAACGTATTTGGTCTAAATCGATGTTATTTGGACATATGTGTCCCTCAGGCAAGATTTACATAACTTTGGAAAAGTGGGCGGTGCCACGCCCACATTGGTTGTGTTTTGTTTGTTCTTCATTAATGTCCAAAGTTTATAGTGGTTCTCTATGAAACTTTCACGATAGGTTCAGAAGTTCGCTGGATATGGCATAATCTATACATATAGCTTTGGAAAGTGGACGGTTCCACGCCTCCAGGCTATATAAAATTTCAATTCGTCATAACTCTGAACTTTTTTGGTTTAAATCAATGATGTTTGGATACATGTGTCCCTGAGTCAAGATTTACATAATTTTGGAAAGTGCGCGGTTCCACGCTTCGAGGCTATATAAAATTTCAATTCGTCTTAACTCTTAACTTATTTGGTCTAAATCAATGATATTTGGACACATGTGTCCCTTAGTCAAGATTTACATAATTTTATAAAACGGGGGGTGCCGCGCCACCAGGCTATATAAAATTTCAATTCGTCATAGCTCTGAACTTTTTTGGTTTAAATCAATGATATTTGGATATATGTGCCCCTGAGTTAAGATTTACATAATTTGAGAAAGTGGGCGGTTCCACGCCTCCAGGCTATACAAAATTTCAATTCGTCATAACTCTGAACTTATTTGGTCTAAATCAATGATATTTGGTGTGTGTCCCTTAGTCAAGATTTACATAATTTGAGAAGGTGGGCGGTTCCACGCCTCCAGGCTATTTAAAATTTCAATTCGTTATAACTCTGAACATATTTGCTTTAAATCAATGATATTTGGATGTATGTGCCACTGAGTTAAGATTTACATAATTTGAGAAGGTGGGCGGTTCCACGCCTCCAGGTTATATAAAATTTCAATTCGTCATAACTCTGAACTTATTTGGTCTAAATCAATGATATTTGGATATATGTGTTCCTTAGTCAAGATTTACATAATTTTATAATGGATCGAAAATTTATAGTCGATCTCTATGAAATTTTCACGATAGGTTCAGAAGTTCGCTGGATATGGCATAATCTATACATACAGCTTTGGAAAGTGGGCGGTGCCACGCCCCCAGGCTATATAAAATTTCAATTCGTCATAACTCTGAACTTATTTGGTCTAAATCAATGTTATTTGGACATATGTGTCCTTTAGTCAGAATTACATTATTTTATAAAACGGGGGGTGCCGCGCCACCAGGCTATATAAAATTTCAATTCGTCATAGCTCTGAACTTTTTTGGTTTAAATCAATGTTATTTGGACATATGTGTCCTTTAGTCAGAATTACATTATTTTATAAAACGGGGGGTGCCGCGCCACCAGGCTATATAAAATTTCAATTCGTCATAGCTCTGAACTTTTTTGGTTTAAATCAATGATATTTGGATATATGTGCCCCTGAGTTAAGATTTACATAATTTGAGAAAGTGGGCGGTTCCACGCATCCAGGCTATACAAAATTTCAATTCGTCATAACTCTGAACTTATTTGGTCTAAATCAATGATATTTGGTGTGTGTCCCTTAGTCAAGATTTACATAATTTGAGAAGGTGGGCGGTTCCACGCCTCCAGGCTATTTAAAATTTCAATTCGTTATAACTCTGAACATATTTGCTTTAAATCAATGATATTTGGATGTATGTGCCACTGAGTTAAGATTTACATAATTTGAGAAGGTGGGCGGTTCCACGCCTCCAGGTTATATAAAATTTCAATTCGTCATAACTCTGAACTTTTTTGGTTTAAATCAATGATGTTTGGATACATGTGTCCCTGAGTAAAGATTTACATAATTTTGGAAAGTGGGCGGTTCCACGCTTCCAGGCTATATAAAATTTCAATTCGTCTTAACTCTTAACTTATTTGGTCTAAATCAATGATAATTGGACACATGTGTCCCTTAGTCAAGATTTACATAATTTTATAAAAGTGGACGGTGCCGCGCCCGCATTTATTGGGTATTGTTTGTTCTTCATTAATGTCCAAAATTTATAGTCGATCTCTATGAAATTTTCACGATAGGTTCAGAAGTTCGCTGGGTACGGCATAATCTATACATACAGCATTGGAAAGGGGGCGGTGCCACGCCCCCAGGCTATATAAAATTTCAATTCGTCATAACTCTGAACTTATTTGGTCTAAATCAATGTTATTTGGACATATGTGTCCTTTAGTCAGAATTACATTATTTTATAAAACGGGGGGTGCCGCGCCACCAGGCTATATAAAATTTCAATTCGTCATAGCTCTGAACTTTTTTGGTTTAAATCAATGATATTTGGATATATGTGCCCCTGAGTTAAGATTTACATAATTTGAGAAAGTGGGCGGTTCCACGCCTCCAGGCTATACAAAATTTCAATTCGTCATAACTCTGAACTTATTTGGTCTAAATCAATGATATTTGGTGTGTGTCCCTTAGTCAAGATTTACATAATTTGAGAAGGTGGGCGGTTCCACGCCTCCAGGCTATTTAAAATTTCAATTCGTTATAACTCTGAACATATTTGCTTTAAATCAATGATATTTGGATGTATGTGCCACTGAGTTAAGATTTACATAATTTGAGAAGGTGGGCGGTTCCACGCCTCCAGGTTATATAAAATTTCAATTCGTCATAACTCTGAACTTTTTTGGTTTAAATCAATGATGTTTGGATACATGTGTCCCTGAGTAAAGATTTACATAATTTTGGAAAGTGGGCGGTTCCACGCTTCGAGGCTATATAAAATTTCAATTCGTCTTAACTCTTAACTTATTTGGTCTAAATCAATGATATTTGGACACATGTGTCCCTTAGTCAAGATTTACATAATTTTATAAAACGGGGGGTGCCGCGCCACCAGGCTATATAAAATTTCAATTCGTCATAGCTCTGAACTTTTTTGGTTTAAATCAATGATATTTGGATATATGTGCCCCTGAGTTAAGATTTACATAATTTGAGAAAGTGGGCGGTTCCACGCCTCCAGGCTATACAAAATTTCAATTCGTCATAACTCTGAACTTATTTGGTCTAAATCAATGATATTTGGTGTGTGTCCCTTAGTCAAGATTTACATAATTTGAGAAGGTGGGCGGTTCCACGCCTCCAGGCTATTTAAAATTTCAATTCGTTATAACTCTGAACATATTTGCTTTAAATCAATGATATTTGGATGTATGTGCCACTGAGTTAAGATTTACATAATTTGAGAAGGTGGGCGGTTCCACGCCTCCAGGTTATATCAAATTTCAATTCGTCATAACTCTGAACTTTTTTGGTTTAAATCAATGATGTTTGGATACATGTGTCCCTGAGTAAAGATTTACATAATTTTGGAAAGTGGGCGGTTCCACGCTTCCAGGCTATATAAAATTTCAATTCGTCTTAACTCTTAACTTATTTGGTCTAAATCAATGATAATTGGACACATGTGTCCCTTAGTCAAGATTTACATAATTTTATAAAAGTGGACGGTGCCGCGCCCGCATTTATTGGGTATGGTTTGTTCTTCATTAATGTCCAAAATTTATAGTCGATCTCTATGAAATTTTCACGATAGGTTCAGAAGTTCGCTGGGTACGGCATAATCTATACATACAGCATTGGAAAGGGGGCGGTGCCACGCCCCCAGGCTATATAAAATTTCAATTCGTCATAACTCTGAACTTATTTGGTCTAAATCAATGTTATTTGGACATATGTGTCCTTTAGTCAGAATTACATTATTTTATAAAACGGAGGGTGCCGCGCCACCAGGCTATATAAAATTTCAATTCGTCATAGCTCTGAACTTTTTTGGTTTAAATCAATGATATTTGGATATATGTGCCCCTGAGTTAAGATTTACATAATTTGAGAAAGTGGGCGGTTCCACGCCTCCAGGCTATACAAAATTTCAATTCGTCATAACTCTGAACTTATTTGGTCTAAATCAATGATATTTGGTGTGTGTCCCTTAGTCAAGATTTACATAATTTGAGAAGGTGGGCGGTTCCACGCCTCCAGGCTATTTAAAATTTCAATTCGTTATAACTCTGAACATATTTGCTTTAAATCAATGATATTTGGATGTATGTGCCACTGAGTTAAGATTTACATAATTTGAGAAGGTGGGCGGTTCCACGCCTCCAGGTTATATAAAATTTCAATTCGTCATAACTCTGAACTTTTTTGGTTTAAATCAATGATGTTTGGATACATGTGTCCCTGAGTAAAGATTTACATAATTTTGGAAAGTGGGCGGTTCCACGCTTCCAGGCTATATAAAATTTCAATTCGTCTTAACTCTTAACTTATTTGGTCTAAATCAATGATAATTGGACACATGTGTCCCTTAGTCAAGATTTACATAATTTTATAAAAGTGGACGGTGCCGCGCCCGCATTTATTGGGTATTGTTTGTTCTTCATTAATGTCCAAAATTTATAGTCGATCTCTATGAAGTTTTCACGATATGTTCAGAAGTTCGCTGGGTACGGCATAGGCTATATATAGCTTTGGAAAAGCTGGCGGTGCTACGCGCCCAGGCTATTTAAAATTTCAATTCGTTATAACTCTGAACATATTTGCTTTAAATCAATGATATTTGGATATATGTGCCCCTGAGTTAAGATTTACATAATTTGAGAAGGTGGGCGGTTCCACGCCTCCAGGTTATATAAAATTTCAATTCGTCATAACTCTGAACTTATTTGGTCTAAATCAATGATATTTGGATATATGTGTTCCTTAGTCAAGATTTACATAATTTTATAATGGATCGAAAATTTATAGTCGATCTCTATGAAATTTTCACGATAGGTTCAGAAGTTCGCTGGATATGGCATAATCTATACATACAGCTTTGGAAAGTGGGCGGTGCCACGCGCCCAGGCTATATAAAATTTCAATTCGTCATAACTCTGAACTTTTTTGGTTTAAATCAATGATGTTTGGATACATGTGTCCCTGAGTCAAGATTTACATAATTTTATAATGGATCGAAAATTTATAGTCGATCTCTATGAAATTTTCACGATAGGTTCAGAAGTTCGCTGGATATGGCATAATCTATACATATAGCTTTGGAAAGTGGGCGGTGCTACGCGCCCAGGCTATATCAAATTTTAATTCGTCATAACTCTGAACATATTTGCTCTAAATCAATGATATTTGGATGTATGTGTCCCTTAGTCAAGATTTACATAATTTTATAAAAGTGGACGGTGCCGCGCCCCCATTTTTTGGGTTTTGTTTGTTCTTCAATAATGTCCAAACTTTATAGTCGATCTCTATGAAGTTTTCACGATATGTTCAGAAGTTCGCTGGGTACGGCATAGGCTATATATAGCTTTGGAAAAGCTGGCGGTGCCACGCATGAGACTATATGATTTTTCAATTCGTCATAACTTTGAACTTATTTGGTCTAAATCAATGTTATTTGGACATATGTTTCCTTTAGTCAGAATTTACATTATTTTATAAAAGCGGGGGGTGCCACGTCACCAGGCTATATAAAATTTCAATTTGTCATAGCTCTGAACTTTTTTGGTTTAAATCAATGATATTTGGATATATGTGTCCCTGAGTCAAGATTTACATAATTTGGGAAGGTGGGCGGTTCCACGTCTCCAGGCTATATAAAATTTAAATTCGTCATAACTCTGAACTTATTTGGTCTAAATCAATGATATTTGGATATATGTGTCTCTTAGTCAAGATTTACATAATTTTATAATGGATCGAAAAGTTATAGTCGATATCTATGAAATTTTCACGATAGGTTCAGAAGTTCGCTCGATATGGCATAATCTATACATATAGCTTTGGAAAGTGGGCGGTGCCACGCCTCCAGGCTATATAAAATTTAATTTCGTCATAACTCTGAACTTATTTGGTCTAAACCAATGATATTTGGATATATGTGTCTCTTAGTCAAGATTTACATAATTTTATAATGGATCGAAAAGTTATAGTCGATATCTATGAAATTTTCACGATAGGTTCAGAAGTTCGCTGGATATGGCATAGTCTATACATATAGCTTTGGAAAGTGGGCGGTGCTACGCGCCCAGGCTATTTAAAATTTCAATTCGTTATAACTCTGAACATATTTGCTTTAAATCAATGATATTTGGATATATGTGCCCCTCAGTTAAGATTTACATAATTTGAGAAGGTGGGCGGTTCCACGCGCCCAGGCTATATAAAATTTCAATTCGTCATAACTCTGAACTTTTTTGGTTTAAATCAATGATGTTTGGATACATGTGTCCCTGAGTCAAGATTTACATAATTTTATAATGGATCGAAAATTTATAGTCGATCTCTATGAAATTTTCACGATAGGTTCAGAAGTTCGCTGGATATGGCATAATCTATACATATAGCTTTGGAAAGTGGGCGGTGCTACGCGCCCAGGCTATTTAAAATTTCAATTCGTTATAACTCTGAACATATTTGGTTTAAATCAATGCTGTTTGGATGTATGTGTCCCTTAGTCAAGATTTACATAATTTTATAAAAGTGGACGGTGCCGCGCCCCCATTTTTTGGGTTTTGTTTGTTCTTCATTAATGTCCAAAGTTTATAGTTGATCACTATGAAACTTTCACGATATGTTCAGAGGTTCGCTGGGTACGGCATAGGCTATATATAGCTATGGAAAAGCTGGCGGTGCCACGCCACCAGGCTATATAAAATTTCAATTCGTCATAACTCTGAACTTTTTTGGTTTAAATCAATGATGTTTGGATGTATGTGTCCCTTAGTCAAGATTTACATAATTTTATAAAAGTGGACGGTGCCGCGCCCCCATTTTTTGGGTTTTGGTTGTTCTTCATTAATGTCCAAAGTTTATAGTTGATCACTATGAAACTTTCACGATATGTTCAGAGGTTCGCTGGGTACGGCATAGGCTATACATAGCTATGGAAAAGCTGGCGGTGCCACGCCACCAGGCTATATAAAATTTCAATTCGTCATAACTCTGAACTTTTTTGGTTTAAATTAATGATGTTTGGATATATGTGTCCATGAGTAAAGATTTACATAATTTTGGAAAGTGGGCGGTTCCACGCCTCCAGGCTATATAAAATTTCAATTCGTCATAACTCTTAACTTATTTGGTCTAAATCAATGATATTTGGACACATGTGCCCCTAAGTCAAGATTTACATAATTTTATAAAAGTGGACGGTGCCGCGCCCCCATTCATTAGGTATTGTTTGTTCTTCATTAATATCGAAAGTTTATAGTCGATCTCTTTGAAATTTTCAGGATATGTTCAGAAGATCGCTGGGTACGGCATAGGCTATATATAGCTTTGGAAAGTGGGCAATGCCACGCCCCCAGGCTATATCAAATTTTAATTCGTCATAACTCTGAACATATTTGCTCTAAATCAATGATATTTGGATGTATGTGTCCCTTAGTCAAGATTTACATAATTTTATAAAAGTGGACGGTGCCGCGCCCCCATTTTTTGGGGTTTGTTTGTTCTTCAATAATGTCCAAACTTTATAGTCGATCTCTATGAAATTTTAACGATAGGTTCAGAAGTTCGCTGGGTACGGCATAGGCTATATCTAGCTTTGAAAAAGCTGGCGGTGTCACGCCACCAGGCTATATAAAATTTCAATTCGTCATAACTCTGAACTTTTTTGGTCTAAATCAATGATATTTGGACACATGTGTCCCTCAGTCAAGATTTACATAATTTTATAAAAGTGGACGGTGCCGCGCCCCCATTTTTTGGGTTTTGTTTGTTCTTCAATAATGTCCAAAGTTTATAGTTGATCACTATGAAACTTTCACGATATGTTCAGAGGTTCGCTGGGTACGGCATAGGCTATATATAGCTTTGGAAAGTGGGCAATGCCACGCCCCCAGGCTATATCAAATTTTAATTCGTCATAACTCTGAACATATTTGCTCTAAATCAATGATATTTGGATGTATGTGTCCCTTAGTCAAGATTTACATAATTTTATAAAAGTGGACGGTGCCGCGCCCCCATTTTTTGGGTTTTGTTTGTTCTTCAATAATGTCCAAAGTTTATAGTTGATCACTATGAAACTTTCACGATATGTTCAGAGGTTCGCTGGGTACGGCATAGGCTATATATAGCTGTGGAAAAGCTGGCGGTGCCACGCCACCAGGCTATATAAAATTTCAATTCGTCATAACTCTGAACTTTTTTGGTCTAAATCAATGATATTTGGACACATGTGTCCCTCAGTCAAGAGTTACATAATTTTATAAAAGTGGACGGTGCCGCGCCCCCATTTATTGGGTATTGTTTGTTCTTCAATAATGTCCAAAATTTATAGTCTATCTCTATGAAATTTTAACGATAGGTTCAAAAGTTCGCTGGGTACGCCATAGGCTATATACGAGGTGTGTTCAAAAAGTATCGCGAATTTTGAATTTTCGCTGGTTACGTATATTCGAATTTCGAATTTTTTGTGGCGTTATGTTGGTACTCATGTCTCTAACTTATGCCGACAAGCTCGGCCATTTTGAATGTTCAGTTAATTGTTGACAGTTGCTTTGCTTGCACGTGTTTTGGATCGTATTCGATTTTTACCTATTTTTTTACCAAAATTGCTCAATTGTGACCAAAAACAGCATCGCATGAACATTGCTAATGAGATGTTAAACTCTGTCCGCGACGACCCAAATTTGCTCCAGATAACTGGTGACGAATCGTGGGTTTATGGTTATGACGTGGAAACCAAAGCTCAATCATCTCGATGGAAGCTGCCGCACGAACCAAGACCGAAAAAAGCGCGCCAAGTTCGGTCGAATGTGAAAGTTTTGCTGACAGTTTTCTTCGATTGCAGGGGCGTGGTGCATCATGAGTTCTTGCCACAGGGAAGAACGGTGAATAAGGAATATTACCTGCAAGTTATGCGCAATTTGCGCGAAGCAATCCGCCAGAAACGCCCGGATTTGTGGAAGAACAAAAATTGGCTTTTGCACCACGATAACGCCCCTGCTCACGCATCGTTGCTTGTGCGCGACTTTTTGGCCAAAAACAACACACTAATGATGCCGCAGCCACCGTATTCCCCATATCTGGGCCCCTGTGACTTTTTCTTGTTCCCTAAACTGAAGAGGCCCATGAAAGGACGACGTTACGCTTCTCTTGACGAGATAAAGACGGCATCGAAGGAGGAGCTGAACAAGATACAAAAAAATGATTTTTTGAAGTGCTTCGAAGATTGGAAAAACCGTTGGCACAAGTGTATAATATCTCATGGGGATTACTTTGAAGGGGACAAAATAGATATTCATGAATAAATAAATAATTTTTGAAAAAACACAAAATTCGCGATACTATTTGAACACACCTCGTATAGCTTTGGAAAAGCTGGCGGTGCCACGCATGAGACTATATGATTTTTCAAATCGTCATAACTCTGAACGTATTTGGTCTAAATCGATGTTATTTGGACATATGTGTCCCTTAGGCAAGATTTACATAACTTTGGAAAAGTTATGCGGTGCCACGCCCACATTGGTTGTGTTTTGTTTGTTCTTCATTAATGTCCAAAGTTTATAGTGGTTCTCTATGAAACTTTCAGGATATGTTCAGAAGTTCGTTGGGTACGGCATAGGCTATATATAGCTTTGGAAGTGGGCGGTGCCACGCCCCCAGGCTATATCAAATTTCAATTCGTCATAACTCTGAACATATTTGCTCCAGATCAATGATATTTGGATGTATGTGTCCCTTAGTCCAGATTTACATAATTTTATAACAGTGGACACTGACGCGCCCCCATTTATTGCGTATTGTTTGTCCTTCATTAATGTCCAAAATTTATAGTCGATCTCTATGAAGTTTTCACGATATGTTCAGAAGTTCGCTGTGTACGGCATAGGCTATATATAGCTTTGGCAAAGCTGGCGGTGCCACGCATGAGACTATATGAATTTTCAATTCGTCATAACTTTGAACTTATTTGGTCTAAATCAATGTTATTTGGACATATGTGTCCTTTAGTCAGAATTTACATTATTTTATAAAAGCGGGGGTTCCACGCCACCAGGCTATATAAAACTTCAATTCGTCATAACTCTGAACTTATTTGCTCTAAATCAATGATATTTGGATATATGTGTCTCTTAGTCAAGATTTACATAATTTTATAAAAGTGGACGGTGCCGCGCCCCCATTCATTGGGTATAGTTTGTTCTTCATTAATATCGAAAGTTTATAGTCGATCTCTTTGAAATTTTCAGGATATGTTCAGAAGTTCGCTGGGTACGGCATACGCTATATATAGCTTTGGAAAGTGGGCGGTGCCACGCCCCCAGGCTATATCAAATTTCAATTCGTCATAACTCTGAACATATTTGCTCTAAATCAATGATATTTGGATGTACGAGTATGTGTCCCTTAGTCAAGATTTACATAATTTTATAAAAGTGGACGGTGCCGCGCCCCCCTTTTTTTGGGTTTTGTTTGTTCTTCATTAATGTCCAAAGTTTATAGTTTATCACTATGAAACTTTCACGATATGTTCAGAGGTTCGCTGGGTACGGCATAGGCTATATATAGCTATGGAAAAGCGTCATAACTCTGAACTTTTTTGGTCTAAATCTATGATATTTGGACACATGTGTCCCTCAGTCAAGATTTACATAATTTTATAAAAGTGGACGGTGCCGCGCTCCATTTATTGGGTATTGTTTGTTCTTCAATAATGTCCAAAATTTATAGTCGATCTCTATGAAATTTTAACGATAGATTCAGAAGTTCGCTGGGTACGGCATAGGCTATATATAGCTTTGGAAAAGCTGGCGGTGCCACGCATGAGACTATATGATTTTTCAAATCGTCATAACTCTGAACGTATTTGGTCTAAATCGATGTTATTTGGACATATGTATCCCTTAGGCAAGATTTACATAACTTTGGAAAAGTGGGCGGTGCCACACCCACATTGGTTGTGTTTTGTTTGTTCTTCATTAATGTCCAAAGTTTATAGTGGTTCTCTATGAAACTTTCAGGATATGTTCAGAAGTTCGCTGGGTACGGCATAGGCTATATATAGCTTTGGAAAGTGGGCGGTGCCACGCCCCCAGGCTATATCAAATTTCAATTCGTCATAACTCTGAACATATTTGCTCTAAATCAATGATATTTGGATGTATGTGTCCCTTAGTCAAGATTTACATAATTTTATAAAAGTGGACGGTGACGCGCCCCATTTATTGGGTATTGTTTGTTCTTCATTAATGTCCAAAATTTATAGTCGATCTCTATGAAGTTTTCACGATATGTTCAGAAGTTCGCTGGGTACGGCATAGGCTATATATAGCTTTGGAAAAGCTGGCGGTGCCACGCATGAGACTATATGATTTTTCAATTCGTCATAACTTTGAACTTATTTGGTCTAAATCAATGTTATTTGGACATATGTTTCCTTTAGTCAGAATTTACATTATTTTATAAAAGCGGGGGGTGCCACGCCACCAGGCTATATAAAATTTAAATTCGTCATAACTCTGAACTTATTTGGTCTAAATCAATGACATTTGGATATATGTGTCTCTTAGTCAAGATTTACATAATTTTATAATGGATCGAAAATTTATAGTCGATCTCTATGAAATTTTCACGATAGGTTCAGAAGTTCGCTGGATATGGCATAATCTATACATATAGCTTTGGAAAGTGGGCGGTGCCACGCCCCCAGGCCATATAAAATTTAATTTCGTCATAACTCTGAACTTATTTGGTCTAAATCAATGATATTTGAATATATGTGTCTCTTAGTCAAGATTTACATTATTTTATAATGGATCGAAAATTTATAGTCGATATCTATGAAATTTTCACGATAGGTTCAGAAGTTCGCTGGATATGGCATAATCTATACATATAGCTTTGGAAAGTGGGCGGTTCCACGCCTCCAGGCTATATACAATTTCAATTCGTCATAACTCTGAACTTTTTTGGTTTAAATCAGTGATGTTTGGATACATGTGTCCCTGAGTCAAGATTTACATAATTTTGGAAAGTGGGCGGTTCCACGCTTCCAGGCTATATAAAATTTAAATTCGTCTTAACTCTTAACTTATTTGGTCTAAATCAATGATATTTGGACACATGTGTCCCTTAGTCAAAATTTACATAATTTTATAAAAGTGGACGGTGCCGCGCCCCCATTTTTTGGGTTTTGTTTGTTCTTCATTAATGTACAAAGTTTATAGTTGATCACTATGAAACTTTCACGATATGTTCAGAGGTTCGCTGGGTACGGCATAGGCTATATATAGCTATGGAAAAGCTGGCGGTGCCACGCATGAGACTATATGATATTTGGATATATGTGTCTCTTAGTCAAAATTTACATAATTTTATAATGGATCGAAAATTTATAGTCGATATCTATGAAATTTTTACGATAGGTTCAGAAGTTCGCTGGATATGGCATAATCTATACATATAGCTTTGGAAAGTGGGCGGTTCCACGCCTCCAGGCTATATACAATTTCAATTCGTCATAACTCTGAACTTTTTTGGTTTAAATCAATGATGTTTGGATATATGTGTCCATGAGTCAAGATTTACATTATTTTTTAAAAGTGGACGGTGCCGCGGCCCCATTCATTGGGTATTGTTTGTCCTTCATGAAAATCGAAAGTTTATAGTCGATCTCTTTGAAATTTTCAGGATATGTTCACAAGACCGCTGGGTACGGCATAGGCTATATATAGCTTTGGAAACTGGGCGGTGCTACGCAACCAGACTATGTCAAATTTCAATTCGTCATAACTCTGAACATATTTGCTCTAAATCAATGATATTTGGATGTATGTGTCCCTTAGTCAAGATTTACATAAATTTATAAAAGTGGACGGTGCCGCGCCCCCATTTTTTAGGTTTTGTTTGTTCTTCATTAATGTCCAAAGTTGATAGTTGATCACTATGAAACTTTCACGATATGTTCAGAGGTTCGCTGGGTACGGCTTAGGTTATGGAAAAGCTGGCGGTGCCACGCCACCAGGCTATATAAAATTTCAATTCGTCATAACTCTGAACTTTTTTGGTCTAAATCAATGATATTTGGACACATGTGTCCCTCAGTCAAGATTCACATAATTTTATAAAAGTGGACGGTGCCGCGCCCCCATTTATTGGGTATTGTTTGTTCTTCAATAATGTCCAAAATTTATAGTCGATCTCTATGAAATTTTAACGATAGGTTCAGAAGTTCGCTGGGTACGGCATAGGCTATATATAGCTTTGGAAAAGCTGGCGGTGCCACGCATGAGACTATATGATTTTCCAAATCGTCATAACTCTGAACGTATTGGGTCTAAATCGATGTTATTTGGACATATGTGTCCCTTAGGCAAGATTTACATAACTTTGGAAAAGTGGGCGGTGCCACGCCCACATTGGTTGTGTTTTGTTTGTTCTTCATTAATGTCCAAAGTTTATAGTGGTTCTCTATGAAACTTTCAGGATATGTTCAGAAGTTCGCTGGGTACGGCATAGGCTATATATAGCTTTGGAAAGTGGGCGGTGCCACGCCCCCAGGCTATATCAAATTTCAATTCGTCATAACTCTGAACTTTTTTGCTCTAAATCAATGATATTTGGATGTATGTGTCCCTTAGTCAAGATTTACATAATTTTATAAAAGTGGACGGTGACGCGCCCCATTTATTGGGTATTGTTTGTTCTTCATTAATGTCCAAAATTTATAGTCGATCTCTATGAAGTTTTCACGATATGTTCAGAAGTTCGCTGGGTACGGCATAGGCTATATATAGCTTTGGAAAAGCTGGCGGTGCCACGCATGAGTCTATATGATTTTTCAATTCGTCATAACTTTGAACTTATTTGGTCTAAATCAATGTTATTTGGACATATGTTTCCTTTAGTCAGAATTTACATTATTTTATAAAAGCGGGGGGTGCCACGCCACCAGGCTATACAAAATTTCAATTCGTCACAGATCTGAACTTTTTTGGTTTAAATAAATGATATTTGGATATATGTGTCCCTGAGTCAAGATTTACATAAGTTGGGAAGGTGGGCGGTTCCACGCGTCCAGGCTATAAAAAATTTCAATTCGACATACCTCTTAAGCCCACATTTTTTGTGTTTTGTTTAATCTTCATTAATGTCCAAAATTTATAGTCGATCTCTATGAAATTTTCACGATAGGTTCAGAAGTTCGCTGGGTACGGCATAATCTATACATACAGCTTTGGAAAGGAGGCGGTGCCACGCCCCCAGGCTATATAAAATTTCAATTCGTCATAACTCTGAACTTATTTGGTCTAAATCAATGTTATTTGGGCATATGTGTCCTTTAGGCAAGATTTACATAATTTTGGAAAAGTGGGCGGTGCCAAGCCCACATTTATTGGGTCTTGTTTGTTCTTCATTAATGTCCAAAATTTATAGTCGATCTCTATGAAATTTTAACGATAGGTTCAGAAGTTCGCTGGGTACGGCATAGGCTATATATAGCTTTGGAAAAGCTGGCGGTGCCACGCATGAGACTATATGATTTTTCAAATCGTCATAACTCTGAACGTATTTGGTCTAAATCAATGTTATTTGGACATATGTGTCCCTTAGGCAAGATTTACATAACTTTGGAAAAGTGGGCGGTGCCAAGCCCACATTATTTGTGTTTTGTTTGTTCTTCATTAATGTCCAAAATTTATAGTCGACCTCTATGAAATTTTCACGATAGGTTCAGAAGTTCGCTGGGTACGGCATAATCTACACATACAGCTTTGGAAGGGGGGCGGTGCCACGCCCCCAGGCTATATAAAATTTCAATTCGTCATAACTCTGAACTTATTTGGTCTAAATCAATGTTATTTGGGCATATGTGTCCTTTAGGCAAGATTTACATAATTTTGGAAAAGTGGGCGGTGCCAAGCCCACATTTTTTGTGTTTTGTTTGTTCTTCATTAATGTCCAAAATTTATAGTCGATCTCTATGAAATTTTCACGATATGTTCAGAAGTTCGCTGGGTACGGCACAGGCTATATATAGCTTTGGAAAAGCTGGCGGTGCCACGCATGAGACTATATGATATTTCAATTCGTCATAACTTTGAACTTATTTGGTCTAAATCAATGTTATTTGGACATATGTTTCCTTTAGTCAGAATTTACATTATTTTATAAAAGCGGGGGGTGCCACGCCACCAGGCTATATAAAATTTCAATTCGACATACCTCTTAATCCCACATTTTTTGTGTTTTGTTTAATCTTCATTAATGTCCAAAATTTATAGTCGATCTCTATGAAATTTTCACGATAGGTTCAGAAGTTCGCTGGGTACGGCATAATCTATACATACAGCTTTGGAAAGGGGGCGGTGCCACGCCCCCAGGCTATATAAAATTTAAATTCGTCATAACTCTGAACTTATTTGGTCTAAATCAATGTTATTTGGGCATATGTGTCCTTTAGGAAAGATTTACATAATTTTGGAAAAGTGGGCGGTGCCAAGCCCACATTTATTGGGTATTGTTTGTTCTTCATTAATGTCCAAAATTTATAGTCGATCTCTATGAAATTTTAACGATAGGTTCAGAAGTTCGCTGGGTACGGCATAATCTATACATACAGCTTTGGAATGTGGGCGGTTCCACGCCTCCAAGCTATATAAAATTTCAATTCGTCATAACTCTGAACTTTTTTGGTTTAAATCAATGATGTTTGGATACATGTGTCCCTGAGTCAAGATTTACATAATTTGGGAAAGTGGGCGGTTCCACGCCTCTAGGCTATATAAAATTTCAATTCGTCTTAACTCTTAACTTATTTGGTCTAAATCAATGATATTTGGACATATGTGTCCCTTAGGCAAGATTTACATAATTTTGGAAAAGTGGGCGGTGCCAAGCCCACATTTTTTGTGTTTGTTTGTTCTTCATTAACGTCCAAAATTTATAGTCGATCTCTATGAAATTTTCACGATATGTTCAGAAGCTCGCTGGGTACGGCATAGGCTATATATAGCTTTGGAAAAGCTGGCGGTGCCACGCATGAGACTATATGATTTTTCAATTCGTCATAACTTTGAACTTATTTGGTCTAAATCAATATTATTTGGACATATGTGTCCTTTAGTCAGAATTTACATTATTTTATAAAAGCGGGGGGTGCCACGCCACCAGGCTATACAAAATTTCAATTCGTCATAGCTCTGAACTTTTTTGGTTTAAATCAATGATGTTTGGATACATGTGTCCCTGAGTCAAGATTTACATAAGTTGGGAAGGTGGGCGGTTCCACGCGTCCAGGCTATATAAAATTTCAATTCGACATACCTCTTAAGCCCACATTTTTTGTGTTTTGTTTAATCTTCATTAATGTCCAAAATTTATAGTCGATCTCTATGAAATTTTCACGATAGGTTCAGAAGTTCGCTGGGTACGGCATAGGCTATATATAGCTTTGGAAAAGCTGGCGGTGCCACGCATGAGACTATATGATTTTTCAATTCGTCATAACTTTGAACTTATTTGGTCTAAATCAATGTTATTTGGACATATGTTTCCTTTAGTCAGAATTTACATTATTTTATAAAAGCGGGGGGTGCCACGCCACCAGGCTATATAAAATTTAAATTCGTCATAACTCTGAACTTTTTTGGTCTAAATCAATGATATTTGGACACATGTGTCCCTCAGTCAAGATTTACATAATTTTATAAAAGTGGACGGTGCCGCGCCCCCATTTATTGGGTATTGTTTGTTCTTCAATAATGTCCAAAATTTATAGTCGATCTCTATGAAATTTTAACGATAGGTTCAGAAGTTCGCTGGGTACGGCATAGGCTATATATAGCTTTGGAAAAGCTGGCGGTGCCACGCATGAGACTATATGATTTTTCAAATCGTCATAACTCTGAACGTATTTGGTCTAAATCGATGTTATTTGGACATATGTGTCCCTTAGGCAAGATTTACATAACTTTGGAAAAGTGGGCGGTGCCACGCCCACATTGGTTGTGTTTTGTTTGTTCTTCATTAATGTCCAAAGTTTATAGTGGCTCTCTATGAAACTTTCAGGATATGTTCAGAAGTTCGCTGGGTACGGCATAGGCTATATATAGCTTTGGAAAGTGGGCGGTGCCACGCCCCCAGGCTATATCAAATTTCAATTCGTCATAACTCTGAACATATTTGCTCTAAATCAATGATATTTGGATGTATGTGTCCCTTAGTCAAGATTTACATAATTTTATAAAAGTGGACGGTGACGCGCCCCATTTATTGGGTATTGTTTGTTCTTCATTAATGTCAAAAATTTATAGTCGATCTCTATGAAGTTTTCACGATATGTTCAGAAGTTCGCTGGGTACGGCATAGGCTATATATAGCTTTGGAAAAGCTGGCGGTGCCACGCATGAGACTATATGATTTTTCAATTCGTCATAACTTTGAACTTATTTGGTCTAAATCAATGTTATTTGGACATATGTGTCCCTTAGGCAAGATTTACATAATTTTGGAAAAGTGGGCGGTTCCACGCTTCCAGGCTATATAAAATTTCAATTCGTCATAACTCTGAACTTATTTGGTCTAAATCAATGTTATTTGGACATATGTGTCCTTTAGTCAGAATTACATAATTTGGGAAAGTGGACGGTTCCACGCTTCCAGGCTATATAAAATTTCAATTCGTCATAGCTCTGACCTTTTTTGATTTAAATCAATGATATTTGGATATATGTGTCCTGAGTCAAGATTTACATAATTTGATAAGGTGGGCGGTTCCACGCCTCCAGGCTATATAAAATTTCAATTCGTCTAACTCTGAACTTATTTGGTCTAAATCAATGATATTTGGATATATGTGTCCCTTAGTCAAGATTTACATAATTTTATAATGGATCGAAAATTTATAGTCAATCTCTATGAAATTTTCACGATAGGTTCAGAAGTTCGCTGGGTACGGCATAATCTATACATACAGCTTTGGAAAGGAGGCGGTGCCACGCCCCCAGGCTATATAAAATTTCAATTCGTCATAGCTCTGAACTTATTTGGTCTAAATCAATGTTATTTGGACATATGTGTCCTTTAGTCAGAATTACATTATTTTATAAAACGGGGGGTGCCGCGCCACCAGTTATTGGGTATTGTTTGTTCTTCAATAATGTCCAAAATTATAGTCGATCTCTATGAAATTTTAACGATAGGTTCAGAAGTTCGCTGGGTACGGCATAGGCTATATATAGCTTTGGAAAAGCTGGCGGTGCCACGCATGAGACTATATGATTTTTCAAATCGTCATAACTCTGAACGTATTTGGTCTAAATCGATGTTATTTGGACATATGTGTCCCTTAGGGAAGATTTACATAACTTTGGAAAAGTGGGCGGTGCCACGCCCACATTGGTTGTGTTTTATTTTTTCTTCATTAATGTCCAAAGTTTATAGTGGTTCTCTATGAAACTTTCAGGATATGTTCAGAAGTTCGCTGGGTACGGCATAATCTATACATACAGCTTTGGAAAGGAGGCGGTGCCACGCCCCCAGGCTATATCAAATTTCAATTCGTCATAACTCTGAACTTTTTTGCTCTAAATCAATGATATTTGGATGTATGTGTCCCTTAGTCAAGATTTACATAATTTTATAAAAGTGGACGGTGACGCGCCCCATTTATTGGGTATTGTTTGTTCTTCATTAATGTCCAAAATTTATAGTCGATCTCTATGAAGTTTTCACGATATGTTCAGAAGTTCGCTGGGTACGGCATAGGCTATATATAGCTTTGGAAAACCTGGCGGTGCCACGCATGAGTCTATATGATTTTTCAATTCGTCATAACTTTGAACTTATTTGGTCTAAATCAATGTTATTTGGACATATGCTTCCTTTAGTCAGAATTTACATTATTTTATAAAAGCGGGGGGTGCCACGCCACCAGGCTATATAAAATTTCAATTCGTCATAGCTCTGAACTTTTTTGGTTTAAATCAATGATATTTGGATATATGTGTCCCTGAGTCAAGATTTACATAATTTGGGAAGGTGGGCGGTTCCACGCCTCCAGGCTATATAAAATTTAAATTCGTCATAACTCTGAACTTATTTGGTCTAAATCAATGATATTTGGATACATGTGTCTCTTAGTCAAGATTTACATAATTTTATAATGGATCGAAAATTTATAGTCGATGTCTATGAAATTTTCACGATAGGTTCAGAAGTTCGCTGGGTACGGCATAGGCTATATATAGCTTTGGAAAGTGGGCAATGCCACGCCCCCAGGCTATATCAAATTTTAATTCGTCATAACTCTGAACTTATTTGGTCTAAATCAATGTTATTTGGGCATATGTGTCCTTTAGGCAAGATTTACATAATTTTGGAAAAGTGGGCGGTGCCAAGCCCACATTTATTGGGTATTGTTTGTTCTTCATTAATGTCCAAAATTTATAGTCGATCTCTATGAAATTTTAACGATAGGTTCAGAAGTTCGCTGGGTACGGCATAATCTATACATACAGCTTTGGAATGTGGGCGGTTCCACGCCTCCAAGCTATATAAAATTTCAATTCGTCATAACTCTGAACTTTTTTGGTTTAAATCAATGATGTTTGGATACATGTGTCCCTGAGTCAAGATTTACATAATTTGGGAAAGTGGGCGGTTCCACGCTTCCAGGCTATATAAAATTTCAATTCGTCTTAACTCTTAACTTATTTGGTCTAAATCAATGATATTTGGACATATGTGTCCCTTAGGCAAGATTTACATAATTTTGGAAAAGTGGGCGGTGCCACGCCCACATTGGTTGTGTTTTATTTTTTCTTCATTAATGTCCAAAGTTTATAGTGGTTCTCTATGAAACTTTCAGGATATGTTCAGAAGTTCGCTGGGTACGGCATAATCTATACATACAGCTTTGGAAAGGAGGCGGTGCCACGCCCCCAGGCTATATCAAATTTCAATTCGTCATAACTCTGAACTTTTTTGCTCTAAATCAATGATATTTGGATGTATGTGTCCCTTAGTCAAGATTTACATAATTTTATAAAAGTGGACGGTGACGCGCCCCATTTATTGGGTATTGTTTGTTCTTCATTAATGTCCAAAATTTATAGTCGATCTCTATGAAATTTTCACGATATGTTCAGAAGCTCGCTGGGTACGGCATAGGCTATATATAGCTTTGGAAAAGCGGGCGGTGCCACGCATGAGACTATATGATTTTTCAATTCGTCATAACTTTGAACTTATTTGGTCTAAATCAATATTATTTGGACATATGTGTCCTTTAGTCAGAATTTACATTATTTTATAAAAGCGGGGGGTGCCACGCCACCAGGCTATACAAAATTTCAATTCGTCATAGCTCTGAACTTTTTTGGTTTAAATAAATGATATTTGGATATATGTGTCCCTGAGTCAAGATTTACATAAGTTGGTAAGGTGGGCGGTTCCACGCGTCCAGGCTATATAAAATTTCAATTCGACATACCTCTTAAGCCCACATTTTTTGTGTTTTGTTTAATCTTCATTAATGTCCAAAATTTATAGTCGATCTCTATAAAATTTTCACGATAGGTTCAGAAGTTCGCTGGGTACGGCATAATCTATACATACAGCTTTGGAAAGGGGGCGGTGCCACGCCCCCAGGCTATATAAAATTTCAATTCGTCATAACTCTGAACTTATTTGGTCTAAATCAATGTTATTTGGGCATATGTGTCCTTTAGGCAAGATTTACATAATTTTGGAAAAGTGGGCGGTGCCAAGCCCACATTTATTGGGTCTTGTTTGTTCTTCATTAATGTCCAAAATTTATAGTCGATCTATATGAAATTTTAACGATAGGTTCAGAAGTTCGCTGGGTACGGCATAGGCTATATATAGCTTTGGAAAAGCTGGCGGTGCCACGCATGAGACTATATGATTTTTCAATTCGTCATAACTTTGAACTTATTTGGTCTAAATCAATATTATTTGGACATATGTGTCCTTTAGTCAGAATTTACATTATTTTATAAAAGCGGGGGGTGCCACGCCACCAGGCTATACAAAATTTCAATTCGTCATAGCTCTGAACTTTTTTGGTTTAAATAAATGATATTTGGATATATGTGTCCCTGAGTCAAGATTTACATAAGTTGGGAAGGTGGGCGGTGCCAAGCCCACATTTTTTGTGTTTTTTTTGTTCTTCATTAATGTCCAAAATTTATAGTCGATCTCTATGAAATTTTCACGATAGGTTCAGAAGTTCGCTGGGTACGGCATAATCTATACATACAGCTTTGGAAAGGGGGCGGTGCCACGCCCCCAGGCTATATAAAATTTAAATTCGTCATAACTCTGAACTTATTTGGTCTAAATCAATGTTATTTGGGCATATGTGTCCTTTAGGCAAGATTTACACAATTTTGGAAAAGTGGGCGGTGCCAAGCCCACATTTATTGGGTATTGTTTGTTCTTCATTAATGTCCAAAATTTATAGTCGATCTCTATGAAATTTTCACGATATGTTCAGAAGCTCGCTGGGTACGGCATAGGCTATATATAGCTTTGGAAAAGCTGGCGGTGCCACGCATGAGACTATATGATTTTTCAATTCGTCATAACTTTGAACTTATTTGGTCTAAATCAATATTATTTGGACATATGTGTCCTTTAGTCAGAATTTACATTATTTTATAAAAGCAGGGGGTGCCACGCCACCAGGCTATACAAAATTTCAATTCGTCATAGCTCTGAACTTTTTTGGTTTAAATAAATGATATTTGGATATATGTGTCCCTGAGTCAAGATTTACATAAGTTGGGAAGGTGGACGGTTCCACGCGTCCAGGCTATATAAAATTTCAATTCGACATAACTCTGAACTTTTTTGGTTTAAATCAATGATGTTTGGATACATGTGTCCCTGAGTCAAGATTTACATAATTTGGGAAAGTGGGCGGTTCCACGCTTCCAGGCTATATAAAATTTCAATTCGTCTTAACTCTTAACTTATTTGGTCTAAATCAATGATATTTGGACATATGTGTCCCTTAGGCAAGATTTACATAATTTTGGAAAAGTGGGCGGTGCCAAGCCCACATTTTTTGTGTTTGTTTGTTCTTCATTAACGTCCAAAATTTATAGTCGATCTCTATGAAATTTTCACGATATGTTCAGAAGCTCGCTGGGTACGGCATAGGCTATATATAGCTTTGGAAAAGCTGGCGGTGCCACGCATGAGACTATATGATTTTTCAATTCGTCATAACTTTGAACTTATTTGGTCTAAATCAATATTATTTGGACATATGTGTCCTTTAGTCAGAATTTACATTATTTTATAAAAGCAGGGGGTGCCACGCCACCAGGCTATACAAAATTTCAATTCGTCATAGCTCTGAACTTTTTTGGTTTAAATAAATGATATTTGGATATATGTGTCCCTGAGTCAAGATTTACATAAGTTGGGAAGGTGGACGGTTCCACGCGTCCAGGCTATATAAAATTTCAATTCGACATACCTCTTAAGCCCACATTTTTTGTGTTTTGTTTAATCTTCATTAATGTCCAAAATTTATAGTCGATCTCTATGAAATTTTCACGATAGGTTCAGAAGTTCGCTGGGTACGGCATAATCTATACATACAGCTTTGGAAAGGGGTCGGTGCCACGCCCCCAGGCTATATAAAATTTCAATTCGTCATAACTCTGAACTTATTTGGTCTAAATCAATGTTATTTGGGCATATGTGTCCTTTAGGCAAGATTTACATAATTTTGGAAAAGTGGGCGGTGCCAAGCCCACATTTATTGGGTCTTGTTTGTTCTTCATTAATGTCCAAAATTTATAGTCGATCTCTATGAAATTTTAACGATAGGTTCAGAAGTTCGCTGGGTACGGCATAGGCTATATATAGCTTTGGAAAAGCTGGCGGTGCCACGCATGAGACTATATGATTTTTCAAATCGTCATAACTCTGAACGTATTTGGTCTAAATCAATGTTATTTGGACACATGTGTCCCTTAGGCAAGATTTACATAACTTTGGAAAAGTGGGCGGTGCCAAGCCCACATTATTTGTGTTTTGTTTGTTCTTCATTAATGTCCAAAATTTATAGTCGATCTCTATGAAATTTTCACGATAGGTTCAGAAGTTCGCTGGGTACGGCATAATCTACACATACAGCTTTGGAAAGGGGGCGGTGCCACGCCCCCAGGCTATATAAAATTTCAATTCGTAATAACTCTGAACTTATTTGGTCTAAATCAATGTTATTTGGACATATGTGTCCCTGAGTCAAGATTTACATAAGTTGGGAAGGTGGGCGGTTCCACGCGTCCAGGCTATATAAAATTTCAATTCGACATACCTCTTAAGCCCACATTTTTTGTGTTTTGTTTAATCTTCATTAATGTCCAAAATTTATAGTCGATCTCTATGAAATTTTCACGATAGGTTCAGAAGTTCGCTGGGTACGGCATAATCTATACATACAGCTTTGGAAAGGGGGCGGTGCCACGGCCCCAGGCTATATAAAATTTCAATTCGTCATAACTCTGAACTTATTTGGTCTAAATCAATGTTATTTGGGCATATGTGTCCTTTAGGCAAGATTTACATAATTTTGGAAAAGTGGGCGGTGCCAAGCCCACATTTATTGGGTCTTGTTTGTTCTTCATTAATGTTCAAAATTTATAGTCGATCTCTATGAAATTTTAACGATAGGTTCAGAAGTTCGCTGGGTACGGCATAGGCTATATATAGCTTTGGAAAAGCTGGCGGTGCCACGCATGAGACTATATGATTTTTCAAATCGTCATAACTCTGAACGTATTTGGTCTAAATCAATGTTATTTGGACATATGTGTCCCTTAGGCAAGATTTACATAATTTTGGAAAAGTGGGCGGTGCCAAGCCCACATTTTTTGTGTTTTGTTTGTTCTTCATTAATGTCCAAAATTTATAGTCGATCTCTATGAAATTTTCACGATATGTTCAGAAGTTCGCTGGGTACGGCACAGGCTATATATAGCTTTGGAAAAGCTGGCGGTGCCACGCATGAGACTATATGATATTTCAATTCGTCATAACTTTGAACTTATTTGGTCTAAATCAATGTTATTTGGACATATGTTTCCTTTAGTCAGAATTTACATTATTTTATAAAAGCGGGGGGTGCCACGCCACCAGGCTATATAAAATTTCAATTCGACATACCTCTTAAGCCCACATTTTTTGTGTTTTGTTTAATCTTCATTAATGTCCAAAATTTATAGTCGATCTCTATGAAATTTTCACGATAGGTTCAGAAGTTCGCTGGGTTCGGCATAATCTATACATACAGCTTTGGAAAGGGGGCGGTGCCACGCCCCCAGGCTATATAAAATTTAAATTCGTCATAACTCTGAACTTATTTGGTCTAAATCAATGTTATTTGGGCATATGTGTCCTTTAGGCAAGATTTACATAATTTTGGAAAAGTGGGCGGTTCCACGCCTCCAGGCTATATACAATTTCAAGTCGTCATACCTCTTAACTTATTTGGTCTAAATCAATGTTATTTGGACATATGTGTCCCTTAGGCAAGATTTACATAATTTTGGAAAAGTGGGCGGTGCCAAGCCCACATTTTTTGTGTTTTGTTTGTTCTTCATTAATGTCCAAAATTTATAGTCGATCTCTATGAAATTTTAACGATAGGCTCAGAAGTTCGCTGGGTACGGCATAGGCTATATATAGCTTTGGAAAAGCTGGCGGTGCCACGCATGAGACTATATGATTTTTCAATTCGTCATAACTTTGAACTTATTTGGTCTAAATCAATGTTATTTGGGCATATGTGTCCCTTAGGCAAGATTTACATAATTTTGGAAAAGTGGGCGGTGCCAAGCCCACATTTATTGCGTATTGTTTGTTCTTCATTAATGTCCAAAATTTATAGTCGATCTCTATGAAATTTTCACGATATGTTCAGAAGTTCGCTGGGTACGGCACAGGCTATATATAGCTTTGGAAAAGCTGGCGGTGCCACGCATGAGACTATATGATTTTTCAATTCGTCATAGCTCTGAACTTTTTTGGTTTAAATCAATGATATTTGGATATATGTGTCCCTGAGTCAAGATTTACATAAGTTGGGAAGGTGGGCGGTTCCACGCCTCCAGGCTATATAAAATTTCAATTCGTCATAACTCTGAACTTATTTGTTCTAAATCAATGATATTTGGATATATGTGTCCTTTAGTCAAGTTTTACATAATTTTGAAAAGTGGGCGGTTCCACGCCTCCAGGCTATATACAATTTCAAGTCGTCATACCTCTTAACTTATTTGGTCTAAATCAATGTTATTTGGACATATGTGTCCCTTAGGCAAGATTTACATAATTTTGGAAAAGTGGGCGGTGCCAAGCCCACATTTTTTGTGTTTTGTTTGTTCTTCATTAATGTCCAAAATTTATAGTCGATCTCTATGAAATTTTAACGATAGGCTCAGAAGTTCGCTGGGTACGGCATAGGCTATATATAGCTTTGGAAAAGCTGGCGGTGCCACGCATGAGACTATATGATTTTTCAATTCGTCATAACTTTGAACTTATTTGGTCTAAATCAATGTTATTTGGGCATATGTGTCCCTTAGGCAAGATTTACATAATTTTGGAAAAGTGGGCGGTGCCAAGCCCACATTTATTGGGTATTGTTTGTTCTTCATTAATGTCCAAAATTTATAGTCGATCTCTATGAAATTTTCACGATATGTTCAGAAGCTCGCTGGGTACGGCATAAGCTATATATATATAGCTTTGGAAAAGCTGGCGGCGCCACGCATGAGACTATATGATTTTTCAATTCGTCATAACTTTGAACTTATTTGGTCTAAATCAATGTTATTTGGGCATATGTGTCCCTTAGGCAAGATTTACATAATTTTGGAAAAGTGGGCGGTGCCAAGCCCACATTTATTGGGTATTGTTTGTTCTTCATTAATGTCCAAAATTTATAGTCGATCTCTATGAAATTTTAACGATAGGTTCAGAAGTTCGCTGGGTACGGCATAGGCTATATATAGCTTTGGAAAAGCTGGCGGTGCCACGCATGAGACTATATGATTTTTCAAATCGTCATAACTCTGAACGTATTTGGTCTAAATCAAAGTTATTTGGACATATGTGTCCCTTAGGCAAGATTTACATAATTTTGGAAAAGTGGGCGGTGCCAAGCCCATATTATTTGTGTTTTGTTTGTTCTTCATTAATGTCCAAATTTTATAGTCGATCTCTATGAAATTTTCACGATAGGTTAAGAAGTTAGCTGGGTACGGCATAGGCTATATATAGCTTTGGAAAAGCTGGCGGTGCCACGCATGAGACTATATGATTTTTCAATTCGTCATAACTTTGAACTTATTTGGTCTAAATCAATGTTATTTGGACATATGTGTCCCTTAGGCAAGATTTACATAATTTTGGAAAAGTGGGCGGTGCCAAGCCCACATTTTTTGTGTTTTGTTTGTTCTTCATTAATGTCCAAAATTTATAGTCGATCTCTATGATATTTTCACGATAGGTTCAGAAGCTCGCTGGGTACGGCATAGGCTATATATAGCTTTGGAAAAGCTGGCGGTGCCACGCATGAGACTATATGATTTTTCAAATCGTCATAACTCTGAACTTATTTGGTCTAAATCAATGTTATTTGGACATATGTGTCCTTTAGTCAGAATTTACATTATTTTATAAAAGCGGGGGGTGCCACGCCACCAGGCTATAGAAAATTTCAATTCGTCATGGCTCTGAACTTTGTTGGTTTAAATCAATGATATTTGGATATATGTGTCCTTTAGTCAAGCTTTACATAATTTTGAAAAGTGGTCGGTTCCACGCCTCCAGGCTATATAAAATTTTAAGTCGTCATACCTCTTAACTTATTTGGTCTAAATCAATGTTATTTGGACATATGTGTCCCTTAGGCAAGATTTACATAATTTTGGAAAAGTAGGCGGTGCCAACCCCACATTTTTTGTGTTTTGTTTGTTCTTCATTAATGTCCAAAATTTATAGTCGATCTCTATGAAATTTTCACGATAGGTTCAGAAGTTCGCTGGGTACGGCATAGGCTATATATAGCTTTGGAAAAGCTGGCGGTGCCACGCATGAGACTATATGATTTTTCAATTCGTCATAACTCTGAACTTATTTGGTCTAAATCAATGTTATTTGGACATATGTGTCCCTTAGACAAGATTTACATAATTTTGGAAAAGTGGGCGGTGCCAAGCCCACATTATTTGTGTTTTGTTTGTTCTTCATTAATGTCCAAAATTTATAGTCGATCTCTATGAAATTTTCACGATATGTTCAGAAGCTCGCTGGGTACGGCATAGGCTATATATAGCTTTGGAAAAGCTGGCGGTGCCACGCATGAGACTATATGATTTTTCAAATCGTCATAACTCTGAACTTATTTGGTCTAAATCAATGTTATTTGGACATATGTGTCCCTTAGACAAGATTTACATAATTTTGGAAAAGTGGGCGGTGCCAAGCCCACATTTTTTGTGTTTTGTTTGTTCTTCATTAATGTCCAAAATTTATAGTCGATCTCTGTGAAATTTTCACGATATGTTCAGAAGTTCGCTGGGTACGGCATAGGCTATATATAGCTTTAAAAAAGCTGGCGGTGCCACGCATGAGACTATATGATTTTTCAATTCGTCATAACTCTGAACTTATTTGGTCTAAATCAATGTTATTTGGACATATGTGTCCCTTAGACAAGATTTACATAATTTTGGAAAAGTGGGCGGTGCCAAGCCCACATTATTTGTGTTTTGTTTGTTCTTCATTAATGTCCAAAATTTATAGTCGATCTCTATGAAATTTTCACGATATGTTCAGAAGCTCGCTGGGTACGGCATAGGCTATATATAGCTTTGGAAAAGCTGGCGGTGCCACGCATGAGACTATATGATTTTTCAATTCGTCATAACTCTGAACTTATTTGGTCTAAATCAATGTTATTTGGACATATGTGTCCCTTAGGCAAGATTTACATAATTTTGGGAAAGTGGGCGGTGCCAAGCCCACATTATTTGTGTTTTGTTTGTTCTTCATTAATGTCCAAAATTTATAGTCGATCTCTATGAAATTTTCACGATATGTTCAGAAGCTCGCTGGGTACGGCATAGGATATATATAGCTTTGGAAAAGCTGGCGGTGCCACGCATGAGACTATATGATTTTTCAAATCGTCATAACTCTGAACTTATTTGTTCTAAATCAATGATATTTGGATATATGTGTCCTTTAGTCAAGCTTTACATAATTTTGAAAAGTGGGCGGTTCCACGCCTCCAGGCTATATAAAATTTCAAGTCGTCATACCTCTTAACTTATTTGTTCTAAATCAATGTTATTTGGACATATGTGTCCCTTAGGCAAGATTTACATAATTTTGGAAAAGTGGGCGGTGCCAAGCCCACATTTTTTGTGTTTTGTTTGTTCTTCATTAATGTCCAAAGTTTATAGTCGATCTCTATGAAATTTTAACGATAGGTTCAGAAGTTCGCTGGGTACGGCATAGGCTATATATAGCTTTGGAAAAGCTGGCGGTGCCACGCATGAGACTATATGATTTTTCAAATCGTCATAACTCTGAACTTATTTGGTCTAAATCAATGTTATTTGGACATATGTGTCCCTTAGGCAAGATTTACATAATTTTGGAAAAGTGGGGGTGCCAAGCCCACATTATTTGTGTTTTGTTTGTTCTTCATTAATGTCCAAAATTTATAGTCGATCTCTATGAAATTTTCACAATAGGTTCAGAAGTTCGCTGGATACGGCATAGGCTATATATAGCTTTGGAAAAGCTGGCGGTGCCACGTATGAGACTATATGATTTTTCAATTCGTCATAACTTTGAACTTATTTGGTCTAAATCAATGTTATTTGGACATATGTGTCCTTTAGTCAGAATTTACATTATTTTATAAAAGCGGGGGGTGCCACGCCACCAGGCTATACAAAATTTCAATTCGTCATAGCTCTGAACTTTTTTGGTTTAAATCAATGATATTTGGATATATGTGCCCCTGAGTCAAGATTTACATAAGTTGGGAAGGTGGGCGGTTCCACGCCTCCAGGCTATATAAAATTTCAATTCGTCATAACTCTGAACTTATATGTTCTAAATCAATGATATTTGGATATATGTGTCCTTTAGTCAAGCTTTACATAATTTTGAAAAGTGGGCGGTTCCACGCCTCCAGGCTATATAAACTTTCAAGTCGTCATACCTCTCAACTTATTTGGTCTAAATCAATGTTATTTGGACATATGTGTCCCTTAGGCAAGATTTACATAATTTTGGAAAAGTGGGCGGTGCCAAGCCCACATTTTTTGTGTTTTGTTTGTTCTTCATTAATGTCCAAAATTTATAGTCGATCTCTATGAAATTTTAACGATAGGTTCAGAAGTTCGCTGGGTACGGCATAGGCTATATATAGCTTTGGAAAAGCTGGCGGTGCCACGCATGAGACTATATGATTTTTCAAATCGTCATAACTCTGAACGTATTTGGTCTAAATCAATGTTATTTGGACATATGTGTCTCTTAGGCAAGATTTACATAATTTTGGAAAAGTGGGCGGTGCCAAGCCCACATTATTTGTGTTTTGTTTGTTCTTCATTAATGTCCAAAATTTATAGTCGATCTCTATGAAATTTTCACGATAGGTTCAGAAGTTCGCTGGGTACGGCATAGGCTATATATAGCTTTGGAAAAGCTGGCGGCGCCACGCATGAGACTATATGATTTTTCAATTCGTCATAACTTTGAACTTATTTGGTCTAAATCAATGTTATTTGGACATATGTGTCCCTTAGGCAAGATTTACATAATTTTGGAAAAGTGGGCGGTGCCAAGCCCACATTTTTTGTGTTTTGTTTGTTCTTCATTAATGTCCAAAATTTATAGTCGATCTCTATGAAATTTTAACGATAGGTTCAGAAGTTCGCTGGGTACGGCATAGGCTATATATAGCTTTGGAAAAGCTGGCGGTGCCACGCATGAGACTATATGATTTTTCAAATCGTCATAACTCTGAACGTATTTGGTCTAAATCAAAGTTATTTGGACATATGTGTCCCTTAGGCAAGATTTACATAATTTTGGAAAAGTGGGCGGTGCCAAGCCCACATTATTTGTGTTTTGTTTGTTCTTCATTAATGTCCAAAATTTATAGTCGATCTCTATGAAATTTTCACGATAGGTTCAGAAGTTCGCTGGGTACGGCATAGGCTATATATAGCTTTGGAAAAGCTGGCGGTGCCACGTATGAGACTATATGATTTTTCAATTCGTCATAACTTTGAACTTATTTGGTCTAAATCAATGTTATTTGGACATATGTGTCCTTTATTCAGAATTTACATTATTTTATAAAAGCGGGGGGTGCCACGCCACCAGGCTATAGAAAATTTCAATTCGTCATAGCTCTGAACTTTTTTGGTTTAAATCAATGATATTTGGATATATGTGTCCCTGAGTCAAGATTTACATAAGTTGGGAAGGTGGGCGGTTCCACGCCTCCAGGCTATATAAAATTTCAATTCGTCATAACTCTGAACTTATTTGTTCTAAATCAATGTTATTTGGACATATGTGTCCCTTAGGCAAGATTTACATAATTTTGGAAAAGTGGGCGGTGCCAAGCCCACATTATTTGTGTTTTGTTTGTTCTTCATTAATGTCCAAAATTTATAGTCGATCTCTATGAAATTTTCACGATAGGTTCAGAAGTTCGCTGGGTACGGCATAATCTATACATACAGCTTTGGAAAGGGGGCGGTGCCACGCATGAGACTATATGATTTTTCAAATCGTCATAACTTTGAACTTATTTGGTCTAAATCAATGTTATTTGGACATATTTGTCCCTTAGGCAAGATTTACATAATTTTGGAAAAGTGGGCGGTGCCAAGCCCACATTTTTTGTGTTTTGTTTGTTCTTCATTAATGTCCAAAATTTATAGTCGATCTCTATGAAATTTTCACGATAGGTTCAGAAGTTCGCTGGGTACGGCATAGGCTATATATAGCTTTGGAAAAGCTGGCGGCGCCACGCATGAGACTATATGATTTTTCAATTCGTCATAACTTTGAACTTATTTGGTCTAAATCAATGTTATTTGGACATATGTGTCCCTTAGGCAAGATTTACATAATTTTGGAAAAGTGGGCGGTGCCAAGCCCACATTATTTGTGTTTTGTTTGTTCTTCATTAATGTCCAAAATTTATAGTCGATCTCTATGAAATTTTCACGATAGGTTCAGAAGTTCGCTGGGTACGGCATAATCTATACATACAGCTTTGGAAAGGGGGCGGTGCCACGCATGAGACTATATGATTTTTCAAATCGTCATAACTTTGAACTTATTTGGTCTAAATCAATGTTATTTGGACATATGTGTCCCTTAGGCAAGATTTACATAATTTTGGAAAAGTGGGCGGTGCCAAGCCCACATTTTTTGTGTTTTGTTTGTTCTTCATTAATGTCCAAAATTTATAGTCGATCTCTATGAAATTTTCACGATAGGTTCAGAAGTTCGCTGGGTACGGCATAGGCTATATATAGCTTTGGAAAAGCTGGCGGCGCCACGCATGAGACTATATGATTTTTCAATTCGTCATAACTTTGAACTTATTTGGTCTAAATCAATGTTATTTGGACATATGTGTCCCTTAGGCAAGATTTACATAATTTTGGAAAAGTGGGCGGTGCCAAGCCCACATTTTTTGTGTTTTGTTTGTTCTTCATTAATGTCCAAAATTTATAGTCGATCTCTATGAAATTTTCACGATAGGTTCAGAAGTTCGCTGGGTACGGCATAGGCTATATATAGCTTTGGAAAAGCTGGCGGCGCCACGCATGAGACTATATGATTTTTCAATTCGTCATAACTTTGAACTTATTTGGTCTAAATCAATGTTATTTGGACATATGTGTCCCTTAGGCAAGATTTACATAATTTTGGAAAAGTGGGCGGTGCCAAGCCCACATTTTTTGTGTTTTGTTTGTTCTTCATTAATGTCCAAAATTTATAGTCGATCTCTATGAAATTTTCACGATAGGTTCAGAAGTTCGCTGGGTACGGCATAGGCTATATATAGCTTTGGAAAAGCTGGCGGCGCCACGCATGAGACTATATGATTTTTCAATTCGTCATAACTTTGAACTTATTTGGTCTAAATCAATGTTATTTGGACATATGTGTCCCTTAGGCAAGATTTACATAATTTTGGAAAAGTGGGCGGTGCCAAGCCCACATTTTTTGTGTTTTGTTTGTTCTTCATTAATGTCCAAAATTTATAGTCGATCTCTATGAAATTTTCACGATAGGTTCAGAAGTTCGCTGGGTACGGCATAGGCTATATATAGCTTTGGAAAAGCTGGCGGTGCCACGCATGAGACTATATGATTTTTCAATTCGTCATAACTTTGAACTTATTTGGTCTAAATCAATGTCATTTGGACATATGTGTCCCTTAGGCAAGATTTACATAATTTTGGAAAAGTGGGCGGCGCCAAGCCCACATTTATTGGGTATTGTTTGTTCTTCATTAATGTCCAAAATTTATAGTCGATCTCTATGAAATTTTAACGATAGGTTCAGAAGTTCGCTGGGTACGGCATAGGCTATATATAGCTTTGGAAAAGCTGGCGGTGCCACGCATGAGACTATATGATTTTTCAAATCGTCATAACTCTGAACGTATTTGGTCTAAATCAAAGTTATTTGGACATATGTGTCCCTTAGGCAAGATTTACATAATTTGGGAAAAGTGGGCGGTGCCAAGTCCACATTATTTGTGTTTTGTTTGTTCTTCATTATGTCCAAAATTTATAGTCGATCTCTATGAAATTTTCACGATAGGTTCAGAAGTTCGCTGGGTACGGCATAGGCTATATATAGCTTTGGAAAAGCTGGCGGTGCCACGTATGAGACTATATGATTTTTCAATTCGTCATAACTTTGAACTTATTTGGTCTAAATCAATGTTATTTGGACATATGTGTCCTTTATTCAGAATTTACATTATTTTATAAAAGCGGGGGGTGCCACGCCACCAGGCTATAGAAAATTTCAATTCGTCATAGCTCTGAACTTTTTTGGTTTAAATCAATGATATTTGGATATATGTGTCCCTGAGTCAAGATTTACATAAGTTGGGAAGGTGGGCGGTTCCACGCCTCCAGGCTATATAAAATTTCAATTCGTCATAACTCTGAACTTATTTGTTCTAAATCAATGATATTTGGATATATGTGTCCTTTAGTCAAGCTTTACATAATTTTGAAAAGTGGGCGATTCCACGCCTCCAGGCTATATAAAATTTTAAGTCGTCATACCTCTTAACTTATTTGGTCTAAATCAATGTTATTTGGACATATGTGTCCCTTAGGCAAGATTTACATAATTTTGGAAAAGTGGGCGGTGCCAAGCCCACATTTTTTGTGTTTTGTTTGTTCTTTATTAATGTCCAAAATTTATAGTCGATCTCTATGAAATTTTAACGATAGGTTCAGAAGTTCGCTGGGTACGGCATAGGCTATATATAGCTTTGGAAAAGCTGGCGGTGCCACGCATGAGACTATATGATTTTTCAAATCGTCGTAACTCTGAACGTATGTGGTCTAAATCAATGTTATTTGGACGTATGTGTCCCTTAGGCAGGATTTACATAATTTTGGAAAAGTGGGCGGTGCCAAGCCCACATTATTTGTGTTTTGTTTGTTCTTCATTAATGTCCAAAATTTATAGTCGATCTCTATGAAATTTTCACGATAGGTTCAGAAGTTCGCTGGGTACGGCATAATCTATACATACAGCTTTGGAAACGGGGCGGTGCAACGCCCCCAGGCTATATAAAATTTCAATTCGTCATACCTCTTAACTTATTTGGTCTGAATCAATGTTATTTGGACATATGTGTCCCTTAGGCAAGATTTACATAATTTTGGAAAAGTAGGCGGTGCCAACCCCACATTTTTTGTGTTTTGTTTGTTCTTCATTAATGTCCAAAATTTATAGTCGATCTCTATGAAATTTTCAAGATAGGTTCAGAAGTTCGCTGGGTACGGCATAGGCTATATATAGCTTTGGAAAAGCTGGCGGTGCCACGTATGAGACTATATGATTTTTCAATTCGTCATAACTTTGAACTTATTTGGTCTAAGTCAATGTTATTTGGACATATGTGTCCTTTAGTCAGAATTTACATTATTTTATAAAAGCGGGGGGTGCCACGCCACCAGGCTATACAAAATTTCAATTCGTCATAGCTCTGAACTTTTTTGGTTTAAATCAATGATATTTGGATATATGTGTCCCTGAGTCAAGATTTACATAAGTTGGGAAGGTGGGCGGTTCCACGCCTCCAGGCTATATAAAATTTCAATTCGTCATAACTCTGAACTTATTTGTTCTAAATCAATGATATTTGGATATATGTGTCCTTTAGTCAAGTTTTACATAATTTTGAAAAGTGGGCGGTTCCACGCCTCCAGGCTATATAAAATTTCAATTCGTCATACCTCTTAACTTATTTGGTCTAAATCAATGTTATTTGGACATATGTGTCCCTTAGGCAAGATTTACATAATTTTGGAAAAGTAGGCGGTGCCAACCCCACATTTTTTGTGTTTTGTTTGTTCTTCATTAATGTCCAAAATTTATAGTCGATCTCTATGAAATTTTCACGATAGGTTCAGAAGTTCGCTGGGTACGGCATAGGCTATATATAGCTTTGGAAAAGCTGGCGGTGCCACGTATGAGACTATATGATTTTTCAATTCGTCATAACTTTGAACTTATTTGGTCTAAGTCAATGTTATTTGGACATATGTGTCCTTTAGTCAGAATTTACATTATTTTATAAAAGCGGGGGGTGCCACGCCACCAGGCTATACAAAATTTCAATTCGTCATAGCTCTGAACTTATTTGGTCTAAATCAATGTTATTTGGACATATGTGTTCCTTAGGCAAGATTTACATAATTTTGGAAAAGTGGGCGGTGCCAAGCCCACATTTTTTGTGTTTTGTTTGTTCTTCATTAATGTCCAAAATTTATAGTCGATCTCTATGAAATTTTAACGATAGGTTCAGAAGTTCGCTGGGTACGGCATAGGCTATATATAGCTTTGGAAAAGCTGGCGGTGCCACGCATGAGACTATATGATTTTTCAATTCGTCATAACTCTGAACTTATTTGGTCTAAATCAATGTTATTTGGACATATGTGTCCCTTAGACAAGATTTACATAATTTTGGAAAAGTGGGCGGTGCCAAGCCCACATTATTTGTGTTTTGTTTGTTCTTCATTAATGTCCAAAATTTATAGTCGATCTCTATGAAATTTTCACGATATGTTCAGAAGCTCGCTGGGTACGGCATAGGCTATATATAGCTTTGGAAAAGCTGGCGGTGCTACGCATGAGACTATATGATTTTTCAAATAGTCATAACTCTGAACTTATTTGGTCTAAATCAATGTTATTTGGACATATGTGTCCCTTAGACAAGATTTACAT
This sequence comes from Merzomyia westermanni, assembly GCA_949987695.1. Classification (NCBI taxonomy): domain Eukaryota; kingdom Metazoa; phylum Arthropoda; class Insecta; order Diptera; family Tephritidae; genus Merzomyia; species Merzomyia westermanni. The sequence continues at coordinate 51,855,269 of OX465292.1, read as the reverse complement.
AATTTTGGAAAAGTGGGCGGTGCCAAGCCCACATTTTTTGTGTTTTGTTTGTTCTTCATTAATGTCCAAAATTTATAGTCGATCTCTATGAAATTTTCACGATATGTTCAGAAGTTCGCTGGGTACGGCATAGGCTATATATAGCTTTGGAAAAGCTGGCGGTGCCACGCATGTGACTATATGATTTTTCAATTCGTCATAACTTTGAACTTATTTGGTCTAAATCAATGTTATTTGGACATATGTGTCCTTTAGTCAGAATTTACATTATTTTATAAAAGCGGGGGGTGCCACGCCACCAGGCTATACAAAATTTCAATTCGTCATAGCTCTGAACTTTTTTGGTTTAAATCAATGATATTTGGCTATATGTGTCCCTGAGTCAAGATTTACATAAGTTGGGAAGGTGGGCGGTTCCACGCCTCCAGGCTATATAAAATTTCAATTCGTCATAACTCTGAACTTATTTGTTCTAAATCAATGATATTTGGATATATGTGTCCTTTAGTCAAGCTTTACATAATTTTGAAAAGTGGGCGGTTCCACGCCTCCAGGCTATATAAAATTTCAAGTCGTCATACCTCTTAACTTATTTGTTCTAAATCAATGTTATTTGGACATATGTGTCCCTTAGGCAAGATTTACATAATTTTGGAAAAGTGGGCCGTGCCAAGCCCACATTTTTTGTGTTTTGTTTGTTCTTCATTAATGTCCAAAATTTATAGTCGATCTCTATGAAATTTTAACGATAGGTTCAGAAGTTCGCTGGGTACGGCATAGGCTACATATAGCTTTTTAAAAGCTGGCGGTGCCACGCATGAGACTATATGATTTTTCAAATCGTCATAACTCTGAACGTATTTGGTCTAAATCAATGTTATTTGGACATATGTGTCCCTTAGGCAAGATTTACATAATTTTGGAAAAGTGGGCGGTGCCAAGCCCACATTTATTGGGTTTTGTTTGTTCTTCATTAATGTCCAAAATTTATAGTCGATCTCTATGAAATTTTCACGATAGGTTCAGAAGCTCGCTGCGTACGGCATAGGCTATATATAGCTTGGGAAAAGCTGGCGGTGCCACGTATGAGACTATATGATTTTTCAAATCGTCATAACTCTGAACGTATTTGGTCTAAATCAATGTTATTTGGACATATGTGTCCCTTAGGCAAGATTTACATAATTTTGGAAAAGTGGGCGGTGCCAAGCCCACATTTTTTGTGTTTTGTTTGTTCTTCATTAATGTCCAAAATTTATAGTCGATCTCTATGAAATTTTCACGATAGGTTCAGAAGCTCGCTGGGTACGGCATAGGCTATATATAGCTTTGGAAAATCTGGCGGTGCCACGCATGAGACTATATGATTTTTCAAATCGTCATAACTCTGAACGTATTTGGTCTAAATCAATGTTATTTGGACATATGTGTCCCTTAGGCAAGATTTACATAATTTTGGAAAAGTGGGCGGTGCCAAGCCCACATTTTTTGTGTTTTGTTTGTTCTTCATTAATGTCCAAAATTTATAGTCGATCTCTATGAAATTTTAACGATAGTTTCAGAAGTTCGCTGGGTACGGCATAGGCTATATATAGCTTTGGAAAAGCTGGCGGTGCCACCCATGAGACTATATGATTTTTCAAATCGTCATAACTCTGAACGTATTTGGTCTAAATCAATGTTATTTGGACATATGTGTCCCTTAGGCAAGATTTACATAATTTTGGAAAAGTGGGCGGTGCCAAGCCCACATTTTTTGTGTTTTGTTTGTTCTTCATTAATGTCCAAAATTTATAGTCGATCTCTATGAAATTTTCACGATAGGTTCAGAAGCTCGCTGGGTACGGCATAGGCTATATATAGCTTTGGAAAATCTGGCGGTGCCACGCACGAGACTATATTATTTTTAAAATCGTCATAACTCTGAACTTATTTAGTCTAAATCAATGTTATTTGGACATATGTGTCCCTTAGGCAAGATTTACATAATTTTGGAAAAGTAGGCGGTGCCAAGCCCACATTATTTGTGTTTTGTTTGTTCTTCATTAATGTCCAAAATTTATAGTCGATCTCTATGAAATTTTCACGATAGGTTCAGAAGTTCGCTGGGTACGGCATAGGCTATATATAGCTTTGGAAAAGCTGGAGGTGCCACGTATGCGACTATATGATTTTTCAATTCGTCATAACTTTGAACTTATTTGGTCTAATTCAATGTTATTTGGACATATGTGTCCTTTAGTCAGAATTTACATTATTTTATAAAAGCGGGGTGTGCCACGCCACCAGGCTATACAAAATTTCAATTCGTCATAGCTCTGAACTTTTTTGGTTTAAATCAATGATATTTGGATATATGTCCCTGAGTCAAGATTTACATAAGTTGAGAAGGTGGGCGGTTCCACGCCTCCAGGCTATATAAAATTTCAATTCGTCATAACTCTGAACTTATTTGTTCTAAATCAATGATATTTGGATATATGTGTCCTTTACATAATTTTGAAAAGTGGGCGGTTCCACGCCTCCAGGCTATATAAAATTTCAAGTCGTCATACCTCTTAACTTATTTGGTCTAAATCAATGTTATTTGGGCATATGTGTCCCTTAGGCAAGATTTACATAATTTTGGAAAAGTGGGCAGTGCCAAGCCCACATTTTTTGTGTTTTGTTTGTTCTTCATTAATGTCCAAAATTTATAGTCGATCTCTATGAAATTTTAACGATAGGTTCAGCAGTTCGCTGGGTACGGCATAATCTATACATACAGCTTTGGAAAGGGGGCGGTGCCACGCCCCCAGGCTATATAAAATTTCAATTCGTCATAACTCTTAACTTATTTGGTCTAACTCAATGATATTTGGATATATGTGTCCCTTAGGCAAGATTTACATAATTTTGTAAAAGTGGACGGTGCCAAGCCCACATTTTTTGTGTTTTGTTTGTTCTTCATTAATATCCAAAGTTTATGGTCGATCTCTATGAAATTTTCACGATATGTTCAGAAGCTCGCTGGGTACGGCATAGGCTATATATAGCTTTGGAAAAGCTGGCGGTGCCACGCATGAGACTATATGATTTTTCAAATCGTCATAACTCTGAACTTATTTGGTCTAAATCAATGTTATTTGGACATATGTGTCCCTTAGGCAAGATTTACATAATTTTGGAAAAGTGGGCGGTGCCAAGCCCAAATTTTTTGAGTTTTGTTTGTTCTTCATTAGTATCCAAAATTTATAGTCGATCTCTATGAAATTTTCACGATAGGTTCAGAAGTTCGCTGGGTACGGCATAGGCTATATATAGCTTTGGAAAAGCTGGCGGTGCCACGCATGAGACTATATGATTTTTCAATTCGTCATAACTTTGAACTTATTTGGTCTAAATCAATGTTATTTGGACATATGTGTCCCTTAGGCAAGATTTACATAATTTTGGAAAAGTGGGCGGTGCCAAGCCCACATTTATTGGGTATTGTTTGTTCTTCATTAATATCCAAAGTTTATGGTCGATCTCTATGAAATTTTCACGATATGTTCAGAAGCTCGCTGGGTGCGGCATAGGCTATATATAGCTTTGGAAAAGCTGGCGGTGCCACGCATCAGACTATATGATTTTTCAAATCGTCATAACTCTGAACGTATTTGGTCTAAATCAATGTTATTTGGACATATGTGTCCCTTAGGCAAGATTTACATAATTTTGGAAAAGTGGGCGGTGCCAAGCCCACATTATTTGTGTTTTGTTTGTTCTTCATTAATGTCCAAAATTTAAAGTCGATCTCTATGAAATTTTCACGATAGGTTCAGAAGTTCGCTGGGTACGGCATAGGCTATATATAGCTTTGGAAAAGCTGGCGTGCCACGCATGAGACTATATGATTTTTCAAATCGTCATAACTCTGAACGTATTTGGTCTAAATCAATGTTATTTGGACATATGTGTCCCTTAGGCAAGATTTACATAATTTTGGAAAAGTGGGCGGTGCCAAGCCCACATTTTGTGTGTTTTGTTTGTTCTTCATTAATGTCCAAAATTTATAGTCGATCTCTATGAAATTTTCACGATATGTTCAGAAGTTCGCTGGGTACGGCATAGGCTATATATAGCTTTGGAAAAGCTGGCGTGCCACGCATGAGACTATATGATTTTTCAATTCGTCATAACTTTGAACTTATTTGGTCTAAATCAATGTTATTTGGACATATGTGTCCCTTAGGCAAGATTTACATAATTTTGGAAAAGTGGGCGGTGCCAAGCCCACATTTATTGGGTATTGTTTGTTCTTCATTAATATCCAAAGTTTATGGTCGATCTCTATGAAATTTTCACGATATGTTCAGAAGCTCGCTGGGTGCGGCATAGGCTATATATAGCTTTGGAAAAGCTGGCGGTGCCACGCATGAGACTATATGATTTTTCAATTCGTCATAACTTTGAACTTATTTGGTCTAAATCAATGTTATTTGAACATATGTGTCCCTTAGGCAAGATTTACATAATTTTGGAAAAGTGGGCGGTGCCAAGCCCACATTTTTTGTGTTTTGTGTGTTCTGCATTAATGTCCAAAATTTATAGTCGATCTCTATGAAATTTTCACGATATGTTCAGAAGCTCGCTGGGTACGGCATAGGCTATATATAGCTTTGGAAAAGCTGGCGGTGCCACGCATGAGACTATATGATTTTTCAATTCGTCATAACTTTGAACTTATTTGGTCTAAATCAATGTTATTTGAACATATGTGTCCCTTAGGCAAGATTTACATAATTTTGGAAAAGTGGGCGGTGCCAAGCCCACATTTTTTGTGGTTTGTGTGTTCTGCATTAATGTCCAAAATTTATAGTCGATCTCTATGAAATTTTCACGATAGGTTCAGAAGCTCGCTGGGTACGGCATAGGCTATATATAGCTTTGGAAAATCTGGCGGTGCCACGCATGAGACTATATGATTTTTCAAATCGTCATAACTCTGAACGTATTTGGTCTAAATCAATGTTATTTGGACATATGTGTCCCTTAGGCAAGATTTACATAATTTTGGAAAAGTGGGCGGTGCCAAGCCCACATTTTTTGTGTTTTGTTTGTTCTTCATTAATGTCCAAAATTTATAGTCGATCTCTATGAAATTTTAACGATAGGTTCAGAAGTTCGCTGGGTACGGCATAGGCTATATATAGCTTTGGAAAAGCTGGCGGTGCCACGCATGAGACTATATGATTTTTCAAATCATCATAACTCTGAACGTATTTGGTCTAAATCAATGTTATTTGGACATATGTGTCCCTTAGGCAAGATTTACATAATTTTGGAAAAGTAGGCGGTGCCAAGCCCACATTATTTGTGTTTTGTTTGTTCTTCATTAATGTCCAAAATTTATAGTCGATCTCTATGAAATTTTCACGATAGGTTCAGAAGTTCGCTGGGTACGGCATAGGCTATATATAGCTTTGGAAAAGCTGGAGGTGCTACGTATGCGACTATATGATTTTTCAATTCGTCATAACTTTGAACTTATTTGGTCTAATTCAATGTTATTTGGACATATGTGTCCCTTAGGCAAGATTTACATAATTTTGGAAAAGTGGGCGGTGCCAAGCCCACATTTTTTGTGTTTTGTGTGTTCTGCATTAATGTCCAAAATTTATAGTCGATCTCTATGAAATTTTCACGATATGTTCAGAAGCTCGCTGGGTACGGCATAGGCTATATATAGCTTTGGAAAAGCTGGCGGTGCCACGCATGAGACTATATGATTTTTCAATTCGTCATAACTTTGAACTTATTTGGTCTAAATCAATGTTATTTGAACATATGTGTCCCTTAGGCAAGATTTACATAATTTTGGAAAAGTGGGCGGTGCCAAGCCCACATTTTTTGTGTTTTGTGTGTTCTGCATTAATGTCCAAAATTTATAGTCGATCTCTATGAAATTTTCACGATAGGTTCAGAAGCTCGCTGCGTACGGCATAGGCTATATATAGCTTTGGAAAATCTGGCGGTGCCACGCATGAGACTATATGATTTTTCAAATCGTCATAACTCTGAACGTATTTGGTCTAAATCAATGTTATTTGGACATATGTGTCCCTTAGGCAAGATTTACATAATTTTGGAAAAGTGGGCGGTGCCAAGCCCAAATTTTTTGAGTTTTGTTTGTTCTTCATTAGTATCCAAAATTTATAGTCGATCTCTATGAAATTTTCACGATAGGTTCAGAAGTTCGCTGGGTACGGCATAGGCTATATATAGCTTTGGAAAAGCTGGCGGTGCCACGCATGAGACTATATGATTTTTCAATTCGTCATAACTTTGAACTTATTTGGTCTAAATCAATGTTATTTGGACATATGTGTCCCTTAGGCAAGATTTACATAATTTTGGAAAAGTGGGCGGTGCCAAGCCCACATTTATTGGGTATTGTTTGTTCTTCATTAATATCCAAAGTTTATGGTCGATCTCTATGAAATTTTCACGATATGTTCAGAAGCTCGCTGAATGCGGCATAGGCTATGTATAGCTTTGGAAAAGCTGGCGGTGCCACGCATCAGACTATATGATTTTTCAAATCGTCATAACTCTGAACGTATTTGGTCTAAATCAATGTTATTTGGACATATGTGTCCCTTGGGCAAGATTTACATAATTTTGGAAAAGTGGGCGGTGCCAAGCCCACATTTTGTGTGTTTTGTTTGTTCTTCATTAATGTCCAAAATTTATAGTCGATCTCTATGAAATTTTCACGATATGTTCAGAAGTTCGCTGGGTACGGCATAGGCTATATATAGCTTTGGAAAAGCTGGCGTGCCACGCATGAGACTATATGATTTTTCAAATCGTCATAACTCTGAACGTATTTGGTCTCAATCAATGTTATTTGGACATATGTGTCCCTTAGGCAAGATTTACATAATTTTGGAAAAGTGGGCGGTGCCAAGCCCACATTTTGTGTGTTTTGTTTGTTCTTCATTAATGTCCAAAATTTATAGTCGATCTCTATGAAATTTTCACGATATGTTCAGAAGTTCGCTGGGTACGGCATAGGCTATATATAGCTTTGGAAAAGCTGGCGTGCCACGCATGAGACTATATGATTTTTCAAATCGTCATAACTCTGAACGTATTTGGTCTCAATCAATGTTATTTGGACATATGTGTCCCTTAGGCAAGATTTACATAATTTTGGAAAAGTGGGCGGTGCCAAGCCCACATTTTTTGTGTTTTGTGTGTTCTGCATTAATGTCCAAAATTTATAGTCGATCTCTATGAAATTTTCACGATATGTTCAGAAGCTCGCTGGGTACGGCATAGGCTATATATAGCTTTGGAAAAGCTGGCGGTGCCACGCATGAGACTATATGATTTTTCAATTCGTCATAGCTCTGAACTTTTTTGGTTTAAATCAATTATATATGGATATATGTGTCCCTGAGTCAAGATTTACATAATTTGGGAAGGTGGGCGGTTCCACGCCACCAGGCTATATAAAATTTCAATTCGTCATAACTCTGAACTTATTTGTTCTAAATCAATGATATTTGGATATATGTGTTCTTTACATAATTTTGAAAAGTGGGCGGTTCCACGCCTCCAGGCTATATAAAATTTCAAGTCGTCATACCTCTTAACTTATTTGGTCTAAATCAATGTTATTTGGGCATATGTGTCCCTTAGGCAAGATTTACATAATTTTGGAAAAGTGGGCGGTGCCAAGCCCACATTTTTTGTGTTTTGTGTGTTCTGCATTAATGTCCAAAATTTATAGTCGATCTCTATGAAATTTTCACGATAGGTTCAGAAGCTCGCTGGGTACGGCATAGGCTATATATAGCTTTGGAAAATCTGGCGGTGCCACGCATGAGACTATATGATTTTTAAAATCGTCATAACTCTGAACTTATTTGGTCTAAATCAATGTTATTTGGACATATGTGTCCCTTAGGCAAGATTTACATAATTTTGGAAAAGTAGGCGGTGCCAAGCCCACATTATTTGTGTTTTGTTTGTTCTTCATTAATGTCCAAAATTTATAGTCGATCTCTATGAAATTTTCACGATAGGTTCAGAAGTTCGCTAGGTACGGCATAGGCTATATATAGCTTTGGAAAAGCTGGAGGTGCCACGTATGCGACTATATGATTTTTCAATTCGTCATAACTTTGAACTTATTTGGTCTAATTCAATGTTATTTGGACATATGTGTCCTTTAGTCAGAATTTACATTATTTTATAAAAGCGGGGTGTGCCACGCCACCAGGCTATACAAAATTTCAATTCGTCATAGCTCTGAACTTTTTTGGTTTAAATCAATGATATTTGGATATATGTGTCCCTGAGTCAAGATTTACATAAGTTGGGAAGGTGGGCGGTTCCACGCCTCCAGGCTATATAAAATTTCAATTCGTCATAACTCTGAACTTATTTGTTCTAAATCAATGATATTTGGATATATGTGTCCTTTACATAATTTTGAAAAGTGGGCGGTTCCACGCCTCCAGGCTATATAAAATTTCAAGTCGTCATACCTCTTAACTTATTTGGTCTAAATCAATGTTATTTGGGCATATGTGTCCCTTAGGCAAGATTTACATAATTTTGGAAAAGTGGGCAGTGCCAAGCCCACATTTTTTGTGTTTTGTTTGTTCTTCATTAATGTCCAAAATTTATAGTCGATCTCTATGAAATTTTAACGATAGGTTCAGCAGTTCGCTGGGTACGGCATAATCTATACATACAGCTTTGGAAAGGGGGCGGTGCCACGCCCCCAGGCTATATAAAATTTCAATTCGTAATAACTTTGAACTTATTTGGTCTAACTCAATGACATTTGGATATATGTGTCCCTTAGGCAAGATTTACATAATTTTGTAAAAGTGGATGGTGCCAAGCCCACATTTTTTGTGTTTTGTTTGTTCTTCATTAATATCCAAAGTTTATGGTCGATCTCTATGAAATTTTCACGATATGTTCAGAAGCTCGCTGGGTACGGCATAGGCTATATATAGCTTTGGAAAAGCTGGCGGTGCCACGCATGAGACTATATGATTTTTCAAATCGTCATAACTCTGAACTTATTTGGTCTAAATCAATGTTATTTGGACATATGTGTCCCTTAGGCAAGATTTACATAATTTTGGAAAAGTGGGCGGTGCCAAGCCCAAATTTTTTGAGTTTTGTTTGTTCTTCATTAGTATCCAAAATTTATAGTCGATCTCTATGAAATTTTCACGATAGGTTCAGAAGTTCGCTGGGTACGGCATAGGCTATATATAGCTTTGGAAAAGCTGGCGGTGCCACGCATGAGACTATATGATTTTTCAATTCGTCATAACTTTGAACTTATTTGGTCTAAATCAATGTTATTTGGACATATGTGTCCCTTAGGCAAGATTTACATAATTTTGAAAAAGTGGGCGGTGCCAAGCCCACATTTATTGGGTATTGTTTGTTCTTCATTAATATCCAAAGTTTATGGTCGATCTCTATGAAATTTTCACAATATGTTCAGAAGCTCGCTGGGTGCGGCATAGGCTATATATAGCTTTGGAAAAGCTTTCGGTGCCACGCATCAGACTATATGATTTTTCAAATCGTCATAACTCTGAACGTATTTGGTCTAAATCAATGTTATTTGGACATATGTGTCCCTTGGGCAAGATTTACATAATTTTGGAAAAGTGGGCGGTGCCAAGTCCACATTTTTTGTGTTTTGTTTGTTCTTCATTAATGTCCAAAATTTATAGTCGATCTCTATGAAATTTTCACGATATGTTCAGAAGTTCGCTGGGTACGGCATAGGCTATATATAGCTTTGGAAAAGCTGGCGTGCCACGCATGAGACTATATGATTTTTCAAATCGTCATAACTCTGAACGTATTTGGTCTAAATCAATGTTATTTGGACATATGTGTCCCTTAGGCAAGATTTACATAATTTTGGAAAAGTGGGCGGTGCCAAGCCCACATTATTTGTGTTTTGTTTGTTCTTCATTAATGTCCAAAATTTATAGTCGATCTCTATGAAATTTTCACGATAGGTTCAGAAGTTCGCTGGGTACGGCATAGGCTATATATAGCTTTGGAAAAGCTGGCGGTGCCACGCATGAGACTATATGATTTTTCAATTCGTCATAACTTTGAACTTATTTGGTCTAAATCAATGTTATTTGAACATATGTGTCCCTTAGGCAAGATTTACATAATTTTGGAAAAGTGGGCGGTGCCAAGCCCACATTTTTTGTGTTTTGTGTGTTCTGCATTAATGTCCAAAATTTATAGTCGATCTCTATGAAATTTTCACGATATGTTCAGAAGCTCGCTGGGTACGGCATAGGCTATATATAGCTTTGGAAAAGCTGGCGGTGCCACGCATGAGACTATATGATTTTTCAAGTCGTCATAACTCTGAACGTATTTGGTCTTAATCAATGTTATTTGGACATATGTTTCCCTTAGGCAAGATTTACATAACTTTGGAAAAGTGGGCGGTGCCAAGCCCACATTTTTTGTGTTTTGTTTGTTCTTCATTAATGTCCAAAATTTATAGTCGATCTCTATGAAATTTTCACGATATGTTCAGAAGTTCGCTGGGTACGGCATAGGCTATATATAGCTTTGGAAAAGCTGGCGGTGCCACGCATGAGACTATATGATTTTTCAATTCGTCATAACTTTGAACTTATTTGGTCTAAATCAATGTTATTTGGACATATGTGTCCCTTAGGCAAGATTTACATAATTTTTTAAAAGTCGGCGGTGCCAAGCCCACATTTTTTGTGTTTTGTTTGTTCTTCATTAATGTCCAAAATTTATAGTCGATCTCTATGAAATTTTCACGATATGTTCAGAAGCTCGCTGGCTACGGCATAGGCTATATATAGCTTTGGAAAAGCTGGCGGTGCCACGCATGAGACTATATGATTTTTCAATTCGTCATAACTTTGAACTTATTTGGTCTAAATCAATGTTATTTGGACATATGTGTCCCTTAGGCAAGATTTACATAATTTTGGAAAAGTGGGCGGTGCCAAGCCCACATTTTATGTGTTTTGTTTGTTCTTCATTAATGTCCAAAATTTATAGTCGATCTCTATGAAATTTTCACGATATGTTCAGAAGTTCGCTGGGTACGGCATAGGCTATATATAGCTTTGGAAAAGCTGGCGGTGCCACGCATGAGACTATATGATTTTTCAATTCGTCATAACTTTGAACTTATTTGGTCTAAATCAATGTTATTTGGACATATGTGTCCCTTAGGCAAGATTTACATAATTTTGGAAAAGTGGGCGGTGCCAAGCCCACATTTTTTGTGTTTTGTTTGTTCTTCATTAATGTCCAAAATTTATAGTCTATCTCTATGAAATTTTCACGATATGTTCAGAAGCTCGCTGGGTACGGCATAGGCTATATATAGCTTTGGAAAAGCTGGCGGTGCCACGCATGAGACTATATGATTTTTCAATTCGTCATAACTTTGAACTTATTTGGTCTAAATCAATGTTATTTGGACATATGTGTCCCTTAGGCAAGATTTACATAATTTTGGAAAAGTGGGCGGTGCCAAGCCCACATTTCTTGTGTTTTGTTTGTTCTTCATTAATGTCCATTCATTAATGTCAAAAATATGTTCAGAAGCTCGCTGGGTACGGCATAGGCTATATAGCTTTGGAAAAGCTGGCGGTGCCACGCATGAGACTATATGATTTTTCAAATCGTCATAACTCTGAACTTATTTGGTCTAAATCAATGTTATTTGGACATATGTGTCCTTTAGTCAGAATTTACATTATTTTATAAAAGCGAGGGGTGCCACGCCACCAGGCTATACAAAATTTCAATTCGTCATAGCTCTGAACTTTTTTGGTTTAAATCAATGATATTTGGATATATGTGTCCCTGAGTCAAGATTTACATAAGTTGGGAAGGTGGGCGGTTCCACGCCTCCAGGCTATATAAAATTTCAAGTCGTCATACCTCTTAACTTATTTGGTCTAAATCAATGTTATTTGGACATATGTGTCCCTTAGGCAAGATTTACATAATTTTGGAAAAGTGGGCGGTGCCAAGCCCACATTTCTTGTGTTTTGTTTGTTCTTCATTAATGTCCATTCATTAATGTCAAAAATATGTTCAGAAGCTCGCTGGGTACGGCATAGGCTATATAGCTTTAGAAAAGCTGGCGGTGCCACGCATGAGACTATATGATTTTTCAAATCGTCATAACTCTGAACTTATTTGGTTTAAATCAATGTTATTTGGACATATGTGTCCTTTAGTCAGAATTTACATTATTTTATAAAAGCGGGGGGTGCCACGCCACCAGGCTATACAAAATTTCAATTATTCATAGCTCTGAACTTTTTTGGTTTAAATCAATGATATTTGGATATATGTGTCCCTGAGTCAAGATTTACATAAGTTGGGAACGTGGGCGGTGCCACGCCCCCAGGCTATATAAAATTTTAATTCGTCATAACTTTGAACTTATTTGGTCTAAATCAATGATATTTGGATATATGTGTCCCTTAGGCAAGATTTACATAATTTTGGAAAAGTGGGCGGTGCCAAGCCCACATTTTTTGTGTTTTGTTTGTTCTTCATTAATATCCAAAGTTTATGGTCGATCTCTATGAAATTTTCACGATATGTTCAGAAGCTCGCTAAGAACGGCATAGGCTATATATAGCTTTGGAAAAGCTGGCGGTGCCACGCATGAGACTATATGATTTTTCAAATCGTCATAACTCTGAACTTATTTGGTCTAAATCAATGTTATTTGGACATATGTGTCCCTTAGGCAAGATTTACATAATTTTGGAAAAGTGGGCGGTGCCAAGAACACATTATTTGTGTTTTGTTTGTTCTTCATTAATGTCCAAAATTTATAGTCGATCTCTATGAAATTTTCACGATATGTTCAGAAGCTCGCTGGGTACGGCATAGGCTATATATAGCTTTGGAAAAGCTGGCGGTGCCACGCATGAGACTATATGATTTTTCAAATCGTCATAACTCTGAACTTATTTGGTCTAAATCAATGTTATTTGGGTACGGCATAGGCTATATAGCTTTGGAAAAGCTGGCGGTGCCACGCATGAGACTATATGATTTTTCAAATCGTCATAACTCTGAACTTATTTGGTCTAAATCAATGTTATTTGGACATATGTGTCCTTTAGTCAGAATTTACATTATTTTATAAAAGCGGGGGGTGCCACGCCACCAGGCTATACAAAATTTCAATTCGTCATAGCTCTGAACTTTTTTGGTTTAAATCAATGATATTTGGATATATGTGTCCCTTAGGCAAGATTTACATAATTTTGGAAAAGTGTTCGGTGCCAAGCCCACATTATTTGTGTTTTGTTTGTTCTTCATTAATGTCCAAAATTTATAGTCGATCTCTATGAAATTTTCACGATATGTTCAGAAGCTCGCTGGGTACGGCATAGGCTATATATAGCTTTGGAAAAGCTGGCGGTGCCACGAATGAGACTATATGATTTTTCAAATCGTCATAACTCTGAACTTATTTGGTCTAAATCAATGTTATTTGGACATATGTGTCCCTTAGGCAAGATTTACATAATTTTGGAAAAGTGGGCGGTGCCAAGCCCACATTATTTGTGTTTTGTTTGTTCTTCATTAATGTCCAAAATTTATAGTCGATCTCTATGAAATTTTCACGATATGTTCAGAAGCTCGCTGGGTACGGCATAGGCTATATATAGCTTTGGAAAAGCTGGCGGTGCCACGCATGAGACTATATGATTTTTCAAATCGTCATAACTCTGAACTTATTTGGTCTAAATCAATGTTATTTGGGTACGGCATAGGCTATATAAAGCTTTGGAAAAGCTGGCGGTGCCACGAATGAGACTATATGATTTTTCAAATCGTCATAACTCTGAACTTATTTGGTCTAAATCAATGATATTTGGATATATGTGTCCCTTAGGCAAGATTTACATAATTTTGGAAAAGTGGGCGGTGGCAAGCCCACATTATTTGTGTTTTGTTTGTTCTTCATTAATGTCCAAAATTTATAGTCGATCTCTATGAAATTTTCACGATATGTTCAGAAGCTCGCTGGGTACGGCATAGGCTATATATAGCTTTGGAAAAGCTGGCGGTGCCACGCATGAGACTATATGATTTTTCAAATCGTCATAACTCTGAACTTATTTGGTCTAAATCAATGTTATTTGGGTACGGCATAGGCTATATATAGCTTTGGAAAAGCTGGCGGTGCCACGAATGAGACTATATGATTTTTCAAATCGTCATAACTCTGAACTTATTTGGTCTAAATCAATGTTATTTGGACATATGTGTCCCTTAGGCAAGATTTACATAATTTTGGAAAAGTGGGCGGTGCCAAGCCCACATTTTTTGTGTTTTGTTTGTTCTTCATTAATGTCCAAAATTTATAGTCGATCTCTATGAAATTTTAACGATAGGTTCAGAAGTTCGCTGGGTACGGCATAGGCTATATATAGCTTTGGAAAAGCTGGCGGTGCCACGCATGAGACTATATGATTTTTTAAATCGTCATAACTCTGAACGTATTTGGTCTAAAGCAATGTTATTTGGACATATGTGTCCCTTAGGCAAGATTTACATAATTTTTGAAAAGTGGGCGGTGCCAAGCCCACATTATTTGTGTTTTGTTTGTTCTTCATTAATGTCCAAAATTTATAGTCGATCTCTATGAAATTTTAACGATAGGTTCAGAAATCAATGTTATTTGGGTACGGCATAGGCTATATATAGCTTTGGAAAAGCTGGCGGTGCCACGAATGAGACTATATGATTTTTCAAATCGTCATAACTCTGAACTTATTTGGTCTAAATCAATGATATTTGGATATATGTATCCCTTAGGCAAGATTTACATAATTTTGGAAAAGTGGGCGGTGCCAAGCCCACATTTTTTGTGTTTTGTTTGTTCTTCATTAATGTCCAAAATTTATAGTCGATCTCTATGAAATTTTAACGATATGTTCAGAAGCTCGCTGGGTACGGCATAGGCTATATATAGCTTTGGAAAAGCTGGCGGTGCCACGCATGAGACTATATGATTTTTCAAATCGTCATAACTCTGAATGTATTTGGTCTAAATCAATGTTATTTGGACATATGTGTCCCTTAGGCAAGATTTACATAATTTTGGAAAAGTGGGCGGTGCCAAGCCCACATTTTTTGTGTCTTGTTTGTTCTTCATTAATATCCAAAGTTTATGGTCGATCTCTATGAAATTTTCACGATATGTTCAGAAGCTCGCTGGGTACGGCATAGGCTATACATAGCTTTGGAAAAGCTGGCGGTGCCACGCATGAGACTATATGATTTTTCAAATCGTCATAACTCTGAACGTATTTGGTCTAAATCAATGTTATATGGACATATGTGTCCCTTAGGCAAGATTTACATAATTTTGGAAAAGTGGGCGGTGCCAAGCCCACATTTTTTGTGTTTTGTTTGTTCTTCATTAATGCCCAAAATTTATAGTCGATCTCTATGAAATTTTCACGATATGTTCAGAAGCTCGCTGGGTACGGCATAGGCTATATATAGCTTTGGAAAAGCTGGCGGTGCCACGCATGAGACTATATGATTTTTCAAATCGTCATAACTCTGAACTTATTTGGTCTAAATCAATGATATTTGGATATATGTGTCCCTTAGGCAAGATTTACATAATTTTGGAAAAGTGGGCGGTGCCAAGCCCACATTTTTTGTGTTTTGTTTGTTCTTCATTAATATCCAAAGTTTATGGTCGATCTCTATGAAATTTTCACGATATGTTCAGAAGCTCGTTGGGTACGGCATAGGCTATACATAGCTTTGGAAAAGCTGGCGGTGCCACGCATGAGACTATATGATTTTTCAAATCGTCATAACTCTGAACGTATTTGGTCTAAATCAATGTTATTTGGACATATGTGTCCCTTAGGCAAGATTTACATAATTTTGGAAAAGTGGGCGGTGCCAAGCCCACATTTTTTGTGTTTTGTTTGTTCTTCATTAATATCCAAAGTTTATGGTCGATCTCTATGAAATTTTTAGGAAATGTTCAGAAGCTCGCTGGGTACGGCATAGGCTATATATAGCTTTGGAAAAGCTGGCGGTGCCACGCATGAGACTATATGATTTTTCAAATCGTCATAACTCTGAACGTATTTGGTCTAAATCAATGTTATATGGACATATGTGTCCCTTAGGCAAGATTTACATAATTTTGGAAAAGTGGGCGGTGCCAAGCCCACATTTTTTGTGTTTTGTTTGTTCTTCATTAATGCCCAAAATTTATAGTCGATCTCTATGAAATTTTCACGATATGTTCAGAAGCTCGCTGGGTACGGCATAGGCTATATATAGCTTTGGAAAAGCTGGCGGTGCCACGCATGAGACTATATGATTTTTCAAATCGTCATAACTCTGAACTTATTTGGTCTAAATCAATGTTATTTGGGTACGGCATAGGCTATATATAGCTTTGGAAAAGCTGGCGGTGCCACGAATGAGACTATATGATTTTTCAAATCGTCATAACTCTGAACTTATTTGGTCTAAATCAATGATATTTGGATATATGTGTCCCTTAGGCAAGATTTACATAATTTTGGAAAAGTGGGCGGTGCCAAGCCCACATTTTTTGTGTTATGTTTGTTCTTCATTAATGTCCAAAATTTATAGTCGATCTCTATGAAATTTTAACGATAGGGTCAGAAGTTCGCTGGGTACGGCATAGGCTATATATAGCTTTGGAAAAGCTGGCGGTGCCACGCATGAGACTATATGATTTTTCAAATCGTCATAACTCTGAACGTATTTGGTCTAAAGCAATGTTATTTGGACATATGTGTCCCTTAGGCAAGATTTACATAATTTTGGAAAAGCGGGCGGTGCCAAGCCCACATTATTTGTGTTTTGTTTGTTCTTCATTAATGTCCAAAATTTATAGTCGATCTCTATGAAATTTTTACGATAGGTTCAGAAATCAATGTTATTTGGGTACGGCATAGGCTATATATAGCTTCGGAAAAGCTGGCGGTGCCACGAATGAGACTATATGATTTTTCAAATCGTCATAACTCTGAACTTATTTGGTCTAAATCAATGATATTTGGATATATGTGTCCCTTAGGCAAGATTTACATAATTTTGGAAAAGTGGGCGGTGCCAAGCCCACATTTTTTGTGTTTTGTTTGTTCTTCATTAATGTCCAAAATTTATAGTCGATCTCTATGAAATTTTAACGATATGTTCAGAAGCTCGCTGGGTACGGCATAGGCTATATATAGGTTTGGAAAAGCTGGCGGTGCCACGCATGAGACTATATGATTTTTCAAATCGTCATAACTCTGAATGTATTTGGTCTAAATCAATGTTATTTGGACATATGTGTCCCTTAGGCAAGATTTACATAATTTTGGAAAAGTGGGCGGTGCCAAGCCCACATTTTTTGTGTTTTGTTTGTTCTTCATTAATATCCAAAGTTTATGGTCGATCGCTATGAAATTTTCACGATATGTTCAGAAGCTCGCTGGGTACGGCATAGGCTATATATAGCTTTGGAAAAGCTGGCGGTGCCACGCATGAGACTATATGATTTTTCAAATCGTCATAACTCTGAACGTATTTGGTCTAAATCAATGTTATTTGGACATATGTGTCCCTTAGGCAAGATTTACATAATTTTGGAAAAGTGGGCGGTGCCAAGCCCACATTTTTTGTGTTTTGTTTGTTCTTCATTAATATCCAAAGTTTATGGTCGATCTCTATGAAATTTTTAGGAAATGTTCAGTTGTTTGTGTTTTGTTTGTTCGATCGCTATGAAATTTTCACGATATGTTCAGAAGCTCGCTGGGTACGGCATAGGCTATATATAGCTTTGGAAAAGCTGGCGGTGCCACGCATGAGACTATATGATTTTTCAAATCGTCATAACTCTGAACTTATTTGGTCTAAATCAATGATATTTGGATATATGTGTCCCTTAGGCAAGATTTACATAATTTTGGAAAAGTGGGCGGTGCCAAGCCCACATTTTTTGTGTTTTGTTTGTTCTTCATTAATATCCAAAGTTTATGGTCGATCTCTATGAAATTTTCACGATATGTTCAGAAGCTCGTTGGGTACGGCATAGGCTATACATAGCTTTGGAAAAGCTGGCGGTGCCACGCATGAGACTATATGATTTTTCAAATCGTCATAACTCTGAACGTATTTGGTCTAAATCAATGTTATTTGGACATATGTGTCCCTTAGGCAAGATTTACATAATTTTGGAAAAGTGGGCGGTGCCAAGCCCACATTTTTTGTGTTTTGTTTGTTCTTCATTAATATCCAAAGTTTATGGTCGATCTCTATGAAATTTTTAGGAAATGTTCAGAAGCTCGCTGGGTACGGCATAGGCTATATATAGCTTTGGAAAAGCTGGCGGTGCCACGCATGAGACTATATGATTTTTCAAATCGTCATAACTCTGAACGTATTTGGTCTAAATCAATGTTATATGGACATATGTGTCCCTTAGGCAAGATTTACATAATTTTGGAAAAGTGGGCGGTGCCAAGCCCACATTTTTTGTGTTTTGTTTGTTCTTCATTAATGCCCAAAATTTATAGTCGATCTCTATGAAATTTTCACGATATGTTCAGAAGCTCGCTGGGTACGGCATAGGCTATATATAGCTTTGGAAAAGCTGGCGGTGCCACGCATGAGACTATATGATTTTTCAAATCGTCATAACTCTGAACGTATTTGGTCTAAATCAATGTTATTTGGACATATGTGTCCCTTAGGCAAGATTTACATAATTTTGGAAAAGTGGGCGGTGCCAAGCCCACATTTTTTGTGTTTTGTTTGTTCTTCATTAATATCCAAAGTTTATGGTCGATCTCTATGAAATTTTTAGGAAATGTTCAAATGTTTGTGTTTTGTTTGTTCTTCATTAATGACCAAAATTTATAGTCGATCTCTATGAAATTTTCACGATATGTTCAGAAGCTCGCTGGGTACGGCATAGGCTATATATAGCTTTGGAAAAGCTGGCGGTGCCACGCATGAGACTATATGATTTTTCAAATCGTCATAACTCTGAACGTATTTGGTCTAAATCAATGTTATTTGGACATATGTGTCCCTTAGGCAAGATTTACATAATTTTGGAAAAGTGGGCGGTGCCAAGCCCACATTTTTTGTGTTTTGTTTGTTCTTCATTAATGACCAAAATTTATAGTCGATATCTATGAAATTTTCACGATAGGTTCAGAAGCTCGCTGGGTACGGCATAGGCTATATATAGCTTTGGAAAAGCTGGCGGTGCCACGCATGAGACTATATGATTTTTCAAATCGTCATAACTCTGAACTTATTTGGTCTAAATCAATGTTATTTGGGTACGGCATAGGCTATATATAGCTTTGGAAAAGCTGGCGGTGCCACGAATGAGACTATATGATTTTTCAAATCGTCATAACTCTGAACTTATTTGGTCTAAATCAATGTTATTTGGGTACGGCATAGGCTATATATAGCTTTTGAAAAGCTGGCGGTGCCACGCATGAGACTATATGATTTTTCAAATCGTCATAACTCTGAACGTATTTGGTCTAAATAAATGTTATTTGGACATATGTGTCCCTTAGGCAAGATTTACATAATTTTGGAAAACTGGGCGGTGCCAAGCCCACATTATTTGTGTTTTGTTTGTTCTTCATTAATGTCCAAAATTTATAGTCGATCTCTATGAAATTTTCACGATATGTTCAGAAGCTCGCTGGGTACGGCATAGGCTATATATAGCTTTGGAAAAGCTGGCGGTGCCACGCATGAGACTATATGATTTTTCAAATCGTCATAACTCTGAACTTATTTGGTCTAAATCAATGTTATTTGGGTACGGCATAGGCTATATATAGCTTTGGAAAAGCTGGCGGTGCCACGAATGAGACTATATGATTTTTCAAATCGTCATAATTCTGAACTTATTTGGTCTAAATCAATGTTATTTGGGTACGGCATAGGCTATATATAGCTTTGGAAAAGCTGGCGGTGCCACGCATGAGACTATATGATTTTTCAAATCGTCATAACTCTGAACGTATTTGGTCTAAATAAATGTTATTTGGACATATGTGTCCCTTAGGCAAGATTTACATAATTTTGGAAAACTGGGCGGTGCCAAGCCCACATTATTTGTGTTTTGTTTGTTCTTCATTAATGTCCAAAATTTATAGTCGATCTCTATGAAATTTTCACGATATGTTCAGAAGCTCGCTGGGTACGGCATAGGCTATATATAGCTTTGGAAAAGCTGGCGGTGCCACGCATGAGACTATATGATTTTTCAAATCGTCATAACTCTGAACGTATTTGGTCTAAATAAATGTTATTTGGACATATGTGTCCCTTAGGCAAGATTTACATAATTTTGGAAAACTGGGCGGTGCCAAGCCCACATTATTTGTGTTTTGTTTGTTCTTCATTAATGACCAAAATTTATAGTCGATCTCTATGAAATTTTCACGATATGTTCAGAAGCTCGCTGGGTACGGCATAGGCTATATATAGCTTTGGAAAAGCTGGCGGTGCCACGCATGAGACTATATGATTTTTCAAATCGTCATAACTCTGAACGTATTTGGTCTAAATAAATGTTATTTGGACATATGTGTCCCTTAGGCAAGATTTACATAATTTTGGAAAACTGGGCGGTGCCAAGCCCACATTATTTGTGTTTTGTTTGTTCTTCATTAATGTCCAAAATTTATAGTCGATCTCTATGAAATTTTCACGATATGTTCAGAAGCTCGCTGGGTACGGCATAGGCTATATATAGCTTTGGAAAAGCTGGCGGTGCCACGCATGAGACTATATGATTTTTCAAATCGTCATAACTCTGAACGTATTTGGTCTAAATAAATGTTATTTGGACATATGTGTCCCTTAGGCAAGATTTACATAATTTTGGAAAACTGGGCGGTGCCAAGCCCACATTATTTGTGTTTTGTTTGTTCTTCATTAATGTCCAAAATTTATAGTCGATCTCTATGAAATTTTTACGATAGGTTCAGAAATCAATGTTATTTGGGTACGGCATAGGCTATATATAGCTTTGGAAAAGCTGGCGGTGCCACGAATGAGACTATATGATTTTTCAAATCGTCATAACTCTGAACTTATTTGGTCTAAATCAATGTTATTTGGGTACGGCATAGGCTATATATAGCTTTGGAAAAGCTGGCGGTGCCACGCATGAGACTATATGATTTTTCAAATCGTCATAACTCTGAACGTATTTGGTCTAAATAAATGTTATTTGGACATATGTGTCCCTTAGGCAAGATTTACATAATTTTGGAAAACTGGGCGGTGCCAAGCCCAAATTTTTTGAGTTTTGTTTGTTCTTCATTAATGTCCAAAATTTATAGTCGACCTCTATGAAATTTTCACGATAGGTTCAGAAGTTCGCTGGGTACGGCATAATCTATACATACAGCTTTAGAAAAGCTGGCGGTGCCACGCCCCCAGGCTATATAAAATTTCAATTCGTCATAACTTTGAACTTATTTGGTTTAAATCAATGATATTTGGATGTATGTGTCCCTTAGGCAAGATTTACATAATTTTGTAAAAGTGGATGGTGCCAAGCCCACATTTTTTGTGTTTTGTTTGTTTATTTATTTTATTTATTTATTTAAGTTCAGTCTACAGAATTTAATTCTTACAGACTAGATATAGTACGCAGTACTCAATTAAAAATAGTATACAATTTTAATTTAAATGTACTTATATTAACATTAAACTCAATAACGCTAGCATAGGTATTGCATAATCTAACGCTCCTAGCAATCGGCTCGTTCATGGCGTAATTAGTAGAGTGCATTGTGTCTACCAATAAGCGAGTATTTCTTAAGTTTCGCGGCGGGATATATAAATTGACCAAATTAGATAAGTCATCACAGTGGATGTTGTTATTAATAACATTATAGATACAAATTATTGAAAAGCATATTCTTCTCTCATGCAGGGACTGCAAGCCCAGTAGTTTCCGTCTACCAATGTAGGAAGGGAAATCCCCTTGCCACGGTAACTTTCTTATAGCAAACTTCGTGAAAATTTTTTGAACTCTTTCGATTTTCTGTGAGTGAATTTCATAGTATGGGCACCATATTAATGAGGAATACTCTAGGCGACTTCGGACCAGAGATATGTAGAGAGCTTTTAGAGTACAAGGATCTCTGAAATCTATCGAATTTCTTCTTATGAAGCCTATCATGGAAAACGATTTAGATACCATGAAGTCAATGTGTTGGCAGAATGTCAGCTTTGAGTCGAAGATGACACCCAAATCCTTAATTTGAGTGTTTCTAGTTAGAGCGCAATTGTCTATGTTGTAACTATATACTATGTTGTTCGACTTTCTAGAGAAGGTGACAACACAACATTTATTGATATTTAGTTTGAGACAATTTAACGTGCACCACTGATTAAGTGAAATAAGATCATCTTGTAACCTATAACTATCGCTTGCGTCACGCACGGTGCAAAAAAGTTTTACGTCATCCGCGAACATTAGGCACTTAGCGAATTTGAGGCAATTCGGTAGATCGTTAATAAATAAAATAAAGAGCAGTGGTCCGCAGTGGGTACCCTGAGGTATACCTGACCATGCGTCGATAAAAACTCTTGAGGTTGAGTTCCCTATCTTAATAAAAAGTTTCCTGTTTGATAGAAAGCTTGCGAAGAAATTCATAAGAATGCCACTAACTCCGTAACTTCGTAACTTTTGCAAAAGAATAGTGTGACAAACCTTATCGAATGCATTGGAGAAGTCTGTGTAAATCACATCAAGCTGTGCCTGCTTTCCGAATGCACTCACTATATCATTCGTTAATAGGGTCAAGTTCGAACAGGTTGATCTTCCAGGAAAGAAGCCGTGTTGATGTTGAGAGATTAAATCACAAACATGGTCAAATAGTTTTGATTGGATTATAAAATCGAACAATTTGGCCAGCGTCCCCTGTATAACTATAGGCCTGTAATTACAGTTATCATTACGGTCTCCAGACTTAAAGACCGGAACAATGTAGCATAGCTTCCACTGCTCGAGAAAAGTGCCATTATTGATACAATCCTGGAAAAGTTGGGATATGGGATTAGCTAAAGTAAGGCAACAGCGCTTGAAAAATACAGGCGAAAATCCCTCGGAATCATGTTTGGAACTGGACTTTAGCGAAGAAATAGCTGATAGCACATCCTTTTCGGTTATCGAAAATGATGTTATAGAAGGCAGTGACGTGGAAGGGAATATAGGCGATGTAAAAATGTTATGCCTCTCATAAACTTTCTGAAAAAATCTTGCAAACAAGTCGCAGGAGTCAACAGTATTGTCAGAGATAGTACCCTCATATTCCAAGTTCGTTGGGTATCCATTTGTGTTTCTTCTGGAATCTATAAATTTCCAAAAGCTACTCGGATTGGACTTTAAATTCGTCTCAACGTTGTACATATAGTGCCTAAATAGGAAGTTATGCAGATGATCATACTCTTTTCTTAAATGAATGAAGTTAAGACGATTCGATTCAGAATTATTTTCCTTGAATCTCTTAAAAGCTTTATTCTTTTTATTTCTCAAATTAGACAGTCTTTGATTAAACCATGGTGGCTTGTTTGTACCTGGAAATCTTTTTAGAGGAACAAAATTGGAGATGGCTTGCGAAAGAATGGAGCAGAATATTTCGTAAGAAACATTGGGGCAGCCGGAATTTTTCAGGAACTCCCAATCCGAAGAGTGCAAAAAACTATTAATAGATTCAAAGTCGGCACTCATGTAATCACGCCGAACTGGTGGATCATCTTTTATGCTATCAAAACTATAAAACATGATACTGAGAGAAATTGCCTTGTGATGAAAGCTATTATTCAAAATTGGAGATAGACATTCATCGCATGATACCTTTAAGTTATTAGTAACAAATAATAAATCTAGGATTCTATTATTCTCATTAAGAACTGCGTTACGTTGTACGAAACCATGAGAGAGCAAACTGCTTACGACGTAGATTTCAACATTAGAGCTAAGGTTATGCGGTGTTAAGGTTTTATTATGATTCCCCCAAGAGATATTTGGCAGATTAAAGTCACCTAAGAAAATGCTTTCATCACCAGATTTTAAAGAATTAGAGATTGCGATCACATTTTCTAAATGTTTTACATATATTTCTATATCACTACCAGGAGGAATATAAGAAACAAAAACTATTAAAGATTTATTGCCAGAAAATTTAACTCTAACGCAGATTTGATCTAACAACCCATCGGATAAATCCAGAGTGATTGCGTTGCTGCAAAAATTAGCTTTTAGAGCCAGTAAAACACCGCCACCCTTTTCATGTCCAGTAGCTTCAACATCACGATCCTTCCGATAGACAATGTAATGATCGTCGAAGTATTCGTTTGAAGATATGGCACCGTATAGCCAGGTTTCAGTAATAGCCACGAAGTCATATTCATGCAATGATGTATCGCGACGAAATTTTCCCGCTTTGGTTCGCATGCCACCAACATTCTGATAGTATAAAGAGTATTTAGAGCTAGTAGACACATTGAGATTTTGCGGTATCATGACACTTATGTTACTTGTTCTACATCTCCCCGCTTTTGAAAAACTTTAAACGGCTGCACTGTTACATTGGCTGGCCAAATGTTAGAGCGCAAGAGCTTATCGTAAAGCATAGAAGAAGTTCCGATTTTAAAGTTTACTCTTTTTAAAGAGTAAGTGTCGGTGCCTTTTTTAATGAGCGCATTACAGTATAAGTTAGTTGATTGGATTGACGTATGCTTGGAGACATACTCAACTATATCATTAGCAGTGACTGAAGGTTTAAACGAAGACAAGTGTAACCATTTTAACGGAGAAGCAACAGCAAGTTCATCGCTTCGATTGCATCCAACAACAACTCTACGATTTTTTGCATTCTTCATTAATATCCAAAGTTTATGGTCGATCTCTATGAAATTTTCACGATATGTTCAGAAGCTCGCTGGGTGCGGCATAGGCTATATATAGCTTTGGAAAAGCTGGCGGTGCCACGCATGAGACTATATGATTTTTCAATTCGTCATAACTCTGAACGTATTTGGTCTAAATCAATGTTATTTGGACATATGTGTCCCTTAGGCAAGATTTACATAATTTTGGAAAAGTGGGCGGTGCCAAGCCCACATTTTTTGTGTTTTGTTTGTTCTTCATTAATATCCAAAGTTTATGGTCAATCTCTATGAAATTTTCACGATATGTTCAGAAGCTCGCTGGGTGCGGCATAGGCTATATATAGCTTTGGAAAAGCTGGCGGTGCCACGCATGAGACTATATGATTTTTCAATTCGTCATAACTTTGAACTTATTTGGTCTAAATCAATGTTATTTGGACATATGTGTCTCTTAGGCAAGATTTACATAATTTCGGAAAAGTGGGCGGTGCCAAGCCTACATTTTTTGTGTTTTGTTTGTTCTTCATTAATGTCCAAAATTTATAGTCGATCTCTATGAAATTTTCACGATATGGTCTAAATCAATGTTATTTGGACATATGTGTCCCTTAGGCAAGATTTACATAACTTTGGAAAAGTGGGCGGTGCCAAGGCCACATTTTTTGTGTTTTGTTTGTTCTTCATTAATGTCCAAAATTTATAGTCGATCTCTATGAAATTTTCACGATGTGTTCAGAAGTTCGCTGGGTACGGCATAGGCTATATATAGCTTTGGAAAAGCTGGCGGTGCCACGCATGAGACTATATGATTTTTCAAATCGTCATAACTCTGAACGTATTTGGTCTAAATCAATGTTATTTGGACATATGTGTCCCTTAGGCAAGATTTACATAATTTTGGAAACGCGGGCGGTGCCAAGCCCACATTATTTGTGTTTTGTTTGTTCTTCATTAATGTCCAAAATTTATAGTCGATCTCTATGAAATTTTCACGATTTGTTCAGAAGCTCGCTGGGTACGGCATAGGCTATATATAGCTTTGGAAAAGCTGGCGGTGCCACGCTTGAGACTATATGATTTTTCAAATCGTCATAACTCTGAACTTATTTGGTCTAAATCAATGTTATTTGGACATATGTGTCCTTTAGTCAGAATTTACATTATTTTATAAAAGCGGGGGGTGCCACGCCACCAGGCTATACAAAATTTCAATTCGTCATAGCTCTGAACTTTTTTGGTTTAAATCAATGATATTTGGATATATGTGTCCCTGAGTCAAGATTTACATAAGTTGGGAAGGTGGGCGGTTCCACGCCTCCAGGCTATATGAAATTTCAATTCGTCATAACTCTGAACTTATTTGTTCTAAATCAATGATATTTGGATATATGTGTCCTTTAGTCAAGCTTTACATAGTTTTGAAAAGTGGGCGGTTCCACGCCTCCAGGCTATATAAAATTTCAAGTCGTCATACCTCTTAACTTATTTGGTCTAAATCAATGTTATTTGGACATATGTGTCCCTTAGGCAAGATTTACATAATTTTGGAAAAGTGGGCGGTGGCAAGCCCACATTTTTTGTGTTTTGTTTGTTCTTCATTAATGTCCAAAATTTATAGTCGATCTCTATGAAATTTTAACGAGAGGTTCAGAAGTTCGCTGGGTACGGCATAGGCTATATATAGCTTTGGAAAAGCTGGCGGTGCCACGCATGAGACTATATGATTTTTCAAATCGTCATAACTCTGAACGTATTTGGTCTAAATCAATGTTATTTGGACATATGTGTCCCTTAGGCAAGATTTACATAACTTTGGAAAAGTGGGCGGTGCCAAGCCCACATTTTTTGTGTTTTGTTTGTTCTTCATTAATGTCCAAAATTTATAGTCGATCTCTATAAAATTTTCACGATATGTTCAGAAGTTCGCTGGGTACGGCATAGGCTATATATAGCTTTGGAAAAGCTGGCGGTGCCACGCATGAGACTATATGATTTTTCAAATCGTCATAACTCTGAACGTATTTGGTCTAAATCAATGTTATTTGGACATATGTGTCCCTTAGGCAAGATTTACATAATTTTGGAAAAGTGGGCGGTGCCAAGCCCACATTATTTGTGTTTTGTTTGTTCTTCATTAATGTCCAAAATTTATAGTCGATCTCTATGAAATTTTCACGATAGGTTCAGAAGCTCGCTGGGTACGGCATAATCTATACATACAGCTTTGGAAAGGGGCGGTGCCACGCCCCCAGGCAAATATAAAATTTCAGTTCGTCATAACTTTGAACTTATTTGGTCTAAATCAATGATATTTGGATATATGTGTCCCTTAGGCAAGATTTACATAATTTTGTAAAAGTGGATGGTGCCAAGGCCACATTTTTTGTGTTTTGTTTGTTCTTCATTAATATCCAAAGTTTATGGTCGATATCTATGAAATTTTCACGATATGTTCAGAAGCTCGCTGGGTACGGCATAGGCTATATATAGCTTTGGAAAAGCTGGCGGTGCCACGCATGAGACTATATGATTTTTCAATTCGTCATAACTCTGAACGTATTTGGTCTAAATCAATGTTATTTGGACATATGTGTCCCTTAGGCAAGATTTACATAACTTTGGAAAAGTGGGCGGTGCCAAGCCCACATTTTTTGTGTTTTGTTTGTTCTTCATTAATGTCCAAAATTTATAGTCGATCTCTATGAAATTTGCACGATATGGTCTAAATCAATGTTATTTGGACATATGTGTCCCTTAGGCAAGATTTACATAACTTTGGAAAAGTGGGCGGTGCCAAGGCCACATTTTTTGTGTTTTGTTTGTTCTTCATTAATGTCCAAAATTTATAGTCGATCTCTATGAAATTTTCACGATTTGTTCAGAAGCTCGCTGGGTACGGCATAGGCTATACATAGCTTTGGAAAAGCTGGCGGTGCCACGCTTGAGACTATATGATTTTTCAAATCGTCATAACTCTGAACTTATTTGGTCTAAATCAATGTTATTTGGACATATGTGTCCTTTAGTCAGAATTTACATTATTTTATAAAAGCGGGGGGTGCCACGCCACCAGGCTATACAAAATTTCAATTCGTCATAGCTCTGAACTTTTTTGGTTTAAATCAATGATATTTGGATATATGTATCCCTGAGTCAAGATTTACATAAGTTGGGAAGGTGGGCGGTTCCACGCCTCCAGGCTATATGAAATTTCAATTCGTCATAACTCTGAACTTATTTGTTCTAAATCAATGATATTTGGATATATGTGTCCTTTAGTCAAGCTTTACATAGTTTTGAAAAGTGGGCGGTTCCACGCCTCCAGGCTATATAAAATTTCAAGTCGTCATACCTCTTAACTTATTTGGTCTAAATCAATGTTATTTGGACATATGTGTCCCTTAGGCAAGATTTACATAATTTTGGAAAAGTGGGCGGTGGCAAGCCCACATTTTTTGTGTTTTGTTTGTTCTTCATTAATGTCCAAAATTTATAGTCGATCTCTATGAAATTTTAACGATAGGTTCAGAAGTTCGCTGGGTACGGCATAGGCTATATATAGCTTTGGAAAAGCTGGCGGTGCCACGCATGAGACTATATGATTTTTCAAATCGTCATAACTCTGAACGTATTTGGTCTAAATCAATGTTATTTGGACATATGTGTCCCTTAGGCAAGATTTACATAACTTTGGAAAAGTGGGCGGTGCCAAGCCCACATTTTTTGTGTTTTGTTTGTTCTTCATTAATGTCCAAAATTTATAGTCGATCTCTATGAAATTTTCACGATATGTTCAGAAGTTCGCTGGGTACGGCATAGGCTATATATAGCTTTGGAAAAGCTGGCGGTGCCACGCATGAGACTATATGATTTTTCAAATCGTCATAACTCTGAACGTATTTGGTCTAAATCAATGTTATTTGGACATATGTGTCCCTTAGGCAAGATTTACATAACTTTGGAAAAGTGGGCGGTGCCAAGCCCACATTTTTTGTGTTTTGTTTGTTCTTCATTAATGTCCAAAATTTATAGTCGATCTCTATGAAATTTTAACGATAGGTTCAGAAGTTCGCTGGGTACGGCATAGGCTATATATAGCTTTGGAAAAGCTGGCGGTGCCACGCATGAGACTATATGATTTTTCAAATCGTCATAACTCTGAACGTATTTGGTCTAAATCAATGTTATTTGGACATATGTGTCCCTTAGGCAAGATTTACATAATTTTGGAAAAGTGGGCGGTGCCAAGCCCACATTATTTGTGTTTTGTTTGTTCTTCATTAATGTCCAAAATTTATAGTCGATCTCTATGAAATTTTCACGATAGGTTCAGAAGCTCGCTGGGTACGGCATAATCTATACATACAGCTTTGGAAAGGGGCGGTGCCACGCCCCCAGGCAAATATAAAATTTCAGTTCGTCATAACTTTGAACTTATTTGGTCTAAATCAATGATATTTGGATATATGTGTCCCTTAGGCAAGATTTACATAATTTTGTAAAAGTGGATGGTGCCAAGGCCACATTTTTTGTGTTTTGTTTGTTCTTCATTAATATCCAAAGTTTATGGTCGATATCTATGAAATTTTCACGATATGTTCAGAAGTTCGCTGGGTACGGCATAGGCTATATATAGCTTTGGAAAAGCTGGCGGTGCCACGCATGAGACTATATGATTTTTCAAATCGTCATAACTCTGAACGTATTTGGTCTAAATCAATGTTATTTGGACATATGTGTCCCTTAGGCAAGATTTACATAATTTTGGAAAAGTGGGCGGTGCCAAGCCCACATTATTTGTGTTTTGTTTGTTCTTCATTAATGTCCAAAATTTATAGTCGATCTCTATGAAATTTTCACGATAGGTTCAGAAGCTCGCTGGGTACGGCATAATCTATACATACAGCTTTGGAAAGGGGCGGTGCCACGCCCCCAGGCTATATAAAATTTCAGTTCGTCATAACTTTGAACTTATTTGGTCTAAATCAATGATATTTGGATATATGTGTCCCTTAGGCAAGATTTACATAATTTTGTAAAAGTGGATGGTGCCAAGGCCACATTTTTTGTGTTTTGTTTGTTCTTCATTAATATCCAAAGTTTATGGTCGATATCTATGAAATTTTCACGATATGTTCAGAAGCTCGCTGGGTACGGCATAGGCTATATATAGCTTTGGAAAAGCTGGCGGTGCCACGCATGAGACTATATGATTTTTCAATTCGTCATAACTCTGAACGTATTTGGTCTAAATCAATGTTATTTGGACATATGTGTCCCTTAGGCAAGATTTACATAACTTTGGAAAAGTGGGCGGTGCCAAGCCCACATTTTTTGTGTTTTGTTTGTTCTTCATTAATGTCCAAAATTTATAGTCGATCTCTATGAAATTTTCACGATATGGTCTAAATCAATGTGATTTGGACATATGTGTCCCTTAGGCAAGATTTACATAACTTTGGAAAAGTGGGCGGTGCCAAGGCCACATTTTTTGTGTTTTGTTTGTTCTTCATTAATGTCCAAAATTTATAGTCGATCTCTATGAAATTTTCACGATATGTTCAGAAGTTCGCTGGGTACGGCATAGGCTATATATAGCTTTGGAAAAGCTGGCGGTGCCACGCATGAGACTATATGATTTTTCAAATCGTCATAACTCTGAACGTATTTGGTCTAAATCAATGTTATTTGGACATATGTGTCCCTTAGGTAAGATTTACATAATTTTGGAAACGCGGGCGGTGCCAAGCCCACATTATTTGTGTTTTGTTTGTTCTTCATTAATGTCCAAAATTTATAGTCGATCTCTATGAAATTTTCACGATTTGTTCAGAAGCTCGCTGGGTACGGCATAGGCTATATATAGCTTTGGAAAAGCTGGCGGTGCCACGCTTGAGACTATATGATTTTTCAAATCGTCATAACTCTGAACTTATTTGGTCTAAATCAATGTTATTTGGACATATGTGTCCTTTAGTCAGAATTTACATTATTTTATAAAAGCGGGGGGTGCCACGCCACCAGGCTATACAAAATTTCAATTCGTCATAGCTCTGAACTTTTTTGGTTTAAATCAATGATATTTGGATATATGTGTCCCTGAGTCAAGATTTACATAAGTTGGGAAGGTGGGCGGTTCCACGCCTCCAGGCTATATAAAATTTCAATTCGTCATAACTCTGAACTTATTTGTTCTAAATCAATGATATTTGGATATATGTGTCCTTTAGTCAAGCTTTACATAGTTTTGAAAAGTGGGCGGTTCCACGCCTCCAGGCTATATAAAATTTCAAGTCGTTATACCTCTTAACTTATTTGGTCTAAATCAATGTTATTTGGACATATGTGTCCCTTAGGCAAGATTTACATAATTTTGGAAAAGTGGGCGGTGGCAAGCCCACATTTTTTGTGTTTTGTTTGTTCTTCATTAATGTCCAAAATTTATAGTCGATCTCTATGAAATTTTAACGATAGGTTCAGAAGTTCGCTGGGTACGGCATAGGCTATATATAGCTTTGGAAAAGCTGGCGGTGCCACGCATGAGACTATATGATTTTTCAAATCGTCATAACTCTGAACGTATTTGGTCTAAATCAATGTTATTTGGACATATGTGTCCCTTAGGCAAGATTTACATAACTTTGGAAAAGTGGGCGGTGCCAAGCCCACATTTTTTGTGTTTTGTTTGCTCTTCATTAATGTCCAAAATTTATAGTCGATCTCTATGAAATTTTCACGATATGTTCAGAAGTTCGCTGGGTACGGCATAGGCTATATATAGCTTTGGAAAAGCTGGCGGTGCCACGCATGAGACTATATGATTTTTCAAATCGTCATAACTCTGAACGTATTTGGTCTAAATCAATGTTATTTGGACATATGTGTCCCTTAGGCAAGATTTACATAATTTTGGAAAAGTGGGCGGTGCCAGCCCACATTATTTGTGTTTTGTTTGTTCTTCATTAATGTCCAAAATTTATAGTCGATCTCTATGAAATTTTCACGATAGGTTCAGAAGCTCGCTGGGTACGGCATAATCTATACATACAGCTGTGGAAAGGGGCGGTGCCACGCCCCCAGGCTATATAAAATTTCAGTTCGTCATAACTTTGAACTTATTTGGTCTAAATCAATGATATTTGGATATATGTGTCCCTTAGGCAAGATTTACATAATTTTGTAAAAGTGGATGGTGCCAAGGCCACATTTTTTGTGTTTTGTTTGTTCTTCATTAATATCCAAAGTTTATGGTCGATCTCTATGAAATTTTCACGATATGTTCAGAAGCTCGCTGGGTACGGCATAGGCTATATATAGCTTTGGAAAAGCTGGCGGTGCCACGCATGAGACTATATGATTTTTCAATTCGTCATAACTCTGAACGTATTTGGTCTAAATCAATGTTATTTGGACATATGTGTCCCTTAGGCAAGATTTACATAACTTTGGAAAAGTGGGCGGTGCCAAGGCCACATTTTTTGTGTTTTGTTTGTTCTTCATTAATGTCCAAAATTTATAGTCGATCTCTATGAAATTTTCACGATATGTTCAGAAGTTCGCTGGGTACGGCATAGGCTATATATAGCTTTGGAAAAGCTGGCGGTGCCACGCATGAGACTATATGATTTTTCAAATCGTCATAACTCTGAACGTATTTGGTCTAAATCAATGTTATTTGGACATATGTGTCCCTTAGGCAAGATTTACATAATTTTGGAAACGCGGGCGGTGCCAAGCCCACATTATTTGTGTTTTGTTTGTTCTTCATTAATGTCCAAAATTTATAGTCGATCTCTATGAAATTTTCACGATTTGTTCAGAAGCTCGCTGGGTACGGCATAGGCTATATATAGCTTTGGAAAAGCTGGCGGTGCCACGCTTGAGACTATATGATTTTTCAAATCGTCATAACTCTGAACTTATTTGGTCTAAATCAATGTTATTTGGACATATGTGTCCTTTAGTCAGAATTTACATTATTTTATAAAAGCGGGGGGTGCCACGCCACCAGGCTATACAAAATTTCAATTCGTCATAGCTCTGAACTTTTTTGGTTTAAATCAATGATATTTGGATATATGTGTCCCTGAGTCAAGATTTACATAAGTTGGGAAGGTGGGCGGTTCCACGCCTCCAGGCTATATGAAATTTCAATTCGTCATAACTCTGAACTTATTTGTTCTAAATCAATGATATTTGGATATATGTGTCCTTTAGTCAAGCTTTACATAGTTTTGAAAAGTGGGCGGTTCCACGCCTCCAGGCTATATAAAATTTCAAGTCGTCATACCTCTTAACTTATTTGGTCTAAATCAATGTTATTTGGACATATGTGTCCCCTTAGGCAAGATTTACATAATTTTGGAAAAGTGGGCGGTGGCAAGCCCACATTTTTTGTGTTTTGTTTGTTCTTCATTAATGTCCAAAATTTATAGTCGATCTCTATGAAATTTTAACGATAGGTTCAGAAGTTCGCTGGGTACGGCATAGGCTATATATAGCTTTGGAAAAGCTGGCGGTGCCACGCATGAGACTATATGATTTTTCAAATCGTCATAACTCTGAACGTATTTGGTCTAAATCAATGTTATTTGGACATATGTGTCCCCTTAGGCAAGATTTACATAACTTTGGAAAAGTGGGCGGTGCCAAGCCCACATTTTTTGTGTTTTGTTTGTTCTTCATTAATGTCCAAAACTTATAGTCGATCTCTATGAAATTTTCACGATATGTTCAGAAGTTCGCTGGGTACGGCATAGGCTATATATAGCTTTGGAAAAGCTGGCGGTGCCACGCATGAGACTATATGATTTTTCAAATCGTCATAACTCTGAACGTATTTGGTCTAAATCAATGTTATTTGGACATATGTGTCCCTTAGGCAAGATTTACATAATTTTGGAAAAGTGGGCGGTGCCAAGCCCACATTATTTGTGTTTTGTTTGTTCTTCATTAATGTCCAAAATTTATAGTCGATCTCTATGAAATTTTCACGATAGGTTCAGAAGCTCGCTGGGTACGGCATAATCTATACATACAGCTTTGGAAAGGGGCGGTGCCACGCCCCCAGGCTATATAAAATTTCAGTTCGTCATAACTTTGAACTTATTTGGTCTAAATCAATGTTATTTGGACATATGTGTCCCTTAGGTAAGATTTACATAATTTTGGAAACGCGGGCGGTGCCAAGCCCACATTATTTGTGTTTTGTTTGTTCTTCATTAATGTCCAAAATTTATAGTCGATCTCTATGAAATTTTCACGATTTGTTCAGAAGCTCGCTGGGTACGGCATAGGCTATATATAGCTTTGGAAAAGCTGGCGGTGCCACGCTTGAGACTATATGATTTTTCAAATCGTCATAACTCTGAACTTATTTGGTCTAAATCAATGTTATTTGGACATATGTGTCCTTTAGTCAGAATTTACATTATTTTATAAAAGCGGGGGGTGCCACGCCACCAGGCTATACAAAATTTCAATTCGTCATAGCTCTGAACTTTTTTGGTTTAAATCAATGATATTTGGATATATGTGTCCCTGAGTCAAGATTTACATAAGTTGGGAAGGTGGGCGGTTCCACGCCTCCAGGCTATATGAAATTTCAATTCGTCATAACTCTGAACTTATTTGTTCTAAATCAATGATATTTGGATATATGTGTCCTTTAGTCAAGCTTTACATAGTTTTGAAAAGTGGGCGGTTCCACGCCTCCAGGCTATATAAAATTTCAAGTCGTTATACCTCTTAACTTATTTGGTCTAAATCAATGTTATTTGGACATATGTGTCCCTTAGGCAAGATTTACATAATTTTGGAAAAGTGGGCGGTGGCAAGCCCACATTTTTTGTGTTTTGTTTGTTCTTCATTAATGTCCAAAATTTATAGTCGATCTCTATGAAATTTTAACGATAGGTTCAGAAGTTCGCTGGGTACGGCATAGGCTATATATAGCTTTGGAAAAGCTGGCGGTGCCACGCATGAGACTATATGATTTTTCAAATCGTCATAACTCTGAACGTATTTGGTCTAAATCAATGTTATTTGGACATATGTGTCCCTTAGGCAAGATTTACATAACTTTGGAAAAGTGGGCGGTGCCAAGCCCACATTTTTTGTGTTTTGTTTGCTCTTCATTAATGTCCAAAATTTATAGTCGATCTCTATGAAATTTTCACGATATGTTCAGAAGTTCGCTGGGTACGGCATAGGCTATATATAGCTTTGGAAAAGCTGGCGGTGCCACGCATGAGACTATATGATTTTTCAAATCGTCATAACTCTGAACGTATTTGGTCTAAATCAATGTTATTTGGACATATGTGTCCCTTAGGCAAGATTTACATAATTTTGGAAAAGTGGGCGGTGCCAGCCCACATTATTTGTGTTTTGTTTGTTCTTCATTAATGTCCAAAATTTATAGTCGATCTCTATGAAATTTTCACGATAGGTTCAGAAGCTCGCTGGGTACGGCATAATCTATACATACAGCTTTGGAAAGGGGCGGTGCCACGCCCCCAGGCTATATAAAATTTCAGTTCGTCATAACTTTGAACTTATTTGGTCTAAATCAATGATATTTGGATATATGTGTCCCTTAGGCAAGATTTACATAATTTTGTAAAAGTGGATGGTGCCAAGGCCACATTTTTTGTGTTTTGTTTGTTCTTCATTAATATCCAAAGTTTATGGTCGATCTCTATGAAATTTTCACGATATGTTCAGAAGCTCGCTGGGTACGGCATAGGCTATATATAGCTTTGGAAAAGCTGGCGGTGCCACGCATGAGACTATATGATTTTTCAATTCGTCATAACTCTGAACGTATTTGGTCTAAATCAATGTTATTTGGACATATGTGTCCCTTAGGCAAGATTTACATAACTTTGGAAAAGTGGGCGGTGCCAAGGCCACATTTTTTGTGTTTTGTTTGTTCTTCATTAATGTCCAAAATTTATAGTCGATCTCTATGAAATTTTCACGATATGTTCAGAAGTTCGCTGGGTACGGCATAGGCTATATATAGCTTTGGAAAAGCTGGCGGTGCCACGCATGAGACTATATGATTTTTCAAATCGTCATAACTCTGAACGTATTTGGTCTAAATCAATGTTATTTGGACATATGTGTCCCTTAGGCAAGATTTACATAATTTTGGAAACGCGGGCGGTGCCAAGCCCACATTATTTGTGTTTTGTTTGTTCTTCATTAATGTCCAAAATTTATAGTCGATCTCTATGAAATTTTCACGATTTGTTCAGAAGCTCGCTGGGTACGGCATAGGCTATATATAGCTTTGGAAAAGCTGGCGGTGCCACGCATGAGACTATATGATTTTTCAATTCGTCATAACTCTGAACTTATTTGGCCTAAATCAATGTTATTTGGACATATGTGTCCTTTAGTCAGAATTTACATTATTTTATAAAAGCGGGGGGCGCCACGCCACCAGGCTATACAAAATTTCAATTCGTCATAGCTCTGAACTTTTTTGGTTTAAATCAATGATATTTGGATATATGTGTCCCTGAGGCAAGATTTACATAAGTTGGGAAGGTGGGCGGTTCCACGCCTCCAGGCTATATAAAATTTCAATTCGTCATAACTCTGAACTTATTTGTTCTAAATCAATGATATTTGGATATATGTGTCCTTTAGTCAAGCTTTACATAGTTTTGAAAAGTGGGCGGTTCCACGCCTCCAGGCTATATAAAATTTCAAGTCGTCATACCTCTTAACTTATTTGGTCTAAATCAATGTTATTTGGACATATGTGTCCCTTAGGCAAGATTTACATAATTTTGGAAAAGTGGGCGGTGGCAAGCCCACATTTTTTGTGTTTTGTTTGTTCTTCATTAATGTCCAAAATTTATAGTCGATCTCTATGAAATTTTAACGATAGGTTCAGAAGTTCGCTGGGTACGGCATAGGCTATATATAGCTTTGGAAAAGCTGGCGGTGCCACGCATGAGACTATATGATTTTTCAAATCGTCATAACTCTGAACGTATTTGGTCTAAATCAATGTTATTTGGACATATGTGTCCCTTAGGCAAGATTTACATAACTTTGGAAAAGTGGGCGGTGCCAAGCCCACATTTTTTGTGTTTTGTTTGTTCTTCATTAATGTCCAAAACTTATAGTCGATCTCTATGAAATTTTCACGATATGTTCAGAAGTTCGCTGGGTACGGCATAGGCTATATATAGCTTTGGAAAAGCTGGCGGTGCCACGCATGAGACTATATGATTTTTCAAATCGTCATAACTCTGAACGTATTTGGTCTAAATCAATGTTATTTGGACATATGTGTCCCTTAGGCAAGATTTACATAATTTTGGAAAAGTGGGCGGTGCCAAGCCCACATTATTTGTGTTTTGTTTGTTCTTCATTAATGTCCAAAATTTATAGTCGATCTCTATGAAATTTTCACGATAGGTTCAGAAGCTCGCTGGGTACGGCATAATCTATACATACAGCTTTGGAAAGGGGCGGTGCCACGCCCCCAGGCTATATAAAATTTCAGTTCGTCATAACTTTGAACTTATTTGGTCTAACTCAATGATATTTGGATATATGTGTCCCTTAGGCAAGATTTACATAATTTTGTAAAAGTGGATGGTGCCAAGGCCACATTTTTTGTGTTTTGTTTGTTCTTCATTAATATCCAAAGTTTATGGTCGATATCTATGAAATTTTCACGATATGTTCAGAAGCTCGCTGGGTACGGCATAGGCTATATATAGCTTTGGAAAAGCTGGCGGTGCCACGAATGAGACTATATGATTTTTCAATTCGTCATAACTCTGAACGTATTTGGTCTAAATCAATGTTATTTGGACATATGTGTCCCTTAGGCAAGATTTACATAACTTTGGAAAAGTGGGCGGTGCCAAGCCCACATTTTTTGTGTTTTGTTTGTTCTTCATTAATGTCCAAAATTTATAGTCGATCTCTATGAAATTTTCACGATATGGTCTAAATCAATGTTATTTGGACATATGTGTCCCTTAGGCAAGATTTACATAACTTTGGAAAAGTGGGCGGTGCCAAGGCCACATTTTTTGTGTTTTGTTTGTTCTTCATTAATGTCCAAAATTTATAGTCGATCTCTATGAAATTTTCACGATATGTTCAGAAGTTCGCTGGGTACGGCATAGGCTATATATAGCTTTGGAAAAGCTGGCGGTGCCACGCATGAGACTATATGATTTTTCAAATCGTCATAACTCTGAACGTATTTGGTCTAAATCAATGTTATTTGGACATATGTGTCCCTTAGGCAAGATTTACATAATTTTGGAAACGCGGGCGGTGCCAAGCCCACATTATTTGTGTTTTGTTTGTTCTTCATTAATGTCCAAAATTTATAGTCGATCTCTATGAAGTTTTCACGATTTGTTCAGAAGCTCGCTGGGTACGGCATAGGCTATATATAGCTTTGGAAAAGCTGGCGGTGCCACGCTTGAGACTATATGATTTTTCAAATCGTCATAACTCTGAACTTATTTGGTCTAAATCAATGTTATTTGGACATATGTGTCCTTTAGTCAGAATTTACATTATTTTATAAAAGCGGGGGGTGCCACGCCACCAGGCTATACAAAATTTCAATTCGTCATAGCTCTGAACTTTTTTGGTTTAAATCAATGATATTTGGATATATGTGTCCCTGAGTCAAGATTTACATAAGTTGGGAAGGTGGGCGGTTCCACGCCTCCAGGCTATATGAAATTTCAATTCGTCATAACTCTGAACTTATTTGTTCTAAATCAATGATATTTGGATATATGTGTCCTTTAGTCAAGCTTTACATAGTTTTGAAAGTGGGCGGTTCCACGCCTCCAGGCTATATAAAATTTCAAGTCGTCATACCTCTTAACTTATTTGGTCTAAATCAATGTTATTTGGACATATGTGTCCCTTAGGCAAGATTTACATAATTTTGGAAAAGTGGGCGGTGGCAAGCCCACATTTTTTGTGTTTTGTTTGTTCTTCATTAATGTCCAAAATTTATAGTCGATCTCTATGAAATTTTAACGATAGGTTCAGAAGTTCGCTGGGTACGGCATAGGCTATATATAGCTTTGGAAAAGCTGGCGGTGCCACGCATGAGACTATATGATTTTTCAAATCGTCATAACTCTGAACGTATTTGGTCTAAATCAATGTTATTTGGACATATGTGTCCCTTAGGCAAGATTTACATAACTTTGGAAAAGTGGGCGGTGCCAAGCCCACATTTTTTGTGTTTTGTTTGTTCTTCATTAATGTCCAAAATTTATAGTCGATCTCTATGAAATTTTCACGATATGTTCAGAAGTTCGCTGGGTACGGCATAGGCTATATATAGCTTTGGAAAAGCTGGCGGTGCCACGCATGAGACTATATGATTTTTCAAATCGTCATAACTCTGAACGTATTTGGTCTAAATCAATGTTATTTGGACATATGTGTCCCTTAGGCAAGATTTACATAATTTTGGAAAAGTGGGCGGTGCCAGCCCACATTATTTGTGTTTTGTTTGTTCTTCATTAATGTCCAAAATTTATAGTCGATCTCTATGAAATTTTCACGATAGGTTCAGAAGCTCGCTGGGTACGGCATAATCTATACATACAGCTTTGGAAAGGGGCGGTGCCACGCCCCCAGGCTATATAAAATTTCAGTTCGTCATAACTTTGAACTTATTTGGTCTAAATCAATGATATTTGGATATATGTGTCCCTTAGGCAAGATTTACATAATTTTGTAAAAGTGGATGGTGCCAAGGCCACATTTTTTGTGTTTTGTTTGTTCTTCATTAATATCCAAAGTTTATGGTCGATATCTATGAAATTTTCACGATATGTTCAGAAGCTCGCTGGGTACGGCATAGGCTATATATAGCTTTGGAAAAGCTGGCGGTGCCACGCATGAGACTATATGATTTTTCAATTCGTCATAACTCTGAACGTATTTGGTCTAAATCAATGTTATTTGGACATATGTGTCCCTTAGGCAAGATTTACATAACTTTGGAAAAGTGGGCGGTGCCAAGGCCACATTTTTTGTGTTTTGTTTGTTCTTCATTAATGTCCAAAATTTATAGTCGATCTCTATGAAATTTTCACGATATGTTCAGAAGTTCGCTGGGTAAGGCATAGGCTATATATAGCTTTGGAAAAGCTGGCGGTGCCACGCATGAGACTATATGATTTTTCAAATCGTCATAACTCTGAACGTATTTGGTCTAAATCAATGTTATTTGGACATATGTGTCCCTTAGGCAAGATTTACATAATTTTGGAAACGCGGGCGGTGCCAAGCCCACATTATTTGTGTTTTGTTTGTTCTTCATTAATGTCCAAAATTTATAGTCGATCTCTATGAAATTTTCACGATTTGTTCAGAAGCTCGCTGGGTACGGCATAGGCTATATATAGCTTTGGAAAAGCTGGCGGTGCCACGCTTGAGACTATATGATTTTTCAAATCGTCATAACTCTGAACTTATTTGGTCTAAATCAATGTTATTTGGACATATGTGTCCTTTAGTCAGAATTTACATTATTTTATAAAAGCGGGGGGTGCCACGCCACCAGGCTATACAAAATTTCAATTCGTCATAGCTCTGAACTTTTTTGGTTTAAATCAATGATATTTGGATATATGTATCCCTGAGTCAAGATTTACATAAGTTGGGAAGGTGGGCGGTTCCACGCCTCCAGGCTATATGAAATTTCAATTCGTCATAACTCTGAACTTATTTGTTCTAAATCAATGATATTTGGATATATGTGTCCTTTAGTCAAGCTTTACATAGTTTTGAAAAGTGGGCGGTTCCACGCCTCCAGGCTATATAAAATTTCAAGTCGTCATACCTCTTA
The DNA here is from genome assembly GCA_949987695.1 of Merzomyia westermanni. NCBI lineage: Eukaryota > Metazoa > Arthropoda > Insecta > Diptera > Tephritidae > Merzomyia > Merzomyia westermanni. The sequence continues at coordinate 51,814,396 of OX465292.1, read as the reverse complement.
ACTTATTTGGTCTAAATCAATGTTATTTGGACATATGTGTCCCTTAGGCAAGATTTACATAATTTTGGAAAAGTGGGCGGTGGCAAGCCCACATTTTTTGTGTTTTGTTTGTTCTTCATTAATGTCCAAAATTTATAGTCGATCTCTATGAAATTTTAACGATAGGTTCAGAAGTTCGCTGGGTACGGCATAGGCTATATATAGCTTTGGAAAAGCTGGCGGTGCCACGCATGAGACTATATGATTTTTCAAATCGTCATAACTCTGAACGTATTTGGTCTAAATCAATGTTATTTGGACATATGTGTCCCTTAGGCAAGATTTACATAACTTTGGAAAAGTGGGCGGTGCCAAGCCCACATTTTTTGTGTTTTGTTTGTTCTTCATTAATGTCCAAAACTTATAGTCGATCTCTATGAAATTTTCACGATATGTTCAGAAGTTCGCTGGGTACGGCATAGGCTATATATAGCTTTGGAAAAGCTGGCGGTGCCACGCATGAGACTATATGATTTTTCAAATCGTCATAACTCTGAACGTATTTGGTCTAAATCAATGTTATTTGGACATATGTGTCCCTTAGGCAAGATTTACATAATTTTGGAAAAGTGGGCGGTGCCAAGCCCACATTATTTGTGTTTTGTTTGTTCTTCATTAATGTCCAAAATTTATAGTCGATCTCTATGAAATTTTCACGATAGGTTCAGAAGCTCGCTGGGTACGGCATAATCTATACATACAGCTTTGGAAAGGGGCGGTGCCACGCCCCCAGGCTATATAAAATTTCAGTTCGTCATAACTTTGAACTTATTTGGTCTAACTCAATGATATTTGGATATATGTGTCCCTTAGGCAAGATTTACATAATTTTGTAAAAGTGGATGGTGCCAAGGCCACATTTTTTGTGTTTTGTTTGTTCTTCATTAATATCCAAAGTTTATGGTCGATATCTATGAAATTTTCACGATATGTTCAGAAGCTCTTTGGGTACGGCATAGGCTATATATAGCTTTGGAAAAGCGGGCGGTGCCACGCATGAGACTATATGATTTTTCAATTCGTCATAACTCTGAACGTATTTGGTCTAAATCAATGTTATTTGGACATATGTGTCCCTTAGGCAAGATTTACATAACTTTGGAAAAGTGGGCGGTGCCAAGCCCACATTTTTTGTGTTTTGTTTGTTCTTCATTAATGTCCAAAATTTATAGTCGATCTCTATGAAATTTTCACGATATGGTCTAAATCAATGTTATTTGGACATATGTGTCCCTTAGGCAAGATTTACATAACTTTGGAAAAGTGGGCGGTGCCAAGGCCACATTTTTTGTGTTTTGTTTGTTCTTCATTAATGTCCAAAATTTATAGTCGATCTCTATGAAATTTTCACGATATGTTCAGAAGTTCGCTGGGTACGGCATAGGCTATATATAGCTTTGGAAAAGCTGGCGGTGCCACGCATGAGACTATATGATTTTTCAAATCGTCATAACTCTGAACGTATTTGGTCTAAATCAATGTTATTTGGACATATGTGTCCCTTAGGCAAGATTTACATAACTTTGGAAAAGTGGGCGGTGCCAAGCCCACATTATTTGTGTTTTGTTTGTTCTTCATTAATGTCCAAAATTTATAGTCGATCTCTATGAAATTTTCACGATTTGTTCAGAAGCTCGCTGGGTACGGCATAGGCTATATATAGCTTTGGAAAAGCTGGCGGTGCCACGCTTGAGACTATATGATTTTTCAAATCGTCATAACTCTGAACTTATTTGGTCTAAATCAATGTTATTTGGACATATGTGTCCTTTAGTCAGAATTTACATTATTTTATAAAAGCGGGGGGTGCCACGCCACCAGGCTATACAAAATTTCAATTCGTCATAGCTCTGAACTTTTTTGGTTTAAATCAATGATATTTGGATATATGTGTCCCTGAGTCAAGATTTACATAAGTTGGGAAGGTGGGCGGTTCCACGCCTCCAGGCTATATGAAATTTCAATTCGTCATAACTCTGAACTTATTTGTTCTAAATCAATGATATTTGGATATATGTGTCCTTTAGTCAAGCTTTACATAGTTTTGAAAGTGGGCGGTTCCACGCCTCCAGGCTATATAAAATTTCAAGTCGTCATACCTCTTAACTTATTTGGTCTAAATCAATGTTATTTGGACATATGTGTCCCTTAGGCAAGATTTACATAATTTTGGAAAAGTGGGCGGTGGCAAGCCCACATTTTTTGTGTTTTGTTTGTTCTTCATTAATGTCCAAAATTTATAGTCGATCTCTATGAAATTTTAACGATAGGTTCAGAAGTTCGCTGGGTACGGCATAGGCTATATATAGCTTTGGAAAAGCTGGCGGTGCCACGCATGAGACTATATGATTTTTCAAATCGTCATAACTCTGAACGTATTTGGTCTAAATCAATGTTATTTGGACATATGTGTCCCTTAGGCAAGATTTACATAACTTTGGAAAAGTGGGCGGTGCCAAGCCCACATTTTTTGTGTTTTGTTTGTTCTTCATTAATGTCCAAAATTTATAGTCGATCTCTATGAAATTTTCACGATATGTTCAGAAGTTCGCTGGGTACGGCATAGGCTATATATAGCTTTGGAAAAGCTGGCGGTGCCACGCATGAGACTATATGATTTTTCAAATCGTCATAACTCTGAACTTATTTGGTCTAAATCAATGTTATTTGGACATATGTGTCCCTTAGGCAAGATTTACATAATTTTGGAAAAGTGGGCGGTGCCAAGCCCACATTATTTGTGTTTTGTTTGTTCTTCATTAATGTCCAAAATTTATAGTCGATCTCTATGAAATTTTCACGATAGGTTCAGAAGCTCGCTGGGTACGGCATAATCTATACATACAGCTTTGGAAAGGGGGCGGTGCCACGCCCCCAGGCTATATAAAATTTCAATTCGTCATAACTCTTAACTTATTTGGTCTAAATCAATGATATTTGGATATATGTGTCCCTTAGGCAAGATTTACATAATTTTGTAAAAGTGGATGGTGCCAAGGCCACATTTTTTGTGTTTTGTTTGTTCTTCATTAATATCCAAAGTTTATGGTCGATATCTATGAAATTTTCACGATATGTTCAGAAGCTCGCTGGGTACGGCATAGGCTATATATAGCTTTGGAAAAGCTGGCGGTGCCACGCATGAGACTATATGATTTTTCAATTCGTCATAACTCTGAACGTATTTGGTCTAAATCAATGTTATTTGGACATATGTGTCCCTTAGGCAAGATTTACATAACTTTGGAAAAGTGGGCGGTGCCAAGCCCACATTTTTTGGGTTTTGTTTGTTCTTCATTAATGTCCAAAATTTATAGTCGATCTCTATGAAATTTTCACGATATGTTCAGAAGTTCGCTGGGTACGGAATAGGCTATATATAGCTTTGGAAAAGCTGGCGGTGCCACGCATGAGACTATATGATTTTTCAAATCGTCATAACTTTGAACGTATTTGGTCTAAATCAATGTTATTTGGACATATGTGTCCCTTAGGCAAGATTTACATAATTATGGAAAAGTGGGCGGTGCCAAGCCCACATTTTTTGTGTTTTGTTTGTTCTTCATTAATGTCCAAAATTTATAGTCGATCTCTATGAAATTTTCACGATATGTTCAGAAGTTCGCTGGGTACGGCATAGGCTATATATAGCTTTGGAAAAGCTGGCGGTGCCACGCATGAGACTATATGATTTTTCAATTCCTCATAACTTTGAACTTATTTGGTTTAAATCAATGTTATTTGGACATATGTGTCCTTTAGTCAGAATTTACATTATTTTATAAAAGCGGGGGGTGCCACGCCACCAGGCTATACAAAATTTCAATTCGTCATAGCTCTGACCTTTTTTAATTTAAATCAATGATATTTGGATATATGTGTCCCTGAGTCAAGATTTACATAAGTTGGGAAGGTGGGCGGTTCCACGCCTCCAGGCTATATAAAATTTCAATTCGTCATAACTCTGAACTTAATTGTTCTAAATTATTGATATTTGGATATATGTGTCCTTTAGTCAAGTTTTACATAATTTTGAAAAGTGGGCGGTTCCACGCCTCCAGGCTATATAAAATTTCAATTCGTCATACCTCTTAACTTATTTGGTCTAAATCAATGTTATTTGGACATATGTGTCCCTTAGGCAAGATTTACATAATTTTGTAAAAGTGGGCGGTGCCAAGCCCACATTTTTTGTGTTTTGTTTGTTCTTCATTAATGTCCAAAATTTATAGTCGATCTCTATGAAATTTTCACGATATGTTCAGAAGCTCGCTGGGTACGGCATAGGCTATATATAGCTTTGGAAAAGCTGGCGGTGCCACGCATGAGACTATATGATTTTTGAAATCGTCATAACTCTGAACTTATTTGGTGTAAATCAATGTTATTTGGACATATGTGTCCCTTAGGCAAGATTTACATAATTTTGGAAAAGTGGGCGGTGCCCAGCCCACATTTTTTGTGTTTCCTTTGTTCTTCGTTAATCTCCAAAATTTATAGTCGTTCTCTATGCAATTTTCACGATATGTTCAGAAGCTCGCTGGGTACGGCATAGGCTATATATAGCTTTGGAAAAGCTGGCGGTGCCACGCATGAGACTATATGATTATTCAAATCGAACTTATTTGGTCTTAATCAATGTTATTTGGACATATGTGTCCCTTAGGCAAGATTTACATAATTTTGGAAAAGTGGGCGGTGCCAAGCCCACATTTTTTGTGTTTTGTTTGTTCTTCATTAATATCCAAAGTTTATGGTCGATATCTATGAAATTTTCACGATATGTTCAGAAGCTCGCTGGGTACGGCATAGGCTATATATAGCTTTGAAAAAGCTGGCGGTGCCACGCATGAGACTATATAATTTTTCAAATCGTCATAACTCTGAACGTATTTGGTCTAAATCAATGTTATTTGGACATATGTGTCCCTTAGGCAAGATTTACATAATTTTATAAAAGTGGACGGTGCCACGCCCCCATTTTTTGGGTTTTGTTTGTTCTTCATTAATGTCCAAATTTATAATCGATCTCTATGAAATTTTAACGATAGGTTCAGAAGTTCGCTGTGTACGGCATAATCTATACATACAGCTTTGGAGAGGGGGCGGTTCCACGCCTCCAGGCTATATAAAATTTCAATTCGTCATAACTCTGAACTTATTTGTTCTAAATCAATGATATTTGGATATATGTGTCCTTTAGTCAAGTTTTACATAATTTTGAAAGGTGGGCGGTTCCACGCCTCCAGGCTATATAAAATTTCAATTCGTCATACCTCTTAACTTATTTGGTCTAAATCAATGTTATTTGGACATATGTGTCCCTTAGGCAAGATTTACATAATTTTGGAAAAGTGGGCGGTGCCAAGCCCACATTTTTTGTGTTTCCTTTGTTCTTCGTTAATCTCCAAAATTTATAGTCGTTCTCTATGCAATTTTCACGATATGCTCAGAAGCTCGCTGGGTACGGCATAGGCTATATATAGCTTTGGAAAAGCTGGCGGTGCCACGCATGAGACTATATGATTATTCAAATCGAACTTATTTGGTCTTAATCAATGTTATTTGGACATATGTGTCCCTTAGGCAAGATTTACATAATTTTATAAAAGTGGACGGTGCCACGCCCCCATTTTTTGGGTTTTGTTTGTTCTTCATTAATGTCCAAATTTATAGTCGATCTCTATGAAATTTTAACGATAGGTTCAGAAGTTCGCTGGGTACGGCATAGGCTATATATAGCTTTCGAAAAGCTGGCGGTGCCACGCATGAGACTATATGATTTTTCAATTCCTCATAACTTTGAACTTATTTGGTCTAAATCAATGTTATTTGGACATATGTACCAGGCTATACAAAATTTCAATTCGTCATAGCTCTGAACTTTTTTAATTTAAATCAATGATATTTGGATATATGTGGCCCTGAGTCAAGATTTACATAAGTTGGGAAGGTGGGCGGTTCCACGCCTCCAGGCTATATAAAATTTCAATTCGTCATAACTCTGAACTTATTTGTTCTAAATCAATGATATTTGGATATATGTGTCCTTTAGTCAAGTTTTACACAATTTTGAAAAGTGGGCGGTTCCACGCCTCCAGGCTATATAAAATTTCAATTCGTCATACCTCTTAACTTATTTGGTCTAAATCAATGTTATTTGGACATATGTGTCCCTTAGGCAAGATTTACATAATTTTGGAAAAGTGGGCGGTGCCAAGCCCACATTTTTTGTGTTTTGTTTGTTCTTCATTAATATCCAAAGTTTATGGTCGATATCTATGAAATTTTCACGATATGTTCAGAAGCACGCTGGGTACGGCATAGGCTATATATAGCTTTGAAAAAGCTGGCGGTGCCACGCATGAGACTATAATATTTTTCAAATCGTCATAACTCTGAACGTATTTGGTCTAAATCAATGTTATTTGGACATATGTGTCCCTTAGGCAAGATTTACATAATTTTGGAAAAGTGGGCGGGGCCAAGCCCACATTTTTTGTGCTTTGTTTGTTCTTCATTAATATCCAAAGTTTATGGTCGAGCTCTATGAAATTTTCACGATATGTTCAGAAGCTGGCTGGGTACGGCATAGGCTATATATAGCTTTACAAAAGCTGGCGGTGCCACGCATGAGACTATATGATTTTTCAAATCGTCAGAACTCTGAACTTATTTGGTCTAAATCAATGTTATTTGGACATATGTGTCCCTTAGGCAAGATTTACATAATTTTGGAAAAGTGGGCGGTGCCAAGCCCACATTATTTGTGTTTTGTTTGTTCTTCATTAATGTACAAAATTTATAGTCGATCTCTATGAAATTTTCACGATAGGTTCAGAAGTTCGCTGTGTACGGCATAGGCTATATATAGCTTTGGAAAAGCTGGCGGTGCCACGCATGAGACTATATGATTTTTCAATTCCTCATAACTTTGAACTTATTTGGTCTAAATCAATGTTATTTGGACATATGTACCAGGCTATACAAAATTTCAATTCGTCATAGCTCTGAACTTTTTTAATTTAAATCAATGATATTTGGATATATGTGTCCTTTAGTCAAGTTTTACACAATTTTGAAAAGTGGGCGGTTCCACGCCTCCAGGCTATATAAAATTTCAATTCGTCATACCTCTTAACTTATTTGGTCTAAATCAATGTTATTTGGACATATGTGTCCCTTAGGCAAGATTTACATAATTTTGGAAAAGTGGGCGGTGCCAAGCCCACATTTTTTGTGTTTTGTTTGTTCTTCATTAATATCCAAAGTTTATGGTCGATATCTATGAAATTTTCACGATATGTTCAGAAGCACGCTGGGTACGGCATAGGCTATATATAGCTTTGAAAAAGCTGGCGGTGCCACGCATGAGACTATATGATTTTTCAAATCGTCATAACTCTGAACGTATTTGGTCTAAATCAATGTTATTTGGACATATGTGTCCCTTAGGCAAGATTTACATAATTTTGGAAAAGTGGGCGGGGCCAAGCGCACATTTTTTGTGCTTTGTTTGTTCTTCATTAATATCCAAAGTTTATGGTCGAGCTCTATGAAATTTTCACGATATGTTCAGAAGCTGGCTGGGTACGGCATAGGCTATATATAGCTTTGAAAAAGCTGGCGGTGCCACGCATGAGACTATATGATTTTTCAAATCGTCATAACTCTGAACGTATTTGGTCTAAATCAATGTTATTTGGACATATGTGTCCCTTAGGCAAGATTTACATAATTTTGGAAAAGTGGGCGGGGCCAAGCCCACATTTTTTGTGCTTTGTTTGTTCTTCATTAATATCCAAAGTTTATGGTCGAGCTCTATGAAATTTTCACGATATGTTCAGAAGCTGGCTGGGTACGGCATATTCTATATATAGCTTTACAAAAGCTGGCGGTGCCACGCATGAGACTATATGATTTTTCAAATCGTCAGAACTCTGAACTTATTTGGTCTAAATCAATGTTATTTGGACATATGTGTCCCTTAGGCAAGATTTACATAATTTTGGAAAAGTGGGCGGTGCCAAGCCCACATTTTTTGTGCTTTGTTTGTTCTTCATTAATATCCAAAGTTTATGGTCGAGCTCTATGAAATTTTCACGATATGTTCAGAAGCTGGCTGGGTACGGCATAGGCTATATATAGCTTTACAAAAGCTGGCGGTGCCACGCATGAGACTATATGATTTTTCAAATCGTCAGAACTCTGAACTTATTTGGTCTAAATCAATGTTATTTGGACATATGTGTCCCTTAGGCAAGATTTACATAATTTTGGAAAAGTGGGCGGTGCCAAGCCCACATTTTTTGTGTTTTGTTTGTTCTTCATTAATATCCAAAGTTTATGGTCGATATCTATGAAATTTTCACGATATGTTCAGAAGCTGGCTGGGTACGGCATAGGCTATATATAGCTTTGAAAAAGCTGGCGGTGCCACGCATGAGACTATATGATTTTTCAAATCGTCATAACTCTGAACGTATTTGGTCTAAATCAATGTTATTTGGACATATGTGTCCCTTAGGCAAGATTTACATAATTTTGGAAAAGTGGGCGGGGCCAAGCCCACATTTTTTGTGCTTTGTTTGTTCTTCATTAATATCCAAAGTTTATGGTCGAGCTCTATGAAATTTTCACGATATGTTCAGAAGCTGGCTGGGTACGGCATAGGCTATATATAGCTTTACAAAAGCTGGCGGTGCCACGCATGAGACTATATGATTTTTCAAATCGTCAGAACTCTGAACTTATTTGGTCTAAATCAATGTTATTTGGACATATGTGTCCCTTAGGCAAGATTTACATAATTTTATAAAAGTGGACGGTGCCACGCCCCCATTTTTTGGGTTTTGTTTGTTCTTCATTAATGTCCAAATTTATAATCGATCTCTATGAAATTTTAACGATAGGTTCAGAAGTTCGCTGTGTACGGCATAATCTATACATACAGCTTTGGAGAGGGGGCGGTTCCACGCCTCCAGGCTATATAAAATTTCAATTCGTCATAACTCTGAACTTATTTGTTCTAAATCAATGATATTTGGATATATGTGTCCTTTAGTCAAGTTTTACATAATTTTGAAAGGTGGGCGGTTCCACGCCTCCAGGCTATATAAAATTTCAATTCGTCATAACTCTGAACTTATTTGTTCTAAATCAATGATATTTGGATATATGTGTCCTTTAGTCAAGTTTTACACAATTTTGAAAAGTGGGCGGTTCCACGCCTCCAGGCTATATAAAATTTCAATTCGTCATACCTCTTAACTTATTTGGTCTAAATCAATGTTATTTGGACATATGTGTCCCTTAGGCAAGATTTACATAATTTTGGAAAAGTGGGCGGTGCCAAGCCCACATTTTTTGTGTTTTGTTTGTTCTTCATTAATATCCAAAGTTTATGGTCGATATCTATGAAATTTTCACGATATGTTCAGAAGCACGCTGGGTACGGCATAGGCTATATATAGCTTTGAAAAAGCTGGCGGTGCCACGCATGAGACTACATGATTTTTCAAATCGTCATAACTCTGAACGTATTTGGTCTAAATCAATGTTATTTGGACATATGTGTCCCTTAGGCAAGATTTACATAATTTTGGAAAAGTGGGCGGGGCCAAGCCCACATTTTTTGTGCTTTGTTTGTTCTTCATTAATATCCAAAGTTTATGGTCGAGCTCTATGAAATTTTCACGATATGTTCAGAAGCTGGCTGGGTACGGCATAGGCTATATATAGCTTTACAAAAGCTGGCGGTGCCACGCATGAGACTATATGATTTTTCAAATCGTCAGAACTCTGAACTTATTTGGTCTAAATCAATGTTATTTGGATATATGTGTCCCTGAGTCAAGATTTACATAAGTTGGGAAGGTGGGCGGTTCCACGCCTCCAGGCTATATAAAATTTCAATTCGTCATAACTCTGAACTTAATTGTTCTAAATTATTGATATTTGGATATATGTGTCCTTTAGTCAAGTTTTACATAATTTTGAAAAGTGGGCGGTTCCACGCCTCCAGGCTATATAAAATTTCAATTCGTCATACCTCTTAACTTATTTGGTCTAAATCAATGTTATTTGGACATATGTGTCCCTTAGGCAAGATTTACATAATTTTGTAAAAGTGGGCGGTGCCAAGCCCACATTTTTTGTGTTTTGTTTGTTCTTCATTAATGTCCAAAATTTATAGTCGATCTCTATGAAATTTTCACGATATGTTCAGAAGCTTGCTGGGTACGGCATAGGCTATATATAGCTTTGGAAAAGCTGGCGGTGCCACGCATGAGACTATATGATTTTTGAAATCGTCATAACTCTGAACTTATTTGGTGTAAATCAATGTTATTTGGACATATGTGTCCCTTAGGCAAGATTTACATAATTTTGGAAAAGTGGGCGGTGCCCAGCCCACATTTTTTGTGTTTCCTTTGTTCTTCGTTAATCTCCAAAATTTATAGTCGTTCTCTATGCAATTTTCACGATATGTTCAGAAGCTCGCTGGGTACGGCATAGGCTATATATAGCTTTGGAAAAGCTGGCGGTGCCACGCATGAGACTATATGATTATTCAAATCGAACTTATTTGGTCTTAATCAATGTTATTTGGACATATGTGTCCCTTAGGCAAGATTTACATAATTTTATAAAAGTGGACGGTGCCACGCCCCCATTTTTTGGGTTTTGTTTCTTCTTCATTAATGTCCAAATTTATAGTCGATCTCTATGAAATTTTAACGATAGGTTCAGAAGTTCGCTGGGTACGGCATAGGCTATATATAGCTTTGGAAAAGCTGGCGGTGCCACGCATGAGACTATATGATTTTTCAATTCCTCATAACTTTGAACTTATTTGGTCTAAATCAATGTTATTTTGACATATGTACCAGGCTATACAAAATTTCAATTCGTCATAGCTCTGAACTTTTTTAATTTAAATCAATGATATTTGGATATATGTGTCCCTGAGTCAAGATTTACATAAGTTGGGAAGGTGGGCGGTTCCACGCCTCCAGGCTATATAAAATTTCAATTCGTCATAACTCTGAACTTATTTGTTCTAAATCAATGATATTTGGATATATGTGTCCTTTAGTCAAGTTTTACATAATTTTGAAAAGTGGGCGGTTCCACGCCTCCAGGCTATATAAAATTTCAATTCGTCATACCTCTTAACTTATTTGGTCTAAATCAATGTTATTTGGACATATGTGTCCCTTAGGCAAGATTAACATAATTTTGGAAAAGTGGGCGGTGCCAAGCCCACATTTTTTGTGTTTTGTTTGTTCTTCATTAATATCCAAAGTTAATGGTCGATATCTATGAAATTTTCACGATATGTTCAGAAGCTCGCTGGGTACGGCATAGGCTATATATAGCTTTGAAAAAGCTGGCGGTGCCACGCATGAGACTATATAATTTTTCAAATCGTCATAACTCTGAACGTATTTGGTCTAAATCAATGTTATTTGGACATATGTGTCCCTTAGGCAAGATTTACATAATTTTATAAAAGTGGACGGTGCCACGCCCCCATTTTTTGGGTTTTGTTTGTTCTTCATTAATGTCCAAATTTATAGTCGATCTCTATGAAATTTTAACGATAGGTTCAGAAGTTCGCTGTGTACGGCATAATCTATACATACAGCTTTGGAGAGGGGGCGGTTCCACGCCTCCAGGCTATATAAAATTTCAATTCGTCATAACTCTGAACTTATTTGTTCTAAATCAATGATATTTGGATATATGTGTCCTTTAGTCAAGTTTTACATAATTTTGAAAGGTGGGCGGTTCCACGCCTCCAGGCTATATAAAATTTCAATTCGTCATACCTCTTAACTTATTTGGTCTAAATCAATGTTATTTGGACATATGTGTCCCTTAGGCAAGATTTACATAATTTTGGAAAAGTGGGCGGTGCCAAGCCCACATTTTTTGTGTTTCCTTTGTTCTTCATTAATCTCCAAAATTTATAGTCGATCTCTATGCAATTTTCACGATATGTTCAGAAGCTCGCTGGGTACGGCATAGGCTATATATAGCTTTGGAAAAGCTGGCGGTGCCACGCATGAGACTATATGATTATTCAAATCGAACTTATTTGGTCTTAATCAATGTTATTTGGACATATGTGTCCCTTAGGCAAGATTTACATAATTTTATAAAAGTGGACGGTGCCACGCCCCCATTTTTTGGGTTTTGTTTGTTCTTCATTAATGTCCAAATTTATAGTCGATCTCTATGAAATTTTAACGATAGGTTCAGAAGTTCGCTGGGTACGGCATAGGCTATATATAGCTTTGGAAAAGCTGGCGGTGCCACGCATGAGACTATATGATTTTTCAATTCCTCATAACTTTGAACTTATTTGGTCTAAATCAATGTTATTTGGACATATGTACCAGGCTATACAAAATTTCAATTCGTCATAGCTCTGAACTTTTTTAATTTAAATCAATGATATTTGGATATATGTGGCCCTGAGTCAAGATTTACATAAGTTGGGAAGGTGGGCGGTTCCACGCCTCCAGGCTATATAAAATTTCAATTCGTCATAACTCTGAACTTATTTGTTCTAAATCAATGATATTTGGATATATGTGTCCTTTAGTCAAGTTTTACATAATTTTGAAAAGTGGGCGGTTCCACGCCTCCAGGCTATATAAAATTTCAATTCGTCATACCTCTTAACTTATTTGGTCTAAATCAATGTTATTTGGACATATGTGTCCCTTAGGCAAGATTTACATAATTTTGGAAAAGTGGGCGGTGCCAAGCCCACATTTTTTGTGTTTTGTTTGTTCTTGATTAATATCCAAAGTTTATGGTCGATATCTATGAAATTTTCACGATATGTTCAGAAGCTCGCTGGGTACGGCATAGGCTATATATAGCTTTGAAAAAGCTGGCGGTGCCACGCATGAGACTATATGATTTTTCAAATCGTCATAACTCTGAACGTATTTGGTCTAAATCAATGTTATTTGGACATATGTGTCCCTTAGGCAAGATTTACATAATTTTGGAAAAGTGGGCGGGGCCAAGCCCACATTTTTTGTGCTTTGTTTGTTCTTCATTAATATCCAAAGTTTATGGTCGAGCTCTATGAAATTTTCACGATATGTTCAGAAGCTGGCTGGGTACGGCATAGGCTATATATAGCTTTACAAAAGCTGGCGGTGCCACGCATGAGACTATATGATTTTTCAAATCGTCAGAACTCTGAACTTATTTGGTCTAAATCAATGTTATTTGGACATATGTGTCCCTTAGGCAAGATTTACATAATTTTGGAAAAGTGGGCGGTGCCAAGCCCACTTTATTTGTGTTTTGTTTGTTCTTCATTAATGTACAAAATTTATAGTCGATCTCTATGAAATTTTCACGATAGGTTCAGAAGTTCGCTGTGTACGGCATAATCTATACATACAGCTTTGGAAAGGGGGCGGTGCCACGCCACCAGGCTATATAAAATTTCAATTCGTCATAACTTCATTCATTCATTCATTTTTATTCAATATTATCTTATGGATTTTAATAGATTTTAACATTAGCATATTAGTGAAAGTAGATACAATAAGATAATAGGTAATGGCGTTGAGTGTTCAGAATGAGAACAGTGATAACGCCATTTCTTGTAATGATTACAATGGAAGCTTAGAAATGTGGGGTGCACTCCAATCCGGAGTTAAAAAGGTTTAACATTGATAAATAAATAAAAAGAAATAAGTACATTGGTTCATTACATAGCAAGCAACTTACAAGTGAGCTTATTAAATAAAATATGAAAGTAGTAAGAAAATATGTTACAATGTTATAAAGGTTACAAGTTGATGAAAAAAAAATTATTAAACTGAAAGTATTTTAAATAAATAGAAATAAAGTACATCGGTTCATTACATAGCAAGCAACTTACAAGTGAACTCATTAAATAAAAAGTAGTAAGAAAATATGTTGCAATGTTTTGAGTTGGAAGCCAATTATGTGATAGGCCGTAACAGAACTTCAATATCTTCATGGCTCAACCCAAGAAGCCATAGTTTTACCTGCTTTAGGAAAACGCGTATTCTTCGAATTGTTTGTATATCTTCGGGAAGCTTATTGAAAATCATGCATGATACTATGGTATAGAAGTTACGATACAGAGTTGTGCGTGAAGCAGGAACAGTAACATTCGCATTAGAATTGCTTCTTAACATAAGTGAAGTGTATATTGGACTTCGTAGATAACCACTCCTCATAAAAAAATTTTTTAATACTTTAAAGTAGTACAAGTGTCTTACAGGGAGAATATTTAATCTTCTAAAGAGATTCATCGAGTGCGTTAAACGGCTAGCATTACAGATTCTTCGTATAAGACACTTTTGCAACATTAAGAGTGGTCGAATTCTACTAGAATATGCACTGCCCCAGCAACTTAAGCCATATTGAAGTTTAGACTGTACAAGTCCATAATACATAATCTTTAGTACACTACTTGCACATAGTTTTTGCAGGCGATAAAATGAGCGAACAGTTGATAGCAAGTAAACTTTCACGGCAGAGATATGCGAAGACCAGCTTAGGTTGTGATCGACTATAACACCCAGATATCTAAAATTAGAACTTCGACGTTGAAACATATAGCGTCACAGTCTAAATCCGGGAAATAATTAACTCGAGACTCGTTTTCAATACAAGCACTAGTACAAAGTTTGTGCCGCAAACAACTTGCAGAGTGAAAAATAATATCACCACTAGTTACTTCCTTACCACCAATACCAAAATACATTAGCTTAGTTTTATTGCTTACAATAAGCTTGTGAGAAGCGAACCATTCTCTTAGGAGGCTCACATCGTGATTTATATCCACAAAAAGATTAAAAGTATTGTTTGATCTATATGCGATTGCCAAGTCATCGGCAAATGCTGTGACTTTTCCTACAAAAGGCATTGAAAAAAGCGAGTTTATATAAATCCGAAATAAAATTGGTCCAAGGACTGAGCCCTGCGGGACTCCCAAGTCAATTAGTCTAGAAGCGCTTAGATTATTGTTTACTTTCACCTTTTGACATCTTAAATTTAGATATGATTCAAACCAATCCAGAACGTTTCCACGGAAACCTGCTGAGTGCAATTTACTTAAAAGAATATTATGGTCAACCATGTCAAAAGCTTTCGTAATATCAATAAAAAGACTAGCACAAGTCCCTTTTTCATCTATTGTTTTATAAATAAATGAGCATAAGTTAAGAAGAGCGTCTTCAGTAGATACTCCTGACCGAAATCCATATTGCAATGGACTAAAAAACTTGATCTTATCCAAATATTGCAAGACCCTGCGGTCTGAACTTATTTGGTCTAAATCAATGATATTTGGATATATGTGTCCCTTAGGCAAGATTTACATAATTTTGGAAAAGTGGGCGGTGCCAAGCCCACATTTTTTGTGTTTCCTTTGTTCTTCATTAATCTCCAAAATTTATAGTCGATCTCTATGAAATTTTCACGATATGTTCAGAAGCTCGCTGGGTACGGCATAGGCTATATATAGCTTTGGAAAAGCTGGCGGTGCCACGCATGAGACTATATGATTATTCAATTCCTCATAACTTTGAACTTATTTGGTCTAAATCAATGTTATTTGGACATATGTGTCCTTTAGTCAGAATTTACATTATTTTATAAAAGCGGGGGGTGCTACGCCACCAGGCTATACAAAATTTCAATTCGTCATAGCTCTGAACTTTTTTAATTTAAATCAATGATATTTGGATATATGTGTCCCTGAGTCAAGATTTACATAAGTTGGGAAGGTGGGCAGTTCCACGCCTCCAGGCTATATAAAATTTCAATTCGTCATACCTCTGAACTTATTTGTTCTAAATCAATGATATTTGGATATATGTGTCCTTTAGTCAAGTTTTACATAATTTTGAAAAGTGGGCGGTTCCACGCCTCCAGGCTATATAAAATTTCAATTCGTCATACCTCTTAACTTATTTGGTCTAAATCAATGTTATTTGGACATATGTGTCCCTTAGGCAAGATTTACATAATTTTGTAAAAGTGGGCGGTGCCAAGCCCACATTTTTTGTGTTTTGTTTGTTCTTCATTAATGTCCAAAATTTATAGTCGATCTCTATGAAATTTTCACGATATGTTCAGAAGCTTGCTGGGTACGGCATAGGCTATATATAGCTTTGGAAAAGCTGGCGGTGCCACGCATGAGACTATATGATTTTTGAAATCGTCATAACTCTGAACTTATTTGGTGTAAATCAATGTTATTTGGACATATGTGTCCCTTAGGCAAGATTTACATAATTTTGGAAAAGTGGGCGGTGCCCAGCCCACATTTTTTGTGTTTCCTTTGTTCTTCGTTAATCTCCAAAATTTATAGTCGTTCTCTATGCAATTTTCACGATATGTTCAGAAGCTCGCTGGGTACGGCATAGGCTATATATAGCTTTGGAAAAGCTGGCGGTGCCACGCATGAGACTATATGATTATTCAAATCGAACTTATTTGGTCTTAATCAATGTTATTTGGACATATGTGTCCCTTAGGCAAGATTTACATAATTTTATAAAAGTGGACGGTGCCACGCCCCCATTTTTTGGGTTTTGTTTCTTCTTCATTAATGTCCAAATTTATAGTCGATCTCTATGAAATTTTAACGATAGGTTCAGAAGTTCGCTGGGTACGGCATAGGCTATATATAGCTTTGGAAAAGCTGGCGGTGCCACGCATGAGACTATATGATTTTTCAATTCCTCATAACTTTGAACTTATTTGGTCTAAATCAATGTTATTTTGACATATGTACCAGGCTATACAAAATTTCAATTCGTCATAGCTCTGAACTTTTTTAATTTAAATCAATGATATTTGGATATATGTGTCCCTGAGTCAAGATTTACATAAGTTGGGAAGGTGGGCGGTTCCACGCCTCCAGGCTATATAAAATTTCAATTCGTCATAACTCTGAACTTATTTGTTCTAAATCAATGATATTTGGATATATGTGTCCTTTAGTCAAGTTTTACATAATTTTGAAAAGTGGGCGGTTCCACGCCTCCAGGCTATATAAAATTTCAATTCGTCATACCTCTTAACTTATTTGGTCTAAATCAATGTTATTTGGACATATGTGTCCCTTAGGCAAGATTAACATAATTTTGGAAAAGTGGGCGGTGCCAAGCCCACATTTTTTGTGTTTTGTTTGTTCTTCATTAATATCCAAAGTTAATGGTCGATATCTATGAAATTTTCACGATATGTTCAGAAGCTCGCTGGGTACGGCATAGGCTATATATAGCTTTGAAAAAGCTGGCGGTGCCACGCATGAGACTATATAATTTTTCAAATCGTCATAACTCTGAACGTATTTGGTCTAAATCAATGTTATTTGGACATATGTGTCCCTTAGGCAAGATTTACATAATTTTATAAAAGTGGACGGTGCCACGCCCCCATTTTTTGGGTTTTGTTTGTTCTTCATTAATGTCCAAATTTATAGTCGATCTCTATGAAATTTTAACGATAGGTTCAGAAGTTCGCTGTGTACGGCATAATCTATACATACAGCTTTGGAGAGGGGGCGGTTCCACGCCTCCAGGCTATATAAAATTTCAATTCGTCATAACTCTGAACTTATTTGTTCTAAATCAATGATATTTGGATATATGTGTCCTTTAGTCAAGTTTTACATAATTTTGAAAGGTGGGCGGTTCCACGCCTCCAGGCTATATAAAATTTCAATTCGTCATACCTCTTAACTTATTTGGTCTAAATCAATGTTATTTGGACATATGTGTCCCTTAGGCAAGATTTACATAATTTTGGAAAAGTGGGCGGTGCCAAGCCCACATTTTTTGTGTTTCCTTTGTTCTTCATTAATCTCCAAAATTTATAGTCGATCTCTATGAAATTTTCACGATATGTTCAGAAGCTCGCTGGGTACGGCATAGGCTATATATAGCTTTGGAAAAGCTGGCGGTGCCACGCATGAGACTATATGATTATTCAAATCGAACTTATTTGGTCTTAATCAATGTTATTTGGACATATGTGTCCCTTAGGCAAGATTTACATAATTTTATAAAAGTGGACGGTGCCACGCCCCCATTTTTTGGGTTTTGTTTGTTCTTCATTAATGTCCAAATTTATAGTCGATCTCTATGAAATTTTAACGATAGGTTCAGAAGTTCGCTGGGTACGGCATAGGCTATATATAGCTTTGGAAAAGCTGGCGGTGCCACGCATGAGACTATATGATTTTTCAATTCCTCATAACTTTGAACTTATTTGGTCTAAATCAATGTTATTTGGACATATGTACCAGGCTATACAAAATTTCAATTCGTCATAGCTCTGAACTTTTTTAATTTAAATCAATGATATTTGGATATATGTGGCCCTGAGTCAAGATTTACATAAGTTGGGAAGGTGGGCGGTTCCACGCCTCCAGGCTATATAAAATTTCAATTCGTCATAACTCTGAACTTATTTGTTCTAAATCAATGATATTTGGATATATGTGTCCTTTAGTCAAGTTTTACATAATTTTGAAAAGTGGGCGGTTCCACGCCTCCAGGCTATATAAAATTTCAATTCGTCATACCTCTTAACTTATTTGGTCTAAATCAATGTTATTTGGACATATGTGTCCCTTAGGCAAGATTTACATAATTTTGGAAAAGTGGGCGGTGCCAAGCCCACATTTTTTGTGTTTTGTTTGTTCTTGATTAATATCCAAAGTTTATGGTCGATATCTATGAAATTTTCACGATATGTTCAGAAGCTCGCTGGGTACGGCATAGGCTATATATAGCTTTGAAAAAGCTGGCGGTGCCACGCATGAGACTATATGATTTTTCAAATCGTCATAACTCTGAACGTATTTGGTCTAAATCAATGTTATTTGGACATATGTGTCCCTTAGGCAAGATTTACATAATTTTGGAAAAGTGGGCGGGGCCAAGCCCACATTTTTTGTGCTTTGTTTGTTCTTCATTAATATCCAAAGTTTATGGTCGAGCTCTATGAAATTTTCACGATATGTTCAGAAGCTGGCTGGGTACGGCATAGGCTATATATAGCTTTACAAAAGCTGGCGGTGCCACGCATGAGACTATATGATTTTTCAAATCGTCAGAACTCTGAACTTATTTGGTCTAAATCAATGTTATTTGGACATATGTGTCCCTTAGGCAAGATTTACATAATTTTGGAAAAGTGGGCGGTGCCAAGCCCACATTATTTGTGTTTTGTTTGTTCTTCATTAATGTACAAAATTTATAGTCGATCTCTATGAAATTTTCACGATAGGTTCAGAAGTTCGCTGTGTACGGCATAATCTATACATACAGCTTTGGAAAGGGGGCGGTGCCACGCCACCAGGCTATATAAAATTTCAATTCGTCATAACTTCATTCATTCATTCATTTTTATTCAATATTATCTTATGGATTTTAATAGATTTTAACATTAGCATATTAGTGAAAGTAGATACAATAAGATAATAGGTAATGGCGTTGAGTGTTCAGAATGAGAACAGTGATAACGCCATTTCTTGTAATGATTACAATGGAAGCTTAGAAATGTGGGGTGCACTCCAATCCGGAGTTAAAAAGGTTTAACATTGATAAATAAATAAAAAGAAATAAGTACATTGGTTCATTACATAGCAAGCAACTTACAAGTGAGCTTATTAAATAAAATATGAAAGTAGTAAGAAAATATGTTACAATGTTATAAAGGTTACAAGTTGATGAAAAAAAAATTATTAAACTGAAAGTATTTTAAATAAATAGAAATAAAGTACATCGGTTCATTACATAGCAAGCAACTTACAAGTGAACTCATTAAATAAAAAGTAGTAAGAAAATATGTTGCAATGTTTTGAGTTGGAAGCCAATTATGTGATAGGCCGTAACAGAACTTCAATATCTTCATGGCTCAACCCAAGAAGCCATAGTTTTACCTGCTTTAGGAAAACGCGTATTCTTCGAATTGTTTGTATATCTTCGTGAAGCTTATTGAAAATCATGCATGATACTATGGTATAGAAGTTACGATACAGAGTTGTGCGTGAAGCAGGAACAGTAACATTCGCATTAGAATTGCTTCTTAACATAAGTGAAGTGTATATTGGACTTCGTAGATAACCACTCCTCATAAAAAAATTTTTTAATACTTTAAAGTAGTACAAGTGTCTTACAGGGAGAATATTTAATCTTCTAAAGAGATTCATCGAGTGCGTTAAACGGCTAGCATTACAGATTCTTCGTATAAGACACTTTTGCAACATTAAGAGTGGTCGAATTCTACTAGAATATGCACTGCCCCAGCAACTTAAGCCATATTGAAGTTTAGACTGTACAAGTCCATAATACATAATCTTTAGTACACTACTTGCACATAGTTTTTGCAGGCGATAAAATGAGCGAACAGTTGATAGCAAGTAAACTTTCATGGCAGAGATATGCGAAGACCAGCTTAGGTTGTGATCGACTATAACACCCAGATATCTAAAATTAGAACTTCGACGTTGAAACATATAGCGTCACAGTCTAAATCCGGGAAATAATTAACTCGAGACTCGTTTTCAATACAAGCACTAGTACAAAGTTTGTGCCGCAAACAACTTGCAGAGTGAAAAATAATATCACCACTAGTTACTTCCTTACCACCAATACCAAAATACATTAGCTTAGTTTTATTGCTTACAATAAGCTTGTGAGAAGCGAACCATTCTCTTAGGAGGCTCACATCGTGATTTATATCCACAAAAAGATTAAAAGTATTGTTTGATCTATATGCGATTGCCAAGTCATCGGCAAATGCTGTGACTTTTCCTACAAAAGGCATTGAAAAAAGCGAGTTTATATAAATCCGAAATAAAATTGGTCCAAGGACTGAGCCCTGCGGGACTCCCAAGTCAATTAGTCTAGAAGCGCTTAGATTATTGTTTACTTTCACCTTTTGACATCTTAAATTTAGATATGATTCAAACCAATCCAGAACGTTTCCACGGAAACCTGCTGAGTGCAATTTACTTAAAAGAATATTATGGTCAACCATGTCAAAAGCTTTCGTAATATCAATAAAAAGACTAGCACAAGTCCCTTTTTCATCTATTGTTTTATAAATAAATGAGCATAAGTTAAGAAGAGCGTCTTCAGTAGATACTCCTGACCGAAATCCATATTGCAATGGACTAAAAAACTTGATCTTATCCAAATATTGCAAGACCCTGCGGTCTGAACTTATTTGGTCTAAATCAATGATATTTGGATATATGTGTCCCTTAGGCAAGATTTACATAATTTTGGAAAAGTGGGCGGTGCCAAGCCCACATTTTTTGTGTTGCCTTTGTTCTTCATTAATCTCCAAAATTTATAGTCGATCTCTATGAAATTTTCAGGATATGTTCAGAAGCTCGCTGGGTACGGCATAGGCTATATATAGCTTTGGAAAAGCTGGCGGTGCCACGCATGAGACTATATGATTATTCAATTCCTCATAACTTTGAACTTATTTGGTCTAAATCAATGTTATTTGGACATATGTGTCCTTTAGTCAGAATTTACATTATTTTATAAAAGCGGGGGGTGCTACGCCACCAGGCTATACAAAATTTCAATTCGTCATAGCTCTGAACTTTTTTAATTTAAATCAATGATATTTGGATATATGTGTCCCTGAGTCAAGATTTACATAAGTTGGGAAGGTGGGCAGTTCCACGCCTCCAGGCTATATAAAATTTCAATTCGTCATACCTCTGAACTTATTTGTTCTAAATCAATGATATTTGGATATATGTGTCCTTTAGTCAAGTTTTACATAATTTTGAAAAGTGGGCGGTTCCACGCCTCCAGGCTATATAAAATTTCAATTCGTCATACCTCTTAACTTATTTGGTCTAAATCAATGTTATTTGGACATATGTGTCCCTTAGGCAAGATTTACATAATTTTGGAAAAGTGGATGGTGCCAAGCCCACATTTTTTGTGTTTTGTTTGTTCTTTATTAAAGTCCAAAATTTATAGTCGATCTCTATGAAATTTTCACGATATGTTCAGAAGTTCGCTGGGTACGGCATAGGCTATATATAGCTTTGGAAAAGCTGGCGGTGCCAAGCATGAGACTATATGATTTTTCAATTCCTCATAACTTTGAACTTATTTGGTCTAAATCAATGTTATTTGGACATATGTGTCCTTTAGTCAGAATTTACATTATTTTATAAAAGCGGGGGGTGCCACGCCACCAGGCTATACAAAATTTCAATTCGTCATAGCTCTGAACTTTTTTAATTTAAATCAATGATATTTGGATATATGTGTCCCTTAGGCAAGATTTACATAATTTTGTAAAAGTGGATGGTGCCAAGCCCACATTTTTGTGTTTTGTTTGTTCTTCATTAATATCAAAAGTTTATGGTCGATATCTATGAAATTTTCACGATATGTTCAGAAGCTCGCTGGGTACGGCATAGGCTATATATAGCTTTGGAAAAGCTGGCGGTGCCACGCATGAGACTATATGATTTTTCAAATCGTCATAACTCTGAACGTATTTGGTCTAAATCAATGTTATTTGGACATATGTGTCCCTTAGGCAAGATTTACATAACTTTGGAAAAGTGGGCGGTGCCAAGCCCACATTTTTTGTGTTTTGTTTGTTCTTCATTAATGTCCAAAGTTTATAGTCGATCTCTATGAAATTTTCACGATATGTTCAGAAGTTCGCTGGGTACGGCATAGGCTATATATAGCTTTGGAAAAGCTGGCGGTGCCACGCATGAGACTATATGATTTTTCAAATCGTCATAACTCTGACGTATTTGGTCTAAATCAATGTTATTTGGACATATGTGTCCCTTAGGCAAGATTTACATAATTTTGGAAAAGTGGGCGGTGCCAAGCCCACATTATTTGCGTTTTGTTTGTTCTTCATTAATGTCCAAAATTTATAGTCGATCTCTATGAAATTTTCACGATATGTTCAGAAGCTCGCTGGGTACGGCATAGGCTATATATATCTTTGGAAAAGCTGGCGGTGCCACGCATGAGACTATATGATTTTTCAAATCGTCATAACTCTGAACTTATTTGGTCTAAATCAATGTTATTTGGACATATGTGTCCCTTAGGCAAGATTTACATAATTATGGAAAAGTGGGATGTGCCAAGCCCACATTTTTTGTGTTTTGTTTGTTCTTCATTAATGTCCAAAATTTATAGTCGATCTCTATGAAATTTTCACGATATGTTCAGAAGTTCGCTGGGTACGGCATAGGCTATATATAGCTTTGGAAAAGCTGGCGGTGCCACGCATGAGACTATATGATTTTTCAATTCCTCATAACTTTGAAATTATTTGGTCTAAATCAATGTTATTTGGACATATGTGTCCTTTAGTCAGAATTTACATTATTTTATAAAAGCGGGGGGGTGCCACGCCACCAGGCTATACAAAATTTCAATTCGTCATAGCTCTGAACTTTTTTAATTTAAATCAATGATATTTGGATATAGGTGTCCCTGAGTCAAGATTTACATAAGTTGGGAAGGTCGGCGGTTCCACGCCTCCAGGCTATATAAAATTTCAATTCGTCATAACTCTGAACTTATTTGTTCTAAATCAATGATATTTGGATATATGTGTCCTTTAGTCAAGTTTTACATAATTTTGAAAAGTGGGCGGTTCCACGCCTCCAGGCTAAATAAAATTTCAATTCGTCATACCTCTTAACTTATTTGGTCTAAATCAATGTTATTTGGACATATGTGTCCCTTAGGCAAGATTTACATAATTTTGGAAAAGTGGGCGGTGCCAAGCCCACATTTTTTGTGTTTTGTTTGTTCTTCATTAATGTCCAAAATGTATAGTCGATCTCTATGAAATTTTCACGATATGTTCAGAAGCTCGCTGGGTACGGCATAGGCTATATATAGCTTTGGAAAAGCTGGCGGTGCCACGCATGAGACTATATGATTTTTCAAATCGTCATAACTCTGAACTTATTTGGTCTAAATCAATGTTATTTGGACATATGTGTCCCTTAGGCAAGATTTACATAATTATGGAAAAGTGGGCGGTGCCAAGCCCACATTTTTTGTGTTTTGTTTTTTCTTCATTAATGTCCAAAATTTATAGTCGATCTCTATGAAATTTTCACGATATGTTCAGAAGCTCGCTGCGTACGGCATAGGCTATATATAGCTTTGGAAAAGCTGGCGGTGCCACACATGAGACTATATGGTTATTCAAATCGAACTTATTTGGTCTTAATCAATGTTATTTGGACATATGTGTCCCTTAGGTAAGATTTACATAATTTTATAAAAGTGGACGGTGCCACGCCCCCATTTTTTGGGGTTTTGTTTGTTCTTCATTAATGTCCAAATTTATAGTCGATCTCTATGAAATTTTAACGATATGTTCAGAAGTTCGCTGGGTACGGCATAGGCTATATATAGCTTTGGAAAAGCTGGCGGTGCCACGCATGACACTATATGATTTTTCAAATCGTCATAACTCTGAACGTATTTGGTCTAAATCAATGTTATTTGGACATATGTGTCCCTTAGGCAAGATTTACATAATTTTGGAAAAGTGGGCGGTGCCAAGCCCACATTTTTTGTGTTTTGTTTGTTCTTCATTAATATCCAAAGTTTATGGTCGAGCTCTATGAAATTTTCACGATATGTTCAGAAGCTGGCTGGGTACGGCATAGGCTATATATAGCTTTACAAAAGCTGGCGGTGCCACGCATGAGACTATATGATTTTTCAAATCGTCATAACTCTGAACTTATTTGGTCTAAATCAATGTTATTTGGACATATGTGTCCCTTAGGCAAGATTTACATAATTATGGAAAAGTGGGCGGTGCCAAGCCCACATTTTTTGTGTTTTAGTTTGTTCTTCATTAATGTCCAAAATTTATAGTCGATCTCTATGAAATTTTCACGATATGTTCAGAAGTTCGCTGGGTACGGCATAGGCTATATATAGCTTTGGAAAAGCTGGCGGTGCCACGCATGAGACTATATGATTTTTCAATTCGTCATAACTCTGAACGTATTTGGTCTAAATCAATGTTATTTGGACATATGTGTCCCTTAGGCAAGATTTACATAATTTTGGAAAAGTGGGCGGTGCCAAGCCCACATATTTTGTGTTTTGTTTGTTCTTCATTAATATCCAAAGTTTATGGTCGAGCTCTATGAAATTTTCACGATATGTTCAGAAGCTGGCTGGGTACGGCATAGGCTATATATAGCTTTACAAAAGCTGGCGGTGCCACGCATGAGACTATATGATTTTTCAAATCGTCATAACTCTGAACTTATTTGGTCTAAATCAATGTTATTTGGACATATGTGTCCCTTAGGCAAGATTTACATAATTATGGAAAAGTGGGCGGTGCCAAGCCCACATTTTTTTGTGTTTTGTTTGTTCTTCATTAATGTCAGAAGTTCGCTGGGTACGGTATAGGCTATATATAGCTTTGGAAAAGCTGGCGGTGCCACGCATGAGACTATATGATTTTTCAATTCGTCATAACTCTGAACGTATTTGGTCTAAATCAATGTTATTTGGACATATGTGTCCCTTAGGCAAGATTTACATAATTTTGGAAAAGTGGGCGGTGCCAAGCCCACATTTTTTGTGTTTTGTTTGTTCTTCATTAATATCCAAAGTTTATGGTCGAGCTCTATGAAATTTTCACGATATGTTCAGAAGCTGGCTGGGTACGGCATAGGCTATATATAGCTTTACAAAAGCTGGCGGTGCCACGCATGAGACTATATGATTTTTCAATTCGTCATAACTTTGAACTTATTTGGTCTAAATCAATGTTATTTGGACATATGTGTCCTTTAGTCAGAATTTACATTATTTTATAAAAGCGGGGGGTGCCACGCCACCAGGCTATACAAAATTTCAATTCGTCATAGCTCTGAACTTTTTTGGTTTAAATCAATGATATTTGGATATATGTGTCCCTGAGTCAAGATTTACATAAGTTGGGAAGGTGGGCGGTTCCACTCCTCCAGGCTATATAAAATTTCAATTCGTCATAACTCTGAACTTATTTGTTCTAAATCAATGATATTTGGATATATGTGTCCTTTAGTCAAGTTTTACATAATTTTGAAAAGTGGGCGGTTCCACGCCTCCAGGCTATATAAAATTTCAATTCGTCATACCTCTTAACTTATTTGGTCTAAATCAATGTTATTTGGACATATGTGTCCCTTAGGCAAGATTTACATAATTTTGGAAAAGTGGGCGGTGCCAAGCCCACATTTTTTGTGTTTTGTTTGTTCTTCATTAATGTCCAAAATTTATAGTCGATCTCTATGAAATTTTCACGATATGTTCAGAAGCTCGCTGGGTACGGCATAGGCTATATATAGCTTTGGAAAAGCTGGCGGTGCCACGCATGAGACTATATGATTTTTCAAATCGTCATAACTCTGAACTTATTTGGTGTAAATCAATGTTATTTGGACATATGTGTCCCTTAGGCAAGATTTACATAATTTTGGAAAAGTGGGCGGTGCCAAGCCCACATTATTTGTTATTTGTTTGTTCTTCATTAATGTCCAAAATTTATAGTCGATCTCTATGAAATTTTCACGATATGTTCAGAAGCTCGCTGGGTACGGCATAGGCTATATATAGTTTTGGAAAAGCTGGCGGTGCCACGCATGAGACTATATGATTTTTCAAATCGTCATAACTCTGAACTTATTTGGTCTAAATCAATGTTATTTGGACATATGTGTCCCTTAGGCAAGATTTACATAATTATGGAAAAGTGGGCGGTGCCAAGCCCACATTTTTTGTGTTTTGTTTGTTCTTCATTAATGTCCAAAATTTATAGTCGATCTCTATGAAATTTTCACGATATGTTCAGAAGTTCGCTGGGTACGGCATAGGCTATATATAGCTTTGGAAAAGCTGGCGGTGCCACGCATGAGACTATATGATTTTTCAAATCGTCATAACTCTGAACGTATTTGGTCTAAATCAATGTTATTTGGACATATGTGTCCCTTAGGCAAGATTTACATAATTTTGGAAAAGTGGGCGGGGCCAAGCCCACATTTTTTGTGTTTTGTTTGTTCTTCATTAATATCCAAAGTTTGTGGTCGAGCTCTATGAAATTTTCACGATATGTTCAGAAGCTGGCTGGGTACGGCATAGGCTATATATAGCTTTACAAAAGCTGGCGGTGCCACGCATGAGACTATATGATTTTTCAAATCGTCAGAACTCTGAACTTATTTGGTCTAAATCAATGATATTTGGATATATGTGTCCCTTAGGCAAGATTTACATAATTTTGGAAAAGTGGGCGGTGCCAAGCCCACATTTTTTGTGTTGCCTTTGTTCTTCATTAATCTCCAAAATTTATAGTCGATCTCTATGAAATTTTCCGGATATGTTCAGAAGCTCGCTGGGTACGGCATAGGCTATATATAGCTTTGGAAAAGCTGGCGGTGCCACGCATGAGACTATATGATTATTCAAATCGTCATAACTCTGAACTTATTTGGTCTTAATCAATGTTATTTGGACATATGTGTCCCTTAGGCTAGATTTACATAATTTTGGAAAAGTGGGCGGTGCCAAGCCCAAATTTTTTGTGTTTAGTTTGTTCTTCATTAATGTCCAAAATTTATAGTCGATCTCTATGAAATTTTGACGTTATGTTCAGAAGTTCGCTGGGTACGGCATAGGCTATATATAGCTTTGGAAAAGCTGGCGGTGCCACGCATGAGACTATATGATTTTTCAAATCGTCATAACTCTGAACTTATTTGGTCTAAATCAATGTTATTTGGACATATGTGTCCCTTAGTCAAGATTTACATAATTTTATAAAAGTGGACGGTGCCGCGCCCCCATTTTTTGTGATTTGTTTGTTCTTCATTAATGTCCAAAGTTTATAGTTGATCATTATGAAACTTTCACGATATGTTCAGAGGTTCGCTGGGTACGGCATAGGCTATATATAGCTATGGAAAAGCTGGCGGTGCCACGCCACCAGGCTATATAAAATTTCAATTCGTCATAACTCTGAACTTTTTTGGTTTAAATCAATGATGTTTGGATATATGTGTCCCTGAGTCAAGATTTACATAATTTTATAAAAGTGGACGGTGCCGCGCCCCCATTTATTGGGTATTGTTTGTTCTTCATTAATGTCCAAAATTTATAGTCGATCTCTATGAAATTTTAACGATAGGTTCAGAAGTTCGCTGGTTACGGCATAGGCTATATATAGCTTTGGAAAAGCTGGCGGTGCCACGCATGAGACTATATGATTTTTCAAATCGTCATAACTCTGAACGTATTTGGTCTAAATCAATGTTATTTGGACATATGTGTCCCTTAGGCAAGATTTACATAATTTTGGATAAGTGGGCGGTTCCACGCCTCCAGGCTATATAAAATTTCAATTCGTCATAACTCTGAACGTATTTGGTCTAAATCAATGTTATTTGGACATATGTGTCCCTTAGGCAAGATTTACATAATTTTGGATAAGTGGGCGGTTCCACGCCCCCAGGCTATATAAAATTTCAATTCGTCATAACTCTGAACTTATTTGGTCTAAATCAATGATATTTGGACATATGTGTCCCTTAGGCAAGATTTACATAATTTTGGAAAAGTGGATGGTGCCAAGCCCACATTTTTTGTGTTTTGTTTGTTCTTCATTAATGTCCAAAATTTATAGTCGATCTATATGAAATTTTCACGATATGTTCAGAAGCTCGCTGGGTACGGCATAGGCTATATATAGCTTTGGAAAAGCTGGCGGTGCCACGCATGAGACTATATGATTTTTCAAATCGTCATAACTCTGAACTTATTTGGTCTAAATCAATGATATTTGGATATATGTGTCCTTTAGTCAAGTTTTACATAATTTTATAAAAGCGGGCGGTGCCACGCCACCAGGCTATATAAAATTTCAATTCGTCATAACTCTGAACTTTTTTGGTTTAAATCAATGATATTTGGATATATGTGTCCCTGAGTCAAGATTTACATAATTTTGGAAAGTGGGCGGTGCCAAGCCCACATTTTTTGTGTTTTGTTTGTTCTTCATTAATATCCAAAGTTTATGGTCGATCTCTATGAAATTTTCACGATATGTTCAGAAGCTCTCTGGGTACGGCATAGGCTATATATAGCTTTGGAAAAGCTGGCGGTGCCACGCATGAGACTATATGATTTTTCAAATCGTCATAACTCTGAACTTATTTGGTCTAAATCAATGATATTTGGATATATGTGTCCTTTAGGCAAGATTTACATAATTTTGGAAAAGTGGGCGGTGCCAAGCCCACATTTTTTGTGTTTTGTTTGTTCTTCATTAATATCCAAAGTTTATGGTCGATCTCTATGAAATTTTCACGATATGTTCAGAAGCTCGCTGGGTACGGCATAGGCTATATATAGCTTTGGAAAAGCTGGCGGTGCCACGCATGAGACTATATGATTATTCAATTCGTCATAACTCTGAACTTATTTGGTCTTAATCAATGTTATTTGGACATATGTGTCCCTTAGGCTAGATTTACATAATTTTGGAAAAGTGGGCGGTGCCAAGCCCACATTTTTTGTGTTTAGTTTGTTCTTCATTAATGTCCAAAATTTATAGTCGATCTCTATGAAATTTTGACGTTATGTTCAGAAGTTCGCTGGGTACGGCATAGGCTATATATAGCTTTGGAAAAGCTGGCGGTGCCACGTATGAGACTATATGATTTTTCAATTCGTCATAACTTTGAACTTATTTGGTCTAAATCAATGTTATTTGGACATATGCGTCCCTTAGTCAAGATTTACATAATTTTATAAAAGTGGACGGTGCCGCGCCCCCATTTTTTGTGATTTGTTTGTTCTTCATTAATGTCCAGAGTTTATAGTTGATCACTATGAAACTTTCACGATATGTTCAGAGGTTCGCTGGGTACGGCATAGGCTATATATAGCTATGGAAAAGCTGGCGGTGCCACACATGAGACTATATGATTTTTCAAATCGTCATAACACTGAACGTATTTGGTCTAAATCAATGTTATTTGGACATATGTGTCCCTTAGGCAAGATTTACATAATTTTGGAAAAGTGGGCGGTTCCACGCCTCCAGGCTATATAAAACTTCAATTCGTCATAACTCTGAACTTTTTTGGTTTAAATCAATGATGTTTGGATATATGTGTCCCTGAGTCAAGATTTACATAATTTTATAAAAGTGGACGGTGCCGCGCCCCCATTTATTGGGTATTGTTTGTTCTTCATTAATGTCCAAAATTTATAGTCGATCTCTATGAAAGTTTAACGATAGGTTCAGAAGTTCGCTGGGTACGGCATAGGCTATATATAGCTTTGGAAAAGCTGGCGGTGCCACGCATGAGACTATATGATTTTTCAAATCGTCATAACTCTGAACGTATTTGGTCTAAATCAATGTTATTTGGACATATGTGTCCCTTAGGCAAGATTTACATAATTTTGGAAAAGTGGGCGGTTCCACGCCTCCAGGCTATATAAAATTTCAATTCGTCATAACTCTTAACTTATTTGGTCTAAGTCAATGATATTTGAACACATGTGTCCCTTAGTCAAGATTTACATAATTTTATAAAAGTGGACGGTGCCGCGCCCCCATTTATTGAGTATTGTTTGTTCTTCATTAATGTCCAAAATTTATAGTCGATCTCTATGAAATTTTCACGATATGTTCAGAAGTTCGCTGGGTACGGCATAGGCTATATATAGCTTTGGAAAAGCTGGCGGTGCCACGCATGAGACTATATGATTTTTCAATTCGTCATAACTCTGAACGTATTTGGTCTAAATCAATGTTATTTGGACATATGTGTCCCTTAGGCAAGATTTACATAATTTTGGAAAAGTGGGCGGTTCCACGCCTCCAGGCTATATAAAATTTCAATTCGTCATAACTCTTAACTTATTTGGTCTAAATCAATGATATTTGAACACATGTGTCCCTTAGTCAAGATTTACATAATTTTATAAAAGTGGACGGTGCCGCGCCCCCATTTATTGGGTATTGTTTGTTCTTCATTAATGTCCAAAATTAATAGTCGATCTCTATGAAATTTTCACGATATGTTCAGAAGTTCGCTGGGTACGGCATAGGCTATATATAGCTTTGGAAAAGCTGGCGGTGCCACGCATGAGACTATATGATTTTTCAATTCGTCATAACTCTGAACGTATTTGGTCTAAATCAATGTTATTTGGACATATGTGTCCCTTAGGCAAGATTTACATAATTTTGGAAAAGTGGGCGGTGCTAAGCCCACATTTTTTGTGTTTTGTTTGTTCTTCATTAATATCCAAAGTTTATGGTCGAGCTCTATGAAATTTTCACGATATGTTCAGAAGCTGGCTGGGTACGGCATAGGCTATATATAGCTTTACAAAAGCTGGCGGTGCCACGCATGAGACTAT